>JAREIS010000454.1:0-392500 GCA_030060385.1 Muscicapa striata striata | reverse complement strand
TAATTCCCAAGGGAGTTGCTGATGGTGCAGATGTTGCCTGTGAAAAGTCCTGCCTTCAGAACTTTTCCTTCCATGCCACACATCCTTCCCTTGCCAGTATTACTCCCAATTTCATCAGCAGCTCATCCTTAGGGCTGAGTCTCGTGGGGCACTGGGTGTTTCCTGCCAGCTGTGCCCCTGTTTGCTCCTTCCTTGGGGAAGGTGCCTGAGCCTTGCTGCTGCTCTCCTTTGTTTACCTGAGCCTGCAACTCCCCACAGGTCCGAAAATACAAGAGCACCATCCTGGAGGACCTGGAATCAGCCCTGGCCGAGCACGCCCCGGCCCCCCAGGAGGTGAACTCGGAGCTGCCACCCCTCACCATCGATGGCATCCCTGTGTCTGTGGACAAAATGACCCAGGTGAGAGAGGCACACACCCCCAGGGCTGCTTGGCACCCCTCAGGCACATCCTGTTGTTTTGTGTGCCTGCATCTCCAGGGGATTCTCTGATCTCCTTCCCCCGGGGCTGGAGCAGCTCAGGTTGGGGTTGGATGTGGAGCTTCATTAATGATGGTTTTGCTGCTGGGAGCATTCCCATTTGGCACCTCCCAGAAAGCAGAAACAGGCAAAATGTTTGTTCCACACTTCACCACAACCTTTAGGAACTGAGTTTAGGCACTGAATTTGGGAAGGTCTCTCATGTCCTTCTGTGTCCTGTAATTCATTCCCTCCTCTGTTTCTTGCTATGGAACTTTATTAATGATGGTTTTCTCTATGAAAAAAATGCTGTGGAGGAGAGCTCAGGCTGCTGGGACCATTCCCTTTGGAGCTGCTTTTGGCACCTCCCAAAAAATGGGAAAATGTTTGTTCCATGCTTTGCCACAATCTTTAGGCACTGAGTTTGGGAAGGTCACTCATGTCCTTCTGTGTCCTTCCACTTTCTGTAATTCATTCCCTCCTCTGTTTCTTGCTATGAAATTTTATTAATGATGGTTTTCTCTGTGAAAAAAATGCTGTGGAGGAGAGCTCAGGCTGCTGGGAACATTCCCTTTGGAGCTGGTTTTGGCACCTCCCAAAAATTGGGAAAATGTTTGTTCTATGTTTTGCCACAATCTTTAGGCACTGAGTTTGGGAAGGTCTCTCATACCCCTCTGTGTCCTGTAATTCATTCCCTTCTCTGTTTCTTGCTGTGGAACTTTATTAATGATGGTTTTCTCTGTGAAAAAAATGCTGCTGGGAACATTCCCTTTGGAGCTGCTTTTGGCACCTCCCAAAAATGGGAAAATGTTTGTTCCATGCTTTACCACAACCTTTAGGCACTGAATTTGGGAAGGTCACTCATGTCCTTCCACTTTCTGTGTCCTGTAATTCATTCCCTCCTCTGTTTCTTGCTGTGGAGCTTTATTAGTGATGGTTTTCTCTGTGAAAAAAATGCTGTTGAGGAGAGCTCAGGCTGTGCTCTGTGCTCTGCAGAGGTCACACCCTGCTCAAAACACCATTTCTTAGTGGAATCAGACAAGCTCACACTCATAATAAAATTTTATTAAGCTTACTGTGCTTTGGCTGGTGCAGATCATTTTCCCAATCCTTGACAAATAAGACAAATTTTTATTTTTTTTTAATTTTTATTTTTAAACTCCTGTGGAAGGTGGCACCTCAAAGCTGCTCATTTCCCATGGAAATATTTTTCTCTTCCTTTGCTCAGCCAGCCCAAAGTGCTGATGTAGAACCTCCTATTCCAAATCCTCTCCTGCTGCTTTATAGAAAAACAAGGATCTTTTTAGGAATGTCCTTCATCCTTCCAGCACAGGGAGGTGGCTCTGAAAAGCTTTGTGGAAAGGTTTCTCCTGAGCTGAGCTCTATTTATTGTGGGAATCTTGATTCCCAGAGCTTGCAGGATAATTATTTGTATTTTCTAGTTAAAAAAAAAAAAAAAAATCTGCTTTTTTTGCTCAAAACCCCGTGGAAAACCTGAACAAAAATAAATAGAAATGTAATTAGGATGTCAGGGAGTGGAAAAACAAGGCCTGTGCTTTCAGCAGGTGTAGAGGTGTCATCAGTGAGGAGGAGAAAATAACTCTCCTTTTAATTGCTCTGCTTCCCCAGGGGTCTGGAGGGAAATAAAGCCTTTATTTGCCTGGGCAAAGATGTTCCTCTGACCTTGGGGATGGAGAGTATCACCCACCTGGGCTGGGCAGGAAAACCTGGGCTGCAGTGGGATTTTCAGCCTTTCTGGGCTTTGCTGAGTTTGCCCCTCAACTTCTTCTCAGATGTGACTGAGGAGTGAAATTGGGTAATCTGAGCTTAACCAAGCTGAGCTCAGTGCTTCAGTCAGCTCTCACTGCTTTATGAACAGGTGATTTGTTCTTTAATTTGACTTTTTTTTTAAGCCCCTGGAATTCCAGGGTTTTTATAACCTGCTGGTAGCAGCCAGTACAAGTTTTTCTGGGCCTCTCAAAAATCCTCGTGGTGCCTGTTGAGCTCCTGAGAGCTGCATTTGGGAGAGAATCCTTGCTGGAATCAGCTCCCAGAGCCACAACCTGCCTGCCTCTGTGCTTTTCCAGCTCTGGGGAGTGCAGCAGGGATGGATTCAGGGATGAATGTTCACTTCCAGCTCTTGTGCTGTTGCTGTTTTTCCCTCTCCCACTTCCAGGTCCTGCAGAGATCCCAAGGCTGAGCTGTGGGGATGTGTAGAAAATTCCCAGCCACAGGTTTTCTCTCTTTTAGAAACCCCTTTCCTTGTTTCCAGCTCTGGGCTGCACCTGGAATCACCTGCTGAGCTGTGGGGATGTGTAAAAAATTCCCAACCACAGTTTTTCTCTCTTTTACAAACCCCTTTCCTTGATTCCAGCTCTGGAGCACCTGGAATCACCTGCTGAGCTGTGGGGATGTGTAGAAAATTCCCAACCACAGTTTTTCTCTGGTTTACAAACCCCTTTCCCTGTCTCCAGCTCTGGGGAGCACCTGGAATCACCTGCTGAGCTGTGGGGATGTGTAGAAAATTCCCAACCACAGGTTTTCTCTCTTTTACAAACCCCTTTCCTTATTTCCAGCTCTGGAGCAGCTGGAATCACCTGCTGAGCTGTGGGGATGTGTAGAAAATTCCCAACCACAGATTTTCTCTCTTTTACAAACCCCTTTCCTTATTTCCAGCTCTGGAGCAGCTGGAATCACCTGCTGAGCTGGGGGATGTGTGGAAAATTCCCAACCACAGATTTTCTCTCTTTTACAAACCCCTTTCCTTGATTCCAGCTCTGGAGCACCTGGAATCACCTGCTGAGCTGTGGGGATGTGTGGAAAATTCCCAACCACAGATTTTCTCTCTTTTACAAACCCCTTTCCTTGATTCCAGCTCTGGAGCAGCTGGAATCACCTGCTGAGCTGTGGGGATGTGTAGAAAATTCCCAACCACAGATTTTCTCTGGTTTACAAACCCCTTTCCCTGTTTCCAGCTCTGGGGAGCAGCTGGAATCACCTGCTGAGCTGTGGGGATGTGTAGAAAATTCCCAACCACAGATTTTCTCTCTTTTACAAACCCCTTTCCTTGTTTCCAGCTCTGGGCTGCAGCTGGAATCACCTGCTGAGCTGTGGGGATGTGTAGAAAATTTCCAGCCACAGGTTTTCTCTCTTTTAGAAACCCCTTTCCCTGTTTCCAGCTCTGGGGAGCAGCTGGAATCACCTGCTGAGCTGTGGGGATGTGTAGAAAATTCCCAGCCACAGATTTTCTCTCTTTTACAAACCCCTTTCCTTATTTCCAGCTCTGGAGCAGCTGGAATCACCTGCTGAGCTGTGGGGATGTGTAGAAAATTCCCAACCACAGATTTTCTCTCTTTACAAACCCCTTTCCTTGTTTCCAGCTCTGGAATACACCTGCCTGTGCTTTGGGCTGTTCCATTTGGGATTGGGAGAGCTCAGCACCATGAAATTCTTGAATTTAACATTAAAGTGACAACACTGAGCCTGTGTGAAAGGGTGACAAAGAAACATTTCTCCCATTTTTTCCCAAATCCTCCATCCTGGGGGTTACCTGAGCCCTTTCCAAGCTGCCAAGGGCACAAACTGGAATGGATTTTTTTTTTTTTTTTTCCCAGCAGATTTTTGGGTGGCTCCTGGATGGTTTTGTGGCTCCTGCAGGTGAATGTTCCCACCTGGGGGATGTAGGGGCTTTGTGTGGGGGACATTACCTGTGACAGAGCCTCGTTAGGGCACTAATTAGCCAAGTCCTCTCTCCTGACAGTGCTGCTGATTGTCTCCCCTGTGCATTAAAGACAAGCCCTCCTTAACAAGTACCTGGAGTAGCTTGAGCCCTCATCTCCCATGGCCAGTAATTGATCCAGGGGTGTTGCTGGTGGCAGTGCAGGGAAGGAGCTTTTAACTGTTTTTGCACCAGGCAACTCAAAAAAACCCCAAACAACAGCTACCAGGTTTGTTTGAATAAATTATTGGGCAGAGTTATTGCTAAATAATAATCCCTGGGAGTGAACTCCTCCCTGCCTTTTACAGCTCCATTGTTGTTTTCTCTCCTTCCCCCCAACTCAGCTGTTGTTTCTGAAGAGCAAATTCTTTTCTCCCTTGAAATATGAACAATATATTTTTTTAAAGAAACTGCTCTGTAAAGGAATTATTTCTTCTGCCTTCCCCAGGCTTCATGCAGGGAACCTGGAGCATGTCAGGGTGGGGGTTGGCCCTGCAGTGGAAGGTGGATCAGGCTGGGAAAAAGGTGCTTTAGTGAATATTCCATGTGGGAAAGGCAGCTTGGAATGAGTTCAGGGACAGCTTGGAGCCAATGGATGCAACATCCAGACTGTGCAGAGAGGGGAACAGCACAAGGAGGAGGGTCTGGAGAACTTCTGGGGGAGCTGGGAAGGGGCTCAGCCTGGAGAAAAGGGGGGTCAGGGGGACCTTGAGCAAGTCCCTGACAGGAGGGGACAGCCCCAGGGAACAGGGACAGGAGAGGGACCCAGCCCTGCTCCAGTTCTGAGGGCAGGACAGGTTCAGCCTTTGCTCAAACCCCATGGAATGCTGCAGTTGGGAAGCTGGGAAAGGCCCTGGGGGTGCTGGTGGCAGCAGCTGGATGTGAATCCAGATGTGCCCAGGTGCATTTCAGCAGGATCAGGGAGGTGACTGTCCCCTGTGCTGGGCACTGCTGAGGGAACACCTGGAATTTGGGGTCAGTTCTGAGCTCCTCAGCTCAGGAAGGACATGGAGGGGATGGAGAGTGGCCAGGGATGGAGCTGGGGAGGGTTTGGGGGTGCTGGGGGAGCTGGGAAGGGGCTCAGCCTGGAGAAAAGGGGGGTCAGGGGGGCCCTTGTGGCTCTGCACAAGTCCCTGACAGGAGGGGACAGCCCCAGGGAACAGGGACAGGAGCAGAGGGAACAGCCTCAGGCTGGGCCAGGGGAGGTTTAGATTGGATTTTAGGGAAAATTTCTCTGTTTAAAAGGCTGTGAAACATTGGAACAACTTCCCAGGGCAGGGGTGGTGTCCCCATTCCTGCAGGGATTTCACAGCCCTGTGGATGTGACACTTGGGGACAGGGTCCTGGGGAACTTAAAGGTCTTTTCCAACCAAAACAACTCCATAATTCTATGAAATAATTCACTCCAAAAGCTCTGAAGGGATGCAGGCACAGCTGCTCATTAATGCAGTGTTTAGGCTCTAAATGTGATTTCCTCTTGACATAAGGAGAGCTCTCCCCTTCCTGCTCTGCAGCTGAACCAGCCTTTTCCTGGTGCTCCAGGGAGTCCCTGGTACAAAACCAATCTTGTCACAAACCCTTGTGTGAGTTCTGTATTTATTTTGGCTGGAGAAGTTCAGTTTCCACATTTCAGCAGTCACTGAAACTCCATCCCCTCTGTAAAAGTTACATCAGCTCATGCCTGAGTTCTGCCACTGCAGGGACATTAAATGCAGAGGTTTTCATTTTTAATTTTTTTTTTCCATTTCAGGTTGGCTCATTCTCTTCTTGGTAGTGTTTGAATTGGGAAGTGTCAATACATTGGATGTTTGTGCCTTGGTGTTGTAATTTTGTTTTGGCTGATTTCATTCTGTTTCTTTTCCACCTGCTGCCAAGATGAGTCTTGGGACAAGATGACAGAATTATTACCCACCTTCCTTGGGCATTCAAACCTCTTCCAGTTGTGTGGGAATTCAGGGTCTGGATGCCTCCAGACCCTCCAGGCAGGGGCTCACAGACCCTGGCATGGTACCCAGGGGTCCTGGGGACTGGATTTTAACCCCTGGGAAAAATTACCAACATTGCAGGAAGAATTACAAGTCACAAAAAATAAGTAGAGCATAAATTAGATTGTTAGAAGGTAGAAAAGTGAGTTTTTAGAAATGTTTATATTAGGGGGTTAAAGCTAACATGGAGGATTTTGGGCATGGTGTGTCTTTTCTTTCTTCTTCTTCTTGCCATCCATGTTAGTGCCAGGATGGCATCACTGGATTGGTTTGGGAGAAAGTTGGACAGTGTAATAAAATTGTCATGTATTGGAAAATAATTGTAAATATTAGGTAGGTAATAATTTGGAGTATAAAAGATAAGTCCTGCCCCAGGGCAGGCAGTGTGCCCTGGATCTCAAACTGAACAGATCTCTGTGAGTTAGAGAAAGAATTCCTTAGATAAGAAAGAATTAACAACCTTGGAAACCTCAGAAAACAGCTCCTGACTCTTCCTTCAGTGCTCAAGCTGGGAAAACCTGAACTCTAAACCAGCAAATGTCCTGCAGTGGGTGATGTCCCATCCAGGAGACCCCACAGGCAGTGACACAGCTGCTGCCTCCAACGGGATGGAACTGAACACAACAACAATTCTGTACAACAAAACTGCCAGAGATGGGAATTCCTAACTGTGGGAGTCCAGGACGTTTCCCTGACTCCTCTGGGGATGGAAAACCCCCCCTGGCAGGTGTCTCAGAGACCCCAGAATGAGACCCAGGTGTCTCAGGGGCTGAATTTAACCCCTTGGGAAAATCTGCCAACATTGCAGGAAGAATTACAAGTCACAAAAATAAGTAAAGTGTAAATTAGAGTATTAGAATGTAGAATAAGTAGATTTTTGGATTGTTTATGATAAAGGCCATGTGGCCAGCATGGAGGATTTGGGGTGTGGTGTGCCTCTTCCTCCTCCTTCTCTGTGCCATCCATGTTGGATGACATGCTGGCAGCCACAGGTTGGATGGGGACAAAACTGGACAGTGTAATAAGGCTGTGCTGTCTTGGAAGGTAATTGTAAATATTGAAGACGTAGTCTAGAGTATAAAAGATAAGTCCTGCCTCTCCCAGAGGAGCATTTGATCATGGTCACCTTGCTGAGCAGACCTGTGTCAGCCTGGCTGGGACACTCTATAGATAAGATATAATAAACAGCCATGAAAAACAACAACAGAGGATTGTCTCCTGCAGTGTCTCTCCAGCAGCCTCAGAAAAACCCCGAATCCCAAACCACCCACATGTCCATCCGAGGGCACTGACACCTGACCACCTGCCAACCTTTGCTTTGCTGCAGGCACAGCTGAGAGCCTTCATCCCTGAGATGCTGAAGTACTCCACGGGTCGTGGCAAGCCAGGCTGGGGCAAGGAGAGCTGCAAGCCCATCTGGTGGCCCGAGGACATCCCCTGGGCCAACGTGCGCAGCGACGTCCGCACCGAGGAGCAGAAGCAGAGGGTGGGTGTCTCCCTGGCTGCCCCCAAACACAGCACAGGGGGCTGCAGGCTGGGTTTTGGGAGTGGAGGAGCTTTTTTGGGAGCTTTGAGGAGCAGAAGGAAGAGTTTGTGTCGTGGCTTGCTGGAGGAGGGAAGGGATGCTGATGTTCAGAGCAGCGGGGAGGTTTGTGTTTAAAGGAAAGAGTGCAGGTGAGCCAGGAAAATGAGAGAATTGGGGGAAGAAGACTTGAGTAGAGTTTCTGCCAAGCTGATTATCAAAGGAAGGCACCGTGGTGTGGAGGCAGCAGGATCTGTGCAGCCTGGGTCAGGGCTGGCTGGGTGGGAACGGGGCTGTGGCAGCATTTTGGGGCTTTCCCAAATCCTCGTGGTTTTCTGCTCACAGTCACTGAATGGTTTGGGTTGGAGGGGATTTTTTAAAGGTCTTCTCATCCAACCCCTGCACTGAACAGGGATACCTTCACTGGATCAGGTGGCTCTGCAAAGTGTGACCCTTGTTGTCCTGGTGTGAAGGACAGGTGTCTGCCAAAAAAGGCAGAAGCTTCTCTTTGAAATGGAGAATGTAAACACCCTCCTTCCAAATTATTATTATTTTGAAATTAAGGGGCTCTCAGGTAAAGAGATGGGAATTAGGAAGAACAGTTCTTTACTAGGAAAATTAAAATAGAAATGCAGGATTACAAAGAACAATCCCAACCCCTGCCAGAGTCAGAATCCAAGCTGACACCCGTCAGTCAGTCAGGGTGTTGGCACAGTCCCATTCCATGGTGGCTGCATCCTCCTGCAGGGGCAGATGTGGCTCAGCTGGAGCAGTGCTCCTGGAGAAGGGGCAGTTCCCTCTGAAGGTGCAGGGATGATGTGGCAGGGTCTGGTTTTCCTTTGGAATCCAGTGGCAAAGGCTGCTCTGCTGTTCCAAATGTCAGTTTTTCTCTGGGTAGGAAAGGCTTGGCTCCTGCCCTGGCTGGAGCATCTCCCATGGGATGATGGAATTTTATCAGCCATGCCCTGGGACTCACTGGCCATGAACAGGAGATCTCTCCTGGAGGGAGGATGGGCTGTGGAAAGATAAAGATGATTGTCCCAGCTGGTTTAAAGCTGGCCCATGAGCAGATAATGTGTGCCAGGAGATCAGGGGCACTGCCCACATGGGGACAGATGGGGACAGAACACACATTGCTGCCACATCCTGTATTGCACCCCAAGACACTTGTGGAAAGGAGGGGATGAGCAGAGGGAAGTTAATTATGCGGGTTATTTATTTACAAATTGTCACAAACAACCCAACAAACCCCAGCAAAGACAAAACACCCAAACCCCAGCACTGTGCTGCTGCAGAGAACTGACTGTACCCTGTTCCCCTGTGCTGGAAGGTGTCCTGGACCCAGGCCCTGAGGACCATTGTGAAGAACTGCTACAAGCAGCACGGGCGGGAGGACCTGCTGTACGCCTTCGAGGACCAGCAGACCCCGCAGACCACGACCACGCACAGCATCGCCCACCTGGTGCCCTCCCAGACCGTGGTGCAGACCTTCAGCAACCCCGACGGCACCGTGTCCCTCATCCAGGTGAGAGGATCCCCCTGGGCTTCCCATCCCCAGCACAGTTTGCCTCAGGGAGCTGCTGGGAGGAAACTCAGGAGTGAAACTCGTCCATTGTTTTGTCTTTGTCGTGTCTTACCCTGCGGGGGAAACAGGACTCTGGGCAGCAAATTAATGTGATGGACTGGTTTAAAGGATAAGTGGCTGCCAATACAGGCAGGAGCTTCTCTTTGAAATGGAGAATGCAAACACCCTCCCCTCCAAATTATCATTTTGAAATTAAGGGCTCTCAGGCAAAGAGATGGGAATTAGGAAGAACAGTTCTTTACTAAGAAAATTAAAATAGCAATGCAGGATTACAAAGAACAATCCCAAACCCTGCCAGAGTCAGAATCCAAGCTGACACCCGTCAGTCAGTCAGGGTGTTGGCACAGTCCCATTCCATGGTGGCTGCATCCTCCTGCAGTGGCAGATGTGGCTCAGCTGGAGCAGTGCTCCTGGAGAAGGGCAGTTCCCTCTGAAGGTGCAGGGATGATGTGGCAGGGTCTGGTTTTCCTCTGGGATCCAGTGGCAAAGGCTGCTCTGCTGTTCCAAATGTCAGTTTTTCTCTGGGTAGGAAAGGCTTGGCTCCTGCCCTGGCTGGAGCATCTCCCATGGGATGATGGAATTTTATCAGCCATGCCCTGGGACTCACTGGCCATGAACAGGAGATCTCTCCTGGAGGGAGGATGGGCTGTGGAAAGATAAAGATGACTGCCCCAGCTGGTTTAAAGCTGGCCCATGAGCAGATAATGTGTGCCAGGAGATCAGGGGCACTGCCCCACCTGGGGACAGATGGGGACAGAACACACATTGCTGTCACATCCTGTATTGCAGCCCAAGACATATGATTATGCAGAAGCTGATTTATTGTTTACTTTTTAGCCTTAGTTATACATTTTAAGACTGCTGTTCACATGATTACATATTTTTTGATTGGTGCTTTTCTGCTGGTTACACACCTTGCACAAGCTCTTCAGGTACAATGATTGGTGGTTGTTTAGAACTTCACTGCCCACCTTTATTTTGAGTCTTTTAATTTGGATATTTTGCTTTTTAGCTCTTTTTCTCTTGTTTTAGCACAATTTGTGTTTTAGTGGCTTTGAAGGGTCTTAACAAGTTGCATAAAAACACTTAAAAATGGCTTATTTTGTGCACTTGTTACAAACATTGGTTGAAACTAAGAAATATACAGAAAAATAGCTAAGTGTGTGAAGAAACAGCAAAATATGCAGAAAACCAACCAGGCAGCAAAATATGGAGGAAAAACAGTTAAATGCAGTTTGGCTGGTGCATACAATACAGATTATGGCTTGGACTGTGGCTTAAACTTGTTCAGCATTGCTACATTACCCTACAACAGAAACCCATCCTCATCCTCATCTCATCCTCAACCCATCCTCATCCTCTCTCTTCCCAACTCCCACCTCTCTTTCTTCAGTGCAAGGATTTCTGTGATGTGGTCAAACCATTCAGGGATTTATGACTTACAATAAATCCAGTCCCTGTGGTGGCAATGGGAGGAGGAGTGGTGGAACTGCCTTCCTTTAATGGTGTGAAATTCAGTTTCATCAGCAGATCAGTTATTTCTGTGCCCCTGCTCTTCACCTGACACCTGAAGTGTGTTATATTTATTACAAACACTAAATACAGGTTTGTCCTCATGGAATGAGGATTCCTCTCACCCTGTTCTTAGCTCAGCACTGCTTCTGTTTTCCCCATGTTCCTGTGTGGGGTGGCAGATTCTGGCAGCTCAGGATATCAAAAAAAAAAAAAAAGATCAGGTTTTCTCTTGAAATTACATATTTTTTGATTGGTGCTTTTCTGCTGTTTACACACCTTGCCTGAGCTCTTCAGGTACTATGATTGGTGGTTGTTTAGAACTTCACTGCCCACCTTTATTTTGAGTCTTTTAATTTGGATATTTTGCTTTTTAGCAACTTTAGAAACTCTCCACAAACTCCTTGTGGCAGTGAGATTAGAATCTCAGTTCCCCCTGTGCCTCCAAACCACCACTGGCCCAGCCCAGTCCCCCCATTTTTAGTGGAGTCTCAGACATGCTTTTCTCAGACATAATAAAGATAAGAACTGGGGGTTTGAATAGGGTTTTTTTTTCCCCCAAATGAAGCTTTTCAGTGGCTGTTAGAGTTTTGTGTGCCCCACCAAGGCCCAGCTGAGTTGCCAGGCTGGTTCTCTTTGCTCACCTGTCCATACAGTCTCCTTTTGACTGGTGTCCTTTCAGGTGCTGGACACCTGAGATCCCATTGACTTCCTGGCATTTATTTTTAATTCTCCTCAGAGACAAAGCTGCCCATCTCCCTGCCTTTTGTCCTTCCCCAGCTGTTAAATGGGGGAAAAGATCCTTTCCAAAGGGGTATTGAGGGTGAGCTCATGTTTGCCAGGTGCCTGGGGATGAGACCCAGGGAATGGGGAGCAAGGAGGGAATTCTGAGCCAGGGTGGGTGGGTGGGAGAGGGGAGGTGGCTCCACCAGGCTCCCACAGCTGCTCTTTCTGATATTTGGAGGATGCTGAGGCTTTCATGGATGTAGGGACAGCACAAGGGATGTGCCAAACTTGGTTCCAGTCTGGAAGCTGCCGTGGATTCACACCCAGCTTGGGATTTCCTCCCCTTTGGGGACAGCTCTGTGTTCTCTGTGAGCTCTGCAATTACAGTTAATCACAGAATCATGGAATTTGAAAGGGTTGGAATGGACATTAAAGATCCTCTCATTACCATGGGCAGGGACACTTCCCACCATCCCAGGCTGCTCCAAGCTCTGTTCTGGACACTCCCAGTGATGGGACATCCCCAGCCTCCCTGCATCCAGCATTTTACCACCCTCACAACAACCTCCCTTATTCTTTTTACTCTCAGAGCAGATGAGACCCCCTTTTCCTGAGTGCTCTGGTGTCCTGGTTTGAAGGACAGTTATCTGCCAATACAGGCAGGAGCTTCTCTTTGAAATGGAGAATGGAAACCCCCTCCCTCCAAATTATTGTCATTTGGAAATTGAGGGGCTCTCAGGCAAAGAGATGGGAATTAGGAAGAACAGTTCTTTACTAGGAAAATTAAAATAGAAATGCAGGATTACAAAGAACAATCCCAAACCCTGCCAGAGTCAGAATCCAAGCTGACACCCGTCAGTCAGTCAGGGTGTTGGCACAGTCCCATTCCATGGTGGCTGCATCCTCCTGCAGGGGCAGATGTGGCTCAGCTGGAGCAGTGCTCCTGGAGAAGGTGCAGTTCCCTCTGAAGGTGCAGGGATGATGTGGCAGGGTCTGGTTTTCCTCTGGAATCCAGTGGCAAAGGCTGCTCTGCTGTTCCAAATGTCAGTTTTTCTCTGGGTAGGAAAGGCTTGGCTCCTGCCCTGGCTGGAGCATCTCCCATGGGATGATGGAATTTTATCAGCCATGCCCTGGGACTCACTGGCCATGAACAGGAGATCTCTCCTGGAGGGAGGATGGGCTGTGGGAGAGATAAAGATGATTGCCCAGCTGGTTTAAAGCTGGCCCATGAGCAGATAATGTGTGCCAGGAGATCAGGGGCACTGCCCCACATGGGGACAGATGGGGACAGAACACACATTGCTGCCACATCAACCCAGCACATCTGCACATTCCCTGCAGTAACAGATGCATTATTTCTGTCCCCCCAGGTTGGCACAGGTGCCACGGTGGCCACGCTGGCCGACGCCTCCGAGCTGCCCACCACGGTCACGGTCGCACAAGTCAATTACTCTGCAGTGGCTGATGGAGAGGTGAGAGCCTGGGCTGAGCCCCATCCACATCTCAGTGCTCACAGCAGCTTCAGGGTTAACACAGAACAAGGGCAGAATTCTTTTATTTTTTTATTCAGAATTTTTTATACAGAAAGCACTGAAATAACAGAATTGTTATTTCGACTCAACACTCTACAAACACAATTCTAGAGGAATTAGGTCTGAATTTCATATTTTTTTAATATATCTCCTATAGATTATTTAGGTTTTTGTTGGTTTTTCTTTTTCCTTTTTTTTTTTTTTTTTTGCATTTCCCTGCCTCAGTCTGAACGCTCAAACTTGCAAACGTTTATTTTCCCCTTTTAAAAATCAAAGAATACAATTAAATATACAAGAATACAATTAAGATATAATAATACAATATATACAATATGATATAATATATAGTATATGTGTTATTATTATATATTATATATATTATATATAATTATATTATTATATAATATATTATATTGTATATATTTTATATATTTTATATTATATATATATAATATAATATAATATAATATAATATAATATAATATAATATAATATAATATAACATATAATATAACATATAATATATAATATATATCATACGATATATAATATATGTTATATAATATATAATAATATATGATAATATATAATAATATATATAATATATGTTATATATATACAATAATAATACAATATATATATAATAATACAATTAAAAATACAATTCTTTCTATGGGTTTAAGAAACATCCCTCCCTCTCCATCCCCTGTTGGGATAAACCTTTGCCCAAAAGCAGCAAAATTTTGCCTTGAGCCTCGAGTCACCTCTGCTTTTCTGGATTTTTTTTAACCATCTCCATCCTGAGGGATGGGATCTGTGCTGCAGAAACACAAAATTCCACAAGAATTGGGGTTGGAAACTTTTGGGAATCATCCAGGTGACACAGGGACATGTCCAGGTGAGTTTGGGATGTCCCCAGACAGGGACACTCCACAGCTTTCCTGGGCAGCTCTTCCAGAGCTCTCTGCCACTCTCCATGGAAGGAAATTTTTCCTCATGGTGAGGTGGGATTGTGTTTTAATTGATGGCCATTAAACACAGCTAATTAACAAACAGCCCAGGCTGGCAGCAGCACAACAACAACAACAACAACAACAACAACAACAACAACAACAACAGCAGCAGCACTGCCCTGTTATCCTGACAGGAGGGATTTCTGGGTTTTTGAGGACTTTTTTGGACCTTTGAGCCTCAGGCTGATGTAGGGCTGGACACATCCTCAGCTGAACCCTCCTCCCTCCCTTTTCTCCCAATCTCAGAGCCAAATTCAGCCAAAACCAACCCATATCTTGAATTTTGGGGAGCAGCCACCCCTCGAGGAGATGCTGCCTGACCCCCCATCCCTTCCCTGTGTCCCCTGGCAGGTGAAGCTCAACAACAACAACAGCACTGCCCTGTTTTGTTGACAAAAAGGATTTCTGGGTTTTTGAGGACTTTTTGATCTTTAATGTCGGGCTGGATTGGCCCAACCTCAGAGCCAAATTCAGCCAAAACCAACCCATACCTTGAATTTTGGGGAGCAGCCACCCCTCGAGGGACTGCTGCCTGACCCCCAGCCCTTTCCCTGTGTCCTCTGGCAGGTGGAGCAGAACAACAACAACAACAATAACAACAACAACAACAGCACTGCCCTGTTTTGTTGACAAGAAGGATTTCTGGGTTTTTTAGGACTTTTTTGATGTTGGGCTGGAGCGTCCCAACCTCAGAGCCAAATTCAGCCAAAACCAACCCATACCTTGAATTTTGGGGAGCAGCCACCCCTCAAGGGACTTCTGCCTGACCCCCCAGCCCTTCCCTGTGTCCCCTGGCAGGTGGAGCTCAACAACAACAAATAACAAGAGGGATTTCTGGGTTTTTGAGGACTTTTTTTGGATCTTTAATATCAGGCTGGAGTGTCCCAACCTCAGAGCCAAACTCAGCCAAAACCAACCCATACCTTGAATTTTGGGGAGCAGCCACCCCTCGAGGAGGTGCTGCCTGACCCCCCATCCTTTCCCTGTGTCCCCTGGCAGGTGGAGCAGAACTGGGCCACGCTGCAGGGAGGGGAGATGACCATCCAGACGACGCAGGCCTCGGAGGCCACGCAGGCAGTGGCCTCGCTGGCCGAGGCGGCGGTGGCGGCGTCACAGGAGATGCAGCAGGGAGCCACTGTCACCATGGCACTCAACAGGTACTGCCCAGGGACAGGGACACCTGCCTGCCCTTCCTCCTCAGAGGTTTGCACCCAGCTCCTGCTTCCTGCTCTCTTCAAAAGCACAATTTTCTCCATAGTCATTGGTTTTGGGGTTTTTTTTTTGCCCCCAAGGAGCTGCAGTGCTTATTAAGGTGTTTATTAGGGGTTTATTCAGGGTTTATTAGGGGTTTTATTCAGGTTTTATTAGGGGTTTATTAGGGGTTTTATTCAGGGTTTATTAGGGGTTTATTCGGGATTTTGTTGGGGGTTTATTTGGAATTTTATTAAGGGTTTTATTAGGGATTTATTAGGGATTTATTAGGGATTTTATTAGGGATTTATTAGGGATTTTATTAGGGATCTTATTAGGGATTTTATTAAGGATTTATTGGGGATTTTATTAGGGATCTTATTAGGGATTTTATTAGGGATTTATTAGGAATTTATTAGGGATTTTATTAGGGATTTACTAGGGATTTTATTAGGGATTTATTAGGAATTTATTAGGGATTTTATTAGGGATTTATTAGGGATTTTATTAGGGATTTATTAGGAATTTATTAGGGATTTATTAGGGATTTTATTAGGGGTTTATTAGGGGTTTTATTCAGGGTTTATTAGGGGTTTATTCGGGATTTTGTTGGGGGTTTATTTGGAATTTTATTAAGGGTTTTATTAGGGATTTTATTAGGGATTTATTAGGAATTTATTAGGGATTTATTAGGGATTTTATTAGGGATCTTATTAGGGATTTTATTAAGGATTTATTGGGGATTTTATTAGGGATCTTATTAGGGATTTTATTAGGGATTTATTAGGAATTTATTAGGGATTTTATTAGGGATTTATTAGGGATTTTATTAGGGATTTATTAGGAATTTATTAGGGATTTTATTAGGGATTTATTAGGGATTTTATTAGGGATTTATTAGGAATTTATTAGGGATTTATTAGGGATTTTATTAGGGATCTTATTAGGGATTTTATTAGGGATTTATTAAGAATTTATTAGGGATTTATTAGGGATCTTATTAGGGATTTTATTAGGGATTTATTAGGAATTTATTAGGGATTTTATTAGGGGTTTATTAGGGATTTTATTAGGGGTTTATTTGGGATTTTATTGGGGGTTTATTTGGAATTTTATTAAGGGTTTTATTAGGGATTTATTAGGGATTTATTAGGGATTTTATTAGGGGTTTATTAGGGGTTTTTTAGGGGTTTTAGCTGCACTCAGATCAGCAAGGTCTAAGATGTAGCTCCACAGCTCCATCCAGCAGGAGAAAATATCTTTGCTCAGCTCTGCTGAACTCCTCAAACTCATCCTGCTGTTCCTAAAACCTGGAAATGGCTCTGTGGCACTTCCCAAGGGAGAGGAAATCACAGAAATATCCCACTGCTGGTGGTTGGAATAAACCTGGTTGGAATAAATATCCCAGTGGTGGTGTGGAATAAACCTGGTTGGAATAATTATTCCACTGCTGGTGGTTGGTTTAAACCTGGTTGGAATAAACCTGGTTGGAATAAATACCCCACTGCTGGTGTGGAATAAACCTGGTTGGAATAATTATTCCAGTTCTGGTGTTTAGATTAAACCTGGTTGGAATAAATACCCCACAGCCCTGCTCTGGGTGGTTCTCCTGGTGTGTGCAGGCTGGTTTAAGGAGCTGTAATTTGTTTTTTTTGCTGTTGCTGACCCCTGTCTCCCTGTGCCCTGCAGTGAAGCCGCTGCCCACGCCGTAGCCACGCTGGCCGAGGCCACCCTGCAAGGAGGGGGACAGATTGTCCTGTCTGGGGAAACTGCAGCAGCAGTTGGGGCACTCACTGGAGTCCAGGATGCCAATGGTAAGGCCTCTGAAAAGGTTTTTATTTTTTATTTTATTTTATTTTATTTTATTTTATTTTATTTTATTTTATTTTATTTTATTTTATTTTATTTTATTTTATTTTATTCTATTCTATTCTATTTTATTCTATTCTATTTTATTCTATTCTATTTTATTCTATTCTATTTTATTTTATTTTATTTTATTTTATTTTATTTTATTTTATTCTATTCTATTCTATTTTATTCTATTCTATTTTATTCTATTCTATTTTATTCTTTTTTTTTTTTAATTTAGGCTCTTAAAACCAGCTTTTTCCTCTCTTTTTTTATTGGGTGAAATACTCCTTCTTCACTCAGGGGTCACTGAGCTGTGAGTTCTAATCTCAGATGTGTGGTATATGATGGTTTGTAAAGATTTTTTAGATTTTTTTACATAATAATCAAAATTCCGTTCTCCCGAGCAATGAATTGCTCTAACAGCAAAAAACAAAAAAACTATTTATTATTAAAAAACTCCATAAACAAAAAAAAAGTCTCCTCTTCCAAATAAATTAGTAAAAAACTATTTTAAAAACAATAAACTAGCTTATTTTTGATAATAACTAAATTATAATAACTAACTTAAACATAATAACTAAATTATTTTCTGTACGTTTTCAGTATAGAAAAAAAAGTCTAAAATTTTATTCAACCTTTTTTTTTTCCTTATAGTTTCTAAAAATAAAATTTCTCTTTATACCATTTAAAATCAAACCTATTTTACCTTCCTCCTAAAACTATCTCACAACAAAAAAAAAAAGTGAAATTAATAAACCAACACCACTAGGGAGCATTAACTCCTTGTTGGCTCCTGTGGTGCTCTGCTCTTTCCCTCCTCTATATCCTTAATTTTTTGGGGAGGAAAACTGTGGCTGTGCCTAGCACAGGAAGTGTGAGCCTTAATCAATTAACACAATTAATTGGTGCCATAATAAACTCATCTCCAGAACTCTTAAATCAACATTTAGTTATTTATTTCCTGCCTTTCTCAAGGCTTTTTTTGGGTTTTTTTTCCCGTGCTCCTGAATCACCCTCAGGTTGTTTTGCTCCTGTTTCATTTTCCATCTCCCCACGCCAGTGTTGATTCCAGGGATTCTGTGCAGCATTTCTCACCTGTTCTACCCCTCCTGCCAATTCCCTGGTGCTTTTTGCAGCTCTTCAGACCAGAAATCAAACTGTAAATCCATAAAACATCCAAAAAATGGGCCTTGCTGGGGTTCATCCCCTGCCTCCAGCTGCTCTGGGCTTCTTCTGCCTGAGCCTGGGGGTGTTGGGAAACACCTGGAGGTGTTTGAGGAACATCTGGGGGTGTCTGAGGAACATCTGGGGGTGTTTGAGGACTAAGAGTGTCTGAAGAATACCTGGGGGTGTTTGAGGGACATCTGGGGGTGTTTGAGGGACACCTGTGGGTGTCTGAGGAACACCTGGGGGTGTTTGAGGAACACCTGGAGGTGTCTGAGAACACCTGGAGGTGTCTGAGGAACACCTGGGGGTGTTTGGGGACACCTGGGGGTGTCTGAGGAACACCTGGGGGTGTTTGGGAAACACCTGGAGGTGTCTGAGGAACACCTGGGGGTGTCTGAGGAACACCTGGGGGTGTTTGAGGAACACCTGGGGGTGTCTGAGGAACACCTGGGGTGTTGGGAAACACCTGGGGGTGTTTGAGGAACACCTGGGGGTGTTGGGAAACACCTGGAGGTGTTTGAGGAACACCTGGGGGTGTTTGAGGAACACCTGGGGGTGTCTGAGGAACACCTGGGGGTGTTTGAGGAACACCTGGGGTGTCTGAGGAACACCTGGGGGTGTTTGAGGAACACCTGGGGTGTCTGAGGAACACCTGGGGGTGTTTGAGGAACACCTGGAGGTGTCTGAGGAACACCTGGGGTGTCTGAGGAACACCTGGGGGTGTTTGAGGAACACCTGGGGGTGTTGGGAAACACCTGGGGTGTTTGAGGAACATCTGGGGGTGTCTGAGGAACACCTGGGGGTGTTTGAGGAACACCTGGGGGTGTTTGGGAAACACCTGGGGGTGTCTGAGGAACACCTGGAGGTGTTTGGGAAACACCTGGGGGTGTTTGAGGAACACCTGGAGTGTTGAGGAACACCTGGGGGTGTTGGGAACACTGGGTGTTGAGGGACACCTGGGGGTGTCTGAGGAACACCTGGGTGTTGAGGACACCTGGGGTGTCTGAGGAACACCTGGCGTGCTGATGCCTGGTGTTGGACAGGATCGAGCACTCCAGCTGGCCGGGTCTTCACACCTAGGCTGGTGACACCTATTCAAAGGAACACTCTGTGGCTAGGAACATGGGGTCTGAAACACCCGAGAAACACAAGGGCTGTGGAAACCTAGTTGAGGTCACCTGGTGGGGAACATGAATTGTCAGAGGTCAGGGTGTGCAGAACTGTCATTTCTCTGAAACTAAGGTGAGACTCAGGTGTGAGCCGTGAGACTATGAGGTCAGGAGACTCAGGTGGGGAAACGCTCAGGAGAGCCAGGTGAGAGCTCAGGTGAGAATCTCAGGTGTTGAGCCTGGGAGGTCAGGTGAGGGTGCGAGGAAACTCGGTGAGATCTCAGGTTAGAACTCAGGTGAGAGCTCAGGTGAGGGCTCAGGTTGAGAAGCTCAGGTGAGAGCCAGGTTGAGACCAGGTGCAGACCAGGGTTAGAGCTCAGGTGAGGGCTCAGGTGAGAGCTCAGGTGAGAGCTCAGGTGAGACTCAGGTTGAGCTCAGGTGGCTAGGAAGCCAGGTTAGAGCTCAGGTGAGGCTCAGGTGAGAGCCCAGGTAGGGCTCAGGTGAGACTCAGGTGAGAGCTCAGGTAGGAGCTCAGTGAGACTCAGTGGTTGTAGAGCTCAGGTGAGAGCTCAGGTGAGAGCTCAGGTGAGAGCTCAGGTGAGAGTCTCAGGTTAGAGCCTTCAGGTGAGAGCTCAGTGGTGTAGAGCTCAGGTGAGGCTCAGGTGAGCTCAGGTTAGAGCTCAGGTGAGAGCTCAGGTTAGAGCTCAGGTGAGAGCTCAGGTGAGAGCTCAGGTGAGGGCTCAGGTTAGAGCTCAGGTGAGAGCTCAGGTGAGGCTCAGGTTAGAGCTCAGGTTAGAGCTCAGGTTAGAGCTCAGGTGAGAGCTCAGGTTAGAGCTCAGGTGAGAGCTCAGGTGAGAGCTCAGGTGAGAGCTCAGGTGAGAGCTCAGGTGAGGCTCAGGAGGCTCAGGTGAGCTCAGGTGAGAGCTCAGGTAGAGCTCAGGTGTAGAGCTCAGGTGAGAGCTCAGTGAGGCCAGGTTAGGAGCTCAGGTGGAGCTCAGGTCTAGGACAGGGCTCAGGTGAGTGCAGGTGAGCTCAGAGTGAGAGCTCGGGTAGAGCCAGGTGAGAGGCTCAGGTCTAGAGCTCAGGTAGAGCTCAGGTGAGAGCTCAGGTGAGAGCTCAGGTGAGAGCTCAGGTTAGAGCTCAGGTGAGAGCTCAGGTGATAGAGCTCAGGTGAGAGCTCAGGTGAGAGCTCAGGTGAGAGCTCAGGTGAGGGCTCAGGTGAGGGCTCAGGTGAGAGCTCAGGTGAGAGCTCAGGTGAGAGCTCAGGTGAGAGCTCAGGTGAGAGCTCAGGTGAGAGCTCAGGTGAGGAGCTCAGGTGAGAGCCCAGGTGAGAGCTCAGGTGAGAGCTCAGGTGAGAGCTCAGGTTAGAGCTCAGGGAGCTCAGGTAGAGCCTCAGGTGAGGGCTCAGGTGAGAGCCAGGTGAGGCCAGGTGTCAGGTAGCTCAGGTAGAGCTCAGGTGAGGCTCAGGTGAGGCTCAGGTGAGAGCTCAGGTGAGAGCTCAGGTGAGGCTCAGGTGAGAGCCAGGTGGAGAGCCCCAGGTGGAGAGCTCAGGTGAGAGCTCAGGTGAGAGCTCGGAGGTGAGGGCTCAGGTGGAGAGCTCAGGTGAGGCTCAGGAGTGTAGAAGCCCAGGTGAGGCTCAGGTGAGAGCTCAGGTGAGAGCTCAGGTGAGAGCTCAGGTGAGCTCAGGTGAGAGCTCAGGTGAGAGCTCAGGTGAGAGCTCAGGTGAGAGCTCAGGTTAGAGCTCAGGTGAGGGCTCAGGTGAGAGCTCAGGTGAGGGCTCAGGTTAGAGCTCAGGTGAGAGCTCACTCCCATCACACCCCGGCAGGAGCTCGCAGCTCGCTGCTGGGTTTGCAGCAGAGGAGGGAGCCGGGATTTGCCTCGGAGCCGGTTTGTTCCCTGCTGTGCAGTCAGGCTGCCTGAAGGGGGAGCAGAAATCAGGGAAATGCCTGTCCCGGAGCTGGGAGTGCCTCTGGCACCGGGGCAGGGCTGTGTCTGTTGTGTTTGTGTGTTTGTTGTGTTTGTGTGTTTGTTGTGTTTGTGTGTTTGTTGTGTTTGTTGTGTTTGTGTGTTTGTTGTGTTTGTTGTGTTTGTGTGTTTGTTGTGTTTGTGTGTTTGTTGTGTTTGTTGTGTTTGTGTGTTTGTTGTGTTTGTGTGTTTGTGTGTTTGTGTGTTTGTTGTGTCTGTTGTGTTGTGTGTTTGTGTGTTTGTTGTGTTTTGTGTGTTTGTTGTGTTTGTGTTTGTTGTGTTTGTGTGTTTGTTGTTTGTTGTGTTTGTTGTTGTTGTTTTTGTGTTTATTGTGTTGTTGTGTTTACTGTGTCTCTTGTTGTGTTTGTTGTGTTTGTGTGTTTGTTGTGTTTGTGTGTTTGTTGTGTTTGTGTTTTGTTGTGTTTGTGTTTTGTGTGTTTGTGTTTGTTTGTCTGTTGTGTTTGTTGTTGTGTTTGTGTGTTTGTTGTGTTTGTTGTGTTTGTTGTGTTTGTGTGTTTGCTGTGTTTGTTGTGTTTGTGTGTTTGTTGTGTTTGTGTGTTTGTGTGTTTGTGTGTTTGTTGTGTTTGTTGTGTTTGCTGTGTTTGCTGTGTTGTTGTGTTTGTTGTGTTTGTGTGTTTGTTGTGTTTTGTGTGTTTGTTTGTTTGTTTGTTTATTGTGTTTATGTGTTGTTTTGCTGTGTTTGTTGTGTGTTTGTGTGTTTGTTTGTTTGTTGTTTGTTGTGTTTGTGTTTGTGTTTTGCTGTGTTTATTGTGTTTGTTTGTTTGTGTGTTTGTTGTTTGTTTTTGTTGTGTTTGTTGTGTTTGCTGTGTTTGTTGTGTTTGTTGCTGTGTTTGTGTGTTTGTGTGTTTGTTGTGTTTGTTTTATTTGTGTTTGTGTTTGTTTGTTGTGTTTTGTTGTGTTTGTTGTTTTGTGTGTTTGTTGTGTTTGTTGTGTTTGTTGTGTTTGCTGTGTTTGTTGTGTTTGTTGTGTTTGTGTGTTTTGTTGTGTTTGTGTGTTTGTTGTGTTTGTTGTGTTTGTGTGTTTGTTGTGTTTGTTGTTGTGTTTGTGTTTGTTTATTTTTACTGTGTTTGTGTGTTTGTTTGTTTGTGTGTTTGTTGTGTTTGTTGTGTTTGTGTGTTTGTTGTGTTTGCTGTGTTTGTGTGTTTGTGTGTGTTTGTGTGTTTGTTGTGTTTGTTGTGTTTGTGTGTTTGTTGTGTTTGTTGTGTTTGTTGTGTTTGTTGTGTTTGTTGTGTTTGCTGTGTTTGTGTGTTTGTTGTGTTTGTTGTGTTTGTGTGTTTGTTGTGTTTGTTGTGTTTGTTGTGTTTGTTGTGTTTGCTGTGTTTGTGTGTTTGTTGTGTTTGTGTGTTTGTTGTGTTTGTGTGTTTGTTGTGTTTGTGTGTTTGTTGTGTTTGCTGTGTTTGTTGTGTTTGTGTGTTTGCTGTGTTTGTGTGTTTGTGTGTTTGTTGTGTTTGTGTGTTTGCTGTGTTTGTGTGTTTGTGTGTTTGTTGTGTTTGTTGTGTTTGCTGTGTTTGTTGTGACAAGCTCTGGGTGTTTATCAGACACAGGATCCCCCCCTGGCTGGGAACAGCAGATCTGCTCCCCTTTTGTGGCTCCTTTTGCTCTGCTCCCAAACTCTTCTCACAGTCTGGATTCCTCTGGATCTTTCCCCTAAAACTCTTTTTCTCACACCCTCCCTGAGTCACTCCACCTCACTGACATCATTTCAATACAGGCTGGGCTTTTTCTTTTTTCTCTTTTCTTTTTTTTTTGTTTTGTTTTGTTTTGTCCCTAGCAGCCTGGTTGGAAATGAGCTGGGATTTAAGTGCATTAAGGGGAGAGGCTGCAGCACTTTGCTGTGAGCAGAGCTCACCCTCAGCCCCTCTCCTGCTCTCCACTCTCCTTCGATCTGCTCTAATCTCTGCTGGTATTAAGGGGAAGGGCTTTGGAGTCCTTGGGAGCTCCATGCTGCTGGTTCCTTATGTAACCAGCTAATAGGTGTCCCTCAGGGATGGGGATGTTGGTATCCATTGCTGCTCTCTGTGCCTGGGGAGGGAGAGCAGATGGGTTTCACTGCCAGCCAGGATTTATCTCCGGAGCCAGAGCCTGATGGGAGCATCCTCCTGACACCATTTGATGGATGCAGCAGGGAAAATCCACTCCCTGCCCTTCTGCCCACAGGAGGTGGGATTTGGGAGTGATTTTAGGGGAAAATAACTGCCCCAGGCAATTCCCCCTTCTCACAATTTGCTGATATTCCCAAGAAATGCCTCTCTCTGGGAATGCTCTTATCCTTCTGCAGGAGTTTTCTGAGGAAAAAACCTATCTGGGAGGGTAGGATAGAAATTAATCTCCATCTTATTGATAAGTTTAACACCTCCCCATCCCTGGGAGTGTCCAAGGCCAGGCTGGACTGATCTGGGATAATCTGGGACAGTGGAAGGTGTCCCCATGGCAGGAACAAGATGATCTTTAACTCACTTCCAACCCAAACACTCTGTGATTTCTATGAACATTTCTGGAGGTCAGACAAGGAGTTTCATTCCAGATTTTAGCCATTAAGTGTAATTACTCTGTTTTATTTTTTTTTTTTTTTTTTGTTTGTTTGTTTGGCATTTTTCCCATCCCTTCTCTGGAATTATCTGAACAATAACAACAACACATGATGACTAAAAAGAGGAAACTGAATATCTGTGGATATGTTGGAATCTAGGGCTGGATATCTTGCAGGCAGCTCAGGAGCAGGGCTGTGCATAACCTTGTGATCTGTTCCATTCCCAGCTGAAGGAAACAAGATCTCCTGCTCCCATGCCCTGTCAAACCACCAAAGTGCTTTTGCTTTCTCTGCTCAAGTGGGGCTGCAGGAACTGGTGACCCCCCACACTCAGAGGCTCAGATGGTTTTGTTCCTAAGTGGTTGGTATTGAACAGAGGATGAAGAGCAAGGGAAATGCTGTGCTGAGAGCAAAATCTGTGCCCTGGAGCTGCTTTTGGAGCACTGGAAGGAGCAGTGCTGGTGCTGGAGCATCCTCCTCCTCCTCCTCCTCCTCCTCCTCCTTTGTTTGCCATTCCCAGCTGCATCCTGAAATATTGATGAGGCTCCTGGCTGGGCTGTGCCTGTGCTGGGCTGCCTGGGAGGCCCAGGGCAGCTCCCTGCCCAGGGAACCTTTCCCAGCCACAAATCCAGGGAAGGGCACTTTTGGGAAGGTGGGAGGAGGGAACACTCCCAAACCAGGATTCAAACCAGGGCATGGAGTGAAGCACACTGGAAAAAACTGGGAAGGAAGAAGCTGTGGAGGGTGTGGGATCAAGCCAAAAGCAGAGAATTGATGTCACAGAGATCCAGTGGATCCTGCTTGTCCCCCCTGGCTGCTGTTTTCGTGTCCCCAGAGCTGATTTTCCTGCTGGATCTCCTCCCTGAGCTCCAGGGGGGGACACTGGAGGAGTCCTGCCCTCCTCCAGCCATCCCAAAAAAAAAAAAAAAATCCAAAACCTGCTCACCACAGCACCAGAGGTGTTCAGGGCTGGGCTGAGGCAGGATTTGGGATGGAGGGAGAGCATTAGAGGGTCTGGGATCATCAGCTTTGGGATCCCTGTCCTTTCTTTGGGATTCTTTGGGACAGGGAGGTTCCACACAGAGCCAGTGGGACCCGCTGGCTTTTTTTTGAGCAAAAGATTTATAAATTTTCTTGGGGGGAGGCTTAGAGGCTGCAAATGTCACTTTTTAAAAGCAGTATTTTATGTTTTTCCTGTTGGATCTCGTTTTAGGCAAGATGGAGCCAAATGAGTCGCTAGCAGCTTGGCAAAGTGCAGAGCAGCATGTTTGCATCCAGGAGGACAGGAAGGAAAGAGTCAAGCTTTTTGTAGGGCCTCCCTGGTGGGAGCAGAATTTTTTAATGAAGGTTTACCCTGAAACAGGTAGGATTTAATGCCAATCTGAAGGAAAGGTGAGGAAAATGATTTTTGCAGGTGTGTTTCAGATGAGAGGGTAGAAGAGATGGCAGCAAGGAGAGCAGAGATGTGAATTCCAGGAACAGGGGAGAGGTGTTTCCTGGAGAACAAATTGCTAATTATCAATGAGTAATTATCAGCAGCAGTGCTCTTGGGCTCTGAGTGAAATACCTTGGCATAAACCTCAGCTAAAAGGAGTTTAATTTGTGTTGGGGTCTCTTCTCCCAGGGAACAAGAGGCAGGAGCAGAGGAAACAGCCTGAAATGGCATCAAGGGAGGTTTAGGGACAAAAATTCCTCACTGAAATTCCTCACTTGTCAGGCACTGGAACAGGACAGGGTGCAGTCCCCATCCCTGCTGGGATTTCAAAACCCTGTGGATGTGACACTTGGGGACATGGGGTTGGGCTGTGGGAACAGGGACAGGAGCAGAGGGAACAACCTCCAGGTGGATTTTAGGGAAAATTCCTTCATGGCAACAGTGGCCAGGCCCTGGAAATGCCCAGGGCAGGGGTGGATTCCCCATCCCTGCAGGGATTTCACAGCCCTGTGGAGGTGGCACTTGGGGACAGGGGACAGTGGTGGCCTTGGCAGTGCTGGGGGATGCTGGGACTCCATCTGGGAAGTGTTTCCCACCTTAACAATTCCCTGATTCCCAGGACACCCACTCCCTGTAGAGAAGAGCTGCATCCCTGTGCCCACCCCCCTTCCCTGTCAGCCTCTGCCTGTCACCAGCTGTCACCCTGCTGCCATTTTGGGACACCCCCACAGCTCCCAGCACAATGAAACCCCAAATTTCCCTCCAGCCCCCAGGGAGCTGCTGTTTGCAGCCACCCTGGTGTTTGCCAGCCCTAATCCCCTCCCTGGGACGTGGGCTGGCCCAGCTTGCTCTGACACCCTGGCCCTGCTCCCCAGGCTGCTGCTGCTGCTGCTGCTGATTAGGATTTGTCTGCCCACCAAGCTGGGTTAAAAATAACCCTGCTGTCCCACATCCCTGAGCAGAGCTTCCCTGGGTCCTGCTCCAGCTCTGGGGTGCAGCCAGAAAAGGTTCCTTTGGGTTTCCTTGATGGGAACACAGCATGGGCATTGCTGGGGTAGAAAAAAACTCATTTTATTGGTTTTATTGAGCCTGGAAAAGAGAAGGCTGCAAGGAGATCTGGGATTTATAGGAATGAGGCTTCCCATGGTCAGAGGGGATTTTGGGTTTGGATCTCTGGGAATGTCCAGGTTGGATGTTGGGGTTTGGATCCCTGGGAATGTCCAGGTTGGACACTGGGGTTTGGATCTCTGGGAATGCCCAGGTTGGACATTGGGGTTTGGATCTCTGGGAATGTCCAGGTTGGACACTGGGGTTTGGATCTCTGGGAATGCCCAGGTTGGACACTGGGGTTTGGATCCCTGGGAATGCCCAGGTTGGACACTGGGGTTTGGATCCCTGGGAATGTCCAGGTTGGACATTGGGGTTTGGATCTCTGGGAATGCCCAGGTTGGACACTGGGGTTTGGATCCCTGGGAATGCCCAGGTTGGACACTGGGGTTTGATCTCTGGGAATGTCCAGGTTGGACACTGGGGTTTGATCTCTGGGAATGTCCAGGTTGGACACTGGGGTTTGGATCTCTGGGAATGCCCAGGTTGGACATTGGGGTTTGGATCCCTGGGAATGTCCAGGTTGGACATTGGGGTTTGGATCCCTGGGAATGTCCAGGTTGGATGTTGGGGTTTGGATCTCTGGGAATGTCCAGGTTGGATGTTGGGGTTTGGATCCCTGGGAATGCCCAGGTTGGACACTGGGGTTTGGATCTCTGGGAATGCCCAGGTTGGACACTGGGGTTTGGATCCCTGGGAATGCCCAGGTTGGACACTGGGGTTTGGATCTCTGGGAATGCCCAGGTTGGACACTGGGGTTTGGATCCCTGGGAATGTCCAGGTTGGACACTGGGGTTTGGATCCCTGGGAATGTCCAGGTTGGACACTGGGGTTTGGATCCCTGGGAATGCCCAGGTTGGATGTTGGGGTTTGGATCCCTGGGAATGCCCAGGTTGGACATTGGGGTTTGGATCTCTGGGAATGCCCAGGTTGGACATTGGGGTTTGGATCCCTGGCAGTGCCCAGGTTGGACATTGGGGTTTGGATCCCTGGGAATGCCCAGGTTGGACACTGGGGTTTGGATCCCTGGGAATGCCCAGGTTGGATGTTGGGGTTTGGATCCCTGGGAATGTCCAGGTTGGACATTGGGGTTTGGATCCCTGGGAATGTCCAGGTTGGACATTGGGGTTTGGATCTCTGGGAGTGTCCAGGTTGGACATTGGGGTTTGGATCCCTGTGAATGCCCAGGTTGGACACTGGGGTTTGGATCTCTGGGAATGCCCAGGTTGGACACTGGGGTTTGGATCCCTGGGAATGTCCAGGTTGGACACTGGGGTTTGGATCCCTGGGAATGCCCAGGTTGGATGTTGGGGTTTGGATCTCTGGGAGTGTCCAGGTTGGACATTGGGGTTTGGATCCCTGGGAATGTCCAGGTTGGACATTGGGGTTTGGATCTCTGGGAGTGTCCAGGTTGGACATTGGGGTTTGGATCCTGGGAATGTCCAGGTTGGACAATGTCCAGGTGGATGTTGGGGTTTGGATCCCTGGGAATGTTTGGGGTTTGGATCCCTGGGAATGCCCAGGATGTTGTTTGGATCCCTGGGAATGCCCAGGTTGGACACTGGGGTTTGGATCCCTGGGAATGCCCAGGTTGGACATTGGGGTTTGGATCTCTGGGAATGCCCAGGTTGGATGTTGGGGTTTGGATCCCTGGGAATGTCCAGGTTGGACACTGGGGTTTGGATCCCTGGGAATGCCCAGGTTGGATGTTGGGGTTTGGATCCCTGGGACATGTTTGGATCCAGGGTTGGATGGGGTTTGGATCCCTGGGAATGTCCAGGTTGGATGTTGGTTTGGATCCCTGGGAATGCCCAGGTTGGACATTGGGGTTTGGATCCCTGGGAATGCCCAGGTTGGACACTGGGGTTTGGATCCCTGGGAATGTCCAGGTTGGACACTGGGGTTTGGATCCCTGGGAATGTCCAGGTTGGATGTTGGGGTTTGGATCTCTGGGAATGCCCAGGTTGGACACTGGGGTTTGGATCTCTGGGAATGTCCAGGTTGGACACTGGGGTTTGGAGCACCCTGGGAGTGTCCAGGTTGGACACTGGGGTTTGGATCCCTGGGAATGCCCAGGTTGGACACTGGGGTTTGGATCCCTGGGAATGCCCAGGTTGGACACTGGGGTTTGGATCCCTGGGAATGCCCAGGTTGGACATTGGGGTTTGGATCCCTGGGAATGCCCAGGTTGGATGTTGGGGTTTGGATCCCTGGGAATGCCCAGGTTGGACATTGGGGTTTGGATCTCTGGGAATGCCCAGGTTGGACATTGGGGTTTGGATCCCTGGGAATGCCCAGGTTGGACATTGGGGTTTGGATCTCTGGGAATGCCCAGGTTGGACATTGGGGTTTGGATCTCTGGGAATGCCCAGGTTGGACATTGGGGTTTGGATCCCTGGGAATGTCCAGGTTGGACACTGGGATTTGGATCTCTGGGAATGTCCAGGTTGGATGTTGGGGTTTGGATCCCTGGGAATGTCCAGGTTGGATGTTGGGGTTTGGATCTCTGGGAATGCCCAGGTTGGACACTGGGGTTTGGATCCCTGGGAATGCCCAGGTTGGACACTGGGGTTTGGATCTCTGGGAATGCCCAGGTTGGATGTTGGGGTTTGGATCCCTGGGAATGCCCAGGTTGGACATTGGGGTTTGGATCTCTGGGAATGTCCAGGTTGGATGTTGGGGTTTGGATCCCTGGGAATGTCCAGGTTGGATGTTGGGGTTTGGATCTCTGGGAATGCCCAGGTTGGACACTGGGGTTTGGATCCCTGGGAATGTCCAGGTTGGACACTGGGGTTTGGATCCCTGGGAATGCCCAGGTTGGACACTGGGGTTTGGATCCCTGGGAATGTCCAGGTTGGATGTTGGGGTTTGGATCCCTGGGAATGTCCAGGTTGGACACTGGGGTTTGGATCCCTGGGAATGTCCAGGTTGGATGTTGGGGTTTGGATCCCTGGGAATGTCCAGGTTGGATGTTGGGGTTTGGATCCCTGGGAATGCCCAGGTTGGATGTTGGGGTTTGGATCTCTGGGAATGCCCAGGTTGGATGTTGGGGTTTGGATCCCTGGGAATGTCCAGGTTGGATGTTGGGGTTTGGAGCACCCTGGGACAGTGGAAGGTGATCTTTGCTTTGAGATCCCTTCCAGCCCAAACCTTCCTGTGGTTCTTGGGGGGAAATATTTGGATCTGCTGAGCACTCAGGGTGTGCCAAGGCCTCTCTGCTGCTCCCAGAGGCAGCTCAAGGAGCCTCCTGGGGTGTTTGGTGCCCCTCTCCTGTCCCTGAGTGTCACATGGAGTCCCCAGGCTGCTCTGCAACTCCAAACCTGAGGGACTCAGTGCCTGAGGGTGTCCCTAAAAACCAGCTCATGTCTGTGACAGAGTTCCCAAAATCCCAAAAGGAATATCCCAATGTCTCAAAAGAGATATCCCAAAAATAGAGATCCCAGTATCCCAAAAGAAATACCCCAAAATCCCAAAAAGGATATCCCAATATCTCAAAGGGGATATCCCAAAAGAGAGATCCCAATATCCCAAAAGAAATACCCCAAAATCCCAAAAGAAATATTCCAATATCCCAAAAGGGATATCCCAAAATCCCAAAAGGAATATCCCAAAAGAAATATTCCAATACCCCAATATCCCAATATTCCAATATCCCCAAATCCCAAAAGGGATACTCCAATATCCCAAAAGAATATCCCAAAATCTCAAAAGAGAGATCCCAATATCCCAAAATCAATATTCCAATATCCCCAAATCCCAAAAGAAATACTCCAAAATCCCAAAAGAGAGATCCCAGTATCCCAAAAGAGATATCCCAATATCCCAAAGGGGATATCCCAAAATCCCAAAAGAGAGATCCCAAAATCAATATTCCAATATCCAAATATCCCAAAAGGGATATTCCAATATCCCAAAAGGAATATCCCAAAATCCCAAAAGAAATATTCCAGTATCCCAAAATTCCAAAAGGGATATTCCAAAATCCCAAAAGGAATATCCCAAAATCCCAACAGAAATATTCCAATATCCCCAAATCCCAGAAGAAAATCCCAAAATGCCCTTCCCTGGGGCACGGAGCCACTCTGAATCCTTTCCTTGCAAAGTTCCATCACTCCCACATTTCCCCAGCCCTGCACCTCCCCTTTTCCCCTCCCTGGGAGTTGGAGTTTCCCCTCTGAGTTTTGAGTTTTCCCTCCCCTGTGAGTTTGAGTTTTTCCCTCCCCTGGGAGTTTGAGTTTTTGAGTTTTCCCTTCCCTGTGAGTTTGAGTTTTTGAGTTTTCCCTTCCCTGTGAGTTTGAGTTTTCCCTCCCCTGTGAGTTTGAGTTTTCCCTCCCCTGTGAGTTTGAGTTTTTGAGTTTTCCCCTCCCTGTGAGTTTGAGTTTGAATTTTCCCTTCCCTGTGAGTTTGAGTTTTTGAGTTTTCCCTCCCCTGGGAGTTTGAGTTTCCCCTCCCTGTGAGTTTAAGTTTTCCTCTCCCCTGTGAGTTTGAGTTTTACTCTCCCCTTTTCCTCTCCTCTGTGAGTTTCAGTTTGAGTTTTTGAGTTTTCCCTTCCCTGTGAGTTTGAGTTTGAATTTTCCCTCCCCTGTGAGTTTGAGTTTTTGAGTTTTCCCTCCTCTGGGAGTTTGAGTTTGAATTTTCCCCTCCCCTGTGAGTTTGAGTTTGGGTTTCCCCTCCCCTGGGAGTTTCCCCTCCCTGCCATGCCCAGGCTCCCCAGCTGTCACACCCAGGCCATTCCCCTTTCCCATTTCCCATTTCCCTCCCACGTGTCCTGAATTAGGGGAAATGGACAGGAGGGCTGCCTCTCTTTAAAAATTAAAGCTGATTACAGGGCATTAACATTGCATTTAAAGGAGCAGAGCCAGCCCTCCTCTCCCAGCACAGTTGCAATATGTTCCCTTTTGTCCTGCACTCCAGGCTGGCCAGGATTTCTTCCTCAGCCATAAATTTTGAAAGAGGAGCTGCCTGTTGGCTGCTGCAAGAATTTAAAGCAGCTCTGACTCCCTAGAGCAGTTCCCATCTTTGCCATGCCAGCAGGAAGCTGGAGTTGTTTGGGCTGATCCTGAATTTCCCTTGGAAAATTCAGATTATCTGACACTGTCTTCTGAGTTGTCACGTTAGGAAGTTTAATTGAACATCCTGAATTTCCCTTGGAAAATTCAGATTATCTCACACTGTCTTCTGAGTTGTCACGTTGGGAAGTTTCATATTTGACCTATTTAATATCCTGAATTCCCCTGGGAAAATTCAGATTATCTGACACTGTCTTCTGAGTTGTCATGTTGGGAAGTTTCATATTTGATATATTTAACATTCTGAATTTCCTTTGGAAAATTCAGATTATCTGACACTGTCCTCTGAGTTGTCACGTTAGGAAGTTTCATATTTGACATATTGAACATCCTGAATTTCCCTTGGAAAATTCAGATTATCTCACACTGTCTTCTGAGTTGTCACATTAGGAAGTTTCATATTTGACATATTGAACATCCTGAATTTCCTTTGGAAAATTCAGATTATCTGACACTGTCTTCTGAGTTGTCACATTGGGAAGTTTCAAATTTGACATATTTAACATCCTGAATTTCCCTTGGAGAATCCAGATTATCTCACACTGTTTTCTGAGTTGCCATGTTAGAAAGTTTCATATTTGACCTATTTAATATCCTGAATTCCCCTTGGAAAATTCAGATTATCTGACACTGTCCTCTGAGTTGTCATGTTAGGAAGTTTCATTGAACATCCTGAATTTCCCTTGGAAAATTCAGATTATCTCACACTGTCCTCTGAATTGTCACGTTAGGAAGTTTCATATTTGACATATTGAACATCCTGAATTTCCCTTGGAAAATTCAGATTATCTGACACTGTCAGAATTCTGAGTTGTCACGTTAGGAAGTTTCATATTTGACCTATTTAATATCCTGAATTTCCATTGGAAAATTCAGATTATCTGACACTGTCCTCTGAGTTGTCATGTTAGAAAGTTTCATATTTGACATATTTAATATCCTGAATTTCCTTTGGAAAATTCAGATTATCTCACACTGTCTTCTGAGTTGTCATGTTAGAAAGTTTCATATTTGACATATTTAACATCCTGAATTTCCCCTGGAAAATTCAGATTATCTGACACTGTCCTCTGAGTTGTCATGTTAGAAAGTTTCATATTTGACATATTTAATATCCTGAATTTCCCTTGGAAAATTCAGATTATCTCACACTGTCTTCTGAGTTGCCATGTTAGGAAATTTCATATTTGACATATTTAACATCCTGAATTTCCCCTGGAAAATTCAGATTATCTGACACTGTCTTCTGAGTTGTCATGTTAGGAAGTTTCATATTTGACATATTGAACATCCTGAATTTCCTTTGGAAAATTCAGATTATCTCACACTGTCAGAATTCTGAGTTGTCATGTTAGAAAGTTTCATATTTGACATATTGAACATCCTGAATTTCCCTTGGAAAATTCAGATTATCTGACACTGTCCTCTGAGTTGTCATGTTAGAAAGTTTCATTGAACATCCTGAATTTCCCTTGGAAAATTCAGATTATCTGACACTGTCTTCTGAGTTGTCATGTTAGGAAGTTTCAAATTTGACATATTTAACATCCTGAATTTCCCTTGGAGAATCCAGATTATCTCACACTGTCCTCTGAGTTGTCACGTTAGAAAGTTTCATATTTGACATATTTAATATCCTGAATTTCCTTTGGAAAATTCAGATTATCTGACACTGTCAGAATTCTGAGTTGTCATGTTAGAAAGTTTCATATTTGACATATTTAACATCCTGAATTTCCCTTGGAAAATTCAGATTATCTGACACTGTCTTCTGAGTTGTCATGTTAGGAAGTTTCATATTTGACATATTGAACATCCTGAATTTCCTTTGGAAAATTCAGATTATCTGACACTGAGTTGTCATGTTGGGAAGTTTCATTGAACATCCTGAATTTCCCTTGGAAAATTCAGATTATCTCACACTGTCCTCTGAGTTGTCACATTAGAAAGTTTCATATTTGACATATTGAACATCCCAGTTGTTTTTTTGTTAAATCCCACCATTTACATGGTGACTTTCTGTCCCCAAAGCAGGAATGAGTCAGTCTGGCTGGGAACACTCTGGGATGCTTGACTGGGATTTTTGGTGGGTTTAGGTTGGATTTGCAGCCCCTTTGTTTGGTGGGTTTGGGGTTGGGTTTGATCACAGCCCCTCAGGAGCCCAGGTGGCTTCAGAAGGAGCTGCTCAGTGCTGGGAGCTGAAATGAGGTTTTTTGGCAGCTGAAGGGATGTGTTTGTATTGCCTGGATCCTGCTTTTCTCTGTCTTCAAGGAGCCAAAGCTCCAGGGAGAGCTCAGAGCCCTAAAGGGGCTCCAGGAGAGCTGGAATTTGGGAAAAGCACAGAGGGACAGGACACAGGGAATTGGGAAAGGAGAGATTGGGGCAGGAATTGCTGGCTGGGCTGGAATTGCCAGAGAATCCCTGGATCCCTGGAATGGCCCAGGAAGGATTGGAGCAGCCTGGGATGCTGGGAGGTGTCCCTGAGTGATTAGAGACATTTTTGGGTGGTTAGAGACAGTTTTTTGGTGCTTGAGGGTTTTGGGTGGTTAAAGAGGTTTTTTTTTTCTGTGGTTGAATATTCTTTGGGTGGTTGGAGAGGTTTTTTAGGTGGTTAGAGAAGGTTTTAGGGTGGTTAGAGAAGGTTTTTAGGGTGGTTAGAGAAGGTTTTAGGGATTGGGGCAGGAATTGCTGGCTGGGCTGGAATTGCCAGAGAATCCCTGGGATGTCCCAGGGGCTGGGAGCAGCTGGGACAGTGGGAGGTGTCCCCAGACCAGGATCTTTAAGTTCCCTTCCCACCCAAAACCATCCCCTGGCTCTGTGATCTCTGAATGACTTCTCATTTGACTTTACCACCACAACATTCCCGTTCAATTCCAGGAGGTTTTTTCAGTTTATGGTGATGAAATCCCCAACAATTTGGTTTTGAGAGCCACATCCTGAGCTCTCCTGGGTGTCTGGGGCTCTCAGGGCACGTGGCTCTGGGGTCACAGCAAATTTTTTGGGGTGTCTGCAGCAGATGGGAAATTCAATCCTTGGACAAGCTCCTGTCTAAAAGAGATGTGGTTGGATCCAGACAGGAAAGGAATGGCAGTCTTGGCAGAGTTGGCATCTTTTCCTGAATAAATCTGGCAAACATTTCCTTGTTTGCCAGCTCCCAGTGCAGGAATGGGGAGGGTGGGGGTGCATTTTGGGGGGTGTCTGCCATGAGATCTCAGCAGTGCCACCCTCTGGGATCTGTTTGGGCTCCAGGCTGGGACAGGGCATTGCTGCACATCTCCAGCCTGCTGCTGGTTTATTTCTGACCCTTGGCACAGGTGGGCTCAGAAATCCAGCTCTGCCCAGCCCTGACCCAGCAGAGATGCTGCTCAATCCTTTTTCCAGATTTTTTTTTCCTCCTCCTCTTTGTTTAACCTAACCCAGATGAGAACCTTGACCAGTCCTGGAAGGGGCAGAGGCAGGAGCAGCCTGGGGAAAGCAGCTTTGTGCCATTTCTGGACACATCTCTGCTGGGTGTGGAGCTGAACCTTCAAACCCACCAGATAAAGCCAAAATCAAAGCCAGCTCTGCTTTGCTGCTCCTTTCTCCCAGCATAAAATTCCCATGGGGTGGATTCTCCCTGTGGGAACAACCAGAGATCCCAGCACAGTTTGATGCTGCTGGCAGCACCTCTGCTCATCCAGGAAACCCCAGGGACACATCCCAGCTCTCCCTCCTTGTGAGCTGCTCCCCAGAGCTGAATTTGGGAATTTGGGAGTTTGTGAATTTGTGGATTTGTGAATTTAGCTGAGCTGAGTTTGTGAATTTGTGGATTTGTGAGTTTGTGAGTTTTTGAATTTGTGAATTCAGCTGAGCTGAATTTGTGAGTTTTTGAATTTGTGAATTCAGCTGAGCTGAGTTTGTGAATTTTTGAATTTGTGAATTCAGCTGAGCTGAATTTGTGAGTTGTTGAATTTGTGAGTTTGTGAATTCAGCTGAGCTGAGTTTGTGAATTTGTGAGTTTGTGAATTCAGCTGAGCTGAATGTGTGAGTTTTTGAATTTGTGAGTTTGTGAATTCAGCTGAGCTGAGTTTGTGAATTTGTGGATTCAGCAGAGCTGAATTGTGAATTTGTCAATTTGTGAATTTTAGTTCAGGGCAGTTCCTTCAGCTGATCCCAGCTGACTTTCACTGCTCAGCCTGAGGATGGGCACTGCTCCCACACAGCTGTGGAGCAGCTGGAGCATCTCCCAGTGCAAATTTGGGCAGATTTTGGCAGATTTTGGCTTGCAAGGCCACCTGCCTTGTTGGGAAGGGACAGTGCTGCAGCCCCTTGAATTAAGGAATAAATTCCCTGTGCTTGCCCTGAGGCAGGGCAGCTGCAGAGGGGCTCTCTGACCCCCTGCACCCCAACCTGCTGCCACCCCTGCAGCTGCCCTGCTGCCTCCAGGCTGGGCCAGGCAGAGTCTGGAAATTGGGAATTGTGCTGGGAATGGCTGGGGGTGAGCCCAGGGCAGTGCAGGAGCTGCAGAGGGGCTGGGGGTGGCTGCAGGAGGCACCTGAGGAGAGGAGCTGGGGCTCTGTGAGCTCTGCCCCAGCCAGGGGAAGGAGGAATCTCCTTCCTGCAGCTCCCTGCACTGAGCTCTGCTGCCTCTTCATTCACCAATTGTGGGTTTTTTTGTTTTTCACACCGAAGTTTCCTCCCTGTGGGTGACCTGTGGTTTGTGTTCTCCCTCCCTCCCTGCTCCTCTCTGGAATGGGAGTTCCCCAATTCCTGCATGGATTTCTCCAAACTCGAGTTTTTCTTTTCTTTATTGGTTTTCTTTGCCTTGAAAAGTGCTCAGCCCTTCCTTTGTAGAGCCTCAGCTGTTTCCTTAGCAGGCTCTGACCTCCCAAGTTCCTCTTGCTCTTTTTTCCCAGCACATCCCCAGCATCTCTCTGTGCCTGGATTTCTCCTCCTCATCAGATCTCTGGAGTTCAGATCTCTGATTTTAAAGCCTAAAAGCACAGCCCCATCTCTCTGGTGCCTCTGGGGCACAGTAAAGAGCCCTGTCCTGCAGAGAGGCACAGCCAGGGAGGTTTTAATGCATTTTCCCAAGTGCTGTGCTGAACTTTCAGATTTTTTCCTTTCCCAGCTGAAACTCTTTCCTCATCCTTGCCTTTCAGCTGTTAGATTTGGGGTTGAGGAGTTGCTCTGGGTGTTGTTTGAGGCAGCACAAGAGCCTGAAGAGATGCAGCTGCACCTTGGTGTCCCCTGGCTGGTGACCACTGGGTGGCTTTATCCAAACACTGCTGGCACCTAAGGGAGAGAAGGGAAATTTGTCACCACTTGCAGCACTTTGGAGCCTGTTCAGTGGAGGCTCAGCCCTGGGACATCCCTCCTGTGATGTGGCAGCTGAGCAGAGGGTGTGGAGGAAAAACCTTCCCTTCCCTTCCCTTCCCTTCCCTTCCCTTCCCTTCCCTTCCCTTCCCTTCCCTTCCCTTCCTTCCCTTCCCTTCCCTTCCCTTCCCTTCCCTTCCCTTCCCTTCCCTTCCCTTCCCTTCCCTGTGAGGCTGGCTGTCCCTGCAGGGAGCCTGGGCAGGCACAGAGGGTGCTGTCCCTGTCCCTGTCCCTGCAGGGCCCTGGCTCCCAGTGACCTCCTGAGCTCCTGCAGACAGCTTGGCTTTGCTGTAAAGCAGCTCATGTGACAGCAGTAATCCTCGGGGGGGGGAACAGCTGTGCAGGAAGATTCCAGGGAATCGCCCTATTTTCCATGTTCTACACACCAGGAGAGGGGCTGGGAGGGAATGGGAGGGGCTGAGAGGGAATGAGAGGGGCTGGGAGGGGCTGAGATGGAATGAGAGGGGCTGAGAGGGGCTGAGAGGGGAATGAGAGGGGCTGGGAGGGGCTGGGAGAGGCTGAGAGGGAATGAGAGGGACTGAGAGGGGCTGGGAGGGAATGAGGGGGAATGAGAGGGGCTGGGAGGGAATGAGAGAGGCTGAGAGGGACTGGGAGGGAATGAGAGGGGCTGAGAGGGAATGAGAGGGGCTGAGAGGGAATGAGAGAGGCTGAGAGGGACTGGGAGGGAATGAGAGGGACTGAGAGGGGCTGGGAGGGAATGAGGGGGAATGAGAGGGGCTGGGAGGGAATGAGAGGGGCTGAGAGAGGCTGAGAGGGAATGAGAGGGGCTGAGAGGGAATGAGAGGGGCTGAGAGGGAATGAGAGAGGCTGAGAGGGAATGAGAGAGGCTGAGAGGAGCTGCACAGCTCCAAACCCCTCCATGTCTGGAACAATCCCTGTTCCTGCACAGCTCCAAACCCTCTGCATTGTCTGGAACAATCCCAGAGGGCTCCAAACCCTCTGCATGTCTGGAACCTGCACAGCTCTAAACCCCTGCATGTCTGGAACAATCCCAGAGGGCTCCAAACCCTCTGCATGTCTCTGAAACCATCCCTGCTCCTGCACAGCTCCAAACCCTGCATGTCTGTGCAGCCTGCACAGCTCCAAACCCTCTGAAACCATGTCTCCTGAAATCCACCCCAAACCCCTGAATGTCTCTGGATCCATCCCAGAGCTGCACAGCTCCAAACCCTGCACAGCTCCAAACCCTCTGCATGTCTCTGGATCCATCCCTGCTTCTGCACAGCTCCAAACCCCTGAATGTCTCTGAAACCACCCCAGAGCTGCACAGCTCCAAACCTCCTGCATTGTCTGGATCCATCCCTGCTTCTGCACAGCTCCAAACCCCTGAATGTCTCTGAAACCACCCCAGAGCTACACAGCTCCAACCCCTACATGTCTCTGGAACATTCCTGTTCCTGCACAGCTCCAAACTCCTGAATGTCTCTGGAACATCCCTGTTCCTGCACAGCTCCAAACCCTGCATGTCTGTACAGCCTGCACAGCTCCAAACCCATGAATGTCTCTGGAACAATCCCTGTTCCTGCACAGCTCCAAACCCTCTGCATTGTCTGGAACATCCCTGTTCCTGCACAGCTCCAAACCCTCTGCATTGTCTGGAACATCCCTGTTCCTGCACAGCTCCAACCCCCTGCACAGCTCCAAACCCCTGCATGTCTCTGAAACCATCCCTGTTCCTGCACAGCTCCAAACCCTCTGCATTGTCTGGAACCTGCACAGCTCCAAACCCCTGCATGTCTCTGAAACCATCCCTGTTCCTGCACAGCTCCAAACCCCTGCACAGCTCCAAACCCCTGCATTGTCTGGAACATCCCTGTTCCTGCACAGCTCCAAAGCCCTGCATGTCTCTGGATCCATCCCATAAAAGCCAGCTCAGGGGCACAGACTTGCAGGATTCCCCCTGGCAGTGCTGGTGGAGCTGCACAACAGGTTCCAGGAATTTCCATTTCAATTTCCATTTCTCCTCAAGTGGTTTCCTCTGAATTTTTTTCCAAAACCATGAGTGGCATTTTTAGCCTGAATTTGACTTGTCTCCCACCCTCCATTCCTGTTCCTCTCTGGTAGCACTTTCTGATGCCTCCTAAATCCCTCAGTGCACTTTTTGCCCACAGGAGGTTCAGTTTTCCCCTGGAGAAGGCACAGACTGAGGGAGCTGCACAACAGCTTCCAAGAATTTAAAAAACCCCATTTCTCCTGAATTTTTTTCCAAAACCACGAGTGGCATTTTTAAGCCTGATTTGGACTTGTGTCTCCCACCCTCCATATCTTTTGGCATCATTTATTCTCTCACACTTGTACAAATTCCTCTCTCTGGGTGACACTTTCTGGTGGCTCCTGGGATGCTCAGTGGGCTTTTTGCCCTGGAGAAGACACAGACTGAGGCAGCTCTGGCTTGGAACTGGTTTCACATTAATCCTGGGTTTATTATTCCCACCCCCATCTTCCAGCCTGCAGCAAACCCTGTGGCTTTACCCACAGATCCCTGAATTCCCCAGCTCTGTCTCCCCCATGATTTTCACCTTCCAAACCTCCCAGGGGATGTTCCGTGAGTGTGTTTTGATGCTGACAGGTCCAAGGAGCTGCTGACAGCTAAAGCAGGTGGTTTTTAGCCTGAGATGCACATTCCTGCACCCCTCAGGCAGCAATTCCCCCCAGCTCCCTGCAGGAATGAGGTGCTGGCACCAGGTTTCTCCAGCAGGAAGCACCAGCAGGGTGTTGGAGGTTGGGATAAATTGTCCACCAGTGGCCTGAGACAATCCCTTCTTTGATGTAAGCCCCAGCCCAGCCCTCAGGAGGGACCATCTGTTCCTCTGGCAGCACAGATTTGAGCAGGAGCCCTGGCAGTGAAAGGCTCTCTGCTATTCCCCTGAGCCCCCTCATCTCTATCTTGCCATCAGGGAAAAAAAAAAAAAGCAAAAAAAAACCCCAAAACCCCCAAAGCTTTGTACTCCCAAGTATCAGGGGGGGCTCTAATTGGTGTGGAAATTGGGAGGGTTGTGTTTAAGTGGTGGACATGGAGCTAATGGAAGTGGGATTTTATTGCTGGGGGATGTTGAGCTCCTTTGAAGGGATCAGCAGCCAGGGGGGTTTCTGTTCCAGCAGGGCCAGCAGTGGGGTTGGTGCCTGGGTTCTTTCCCATTGCTCTGATGGGCTGGGATGTCCTTCTCACAGTTTCCTGATGTGTTTTCCTTGCCAAAAAAAAAAAATATATATAACATATATATATATATATATATATATAGAGAGAGAGATAAATATATATAGATAGATAGATATAGATATATAGATAGATAGATATAGATATAGATAGATAGATATAGATAGATAGATAGATAGATAGATAGATAGATAGATAGATAGATAGATTTATAGATATATCTTTGAGTTGCACTTCCAAATAGGAATTCTGTATTAAAACATTTGAAGTCCAGCAGAAAATGAAGATTTGGACTCAGTGGATTAAATTTAGGGTTTCTGTGTGTGTGCTGCTGCTGGAGATGTGCTTCCTCACCTGTGGGACTCAGGCCTGAATCATCCCAGGATCAAATAAAAGAAAAATAAATAAAAATAAATCATATAAGAATGAAAAGCAGGAAGAATTCTCCAGCAGCACCACACCTCTCTCATTTTCCAACCTGTTCTGTCTGCCTGGGGAGGGACAGGACAGGCTCTTGCACTGCTTCATTCTCCTCACAAATTTTATCCAGGTGCCACAAATCCCCACTTTGCACATCCAGGGTGACACCCAGAGGGACAAAACCAGCTGGAAATCTGGGGTTTTTTTGGGAGAACAAACTCATCCCTCTCCCTGCACCCATCATTGCTTTGTCCTGTGTGCAGAGGACACTTCCAACCCCCAGGGCCTGCATGGTTGGGGCACAAAATTTCTGTGCCTTCAGTCACCAGGCCAGAGCCCAAAGTTTGTGTTTTTAGCAGCAGATGTGCAGAGTTCAGGAGGGAGGAATCTGCCAGAGGCAGCAGCATTCCAAGGATAAATGCTCTGAGGAGAAAGTGGGCAGTGGGAGATGGTGGTGTACAGAAAAAAAAAAAAAAAAAAAAAAAAAAGGAGGAATGTGGACTGTAAAAACTTGATTTTACATGAAAAGTTCCACATCTGAGTGGTGTGTTCACTGTGATTTATTGCTTACCTGGTTTAGGATGGGAAACTGTGCCAAATGTCCCTTGTCCTGTAAAGGACCCCAAAGGGCAGGATGAAGGAAGGGATGTGCTGGTTTGCAGCAGGGATGCTTTTCTAGCTGGATTTGGAGGCTGTGCTTTGAGGAAAAAAAGGAAAAAAAAAAAACAAAAATAGCCTTCAGGTGCATTTCCATCCCCTTTTTTTTTACCTGAGGAAAAAATCCAAACTTGCCTCGTGGTGACCCAGAGCAAGGTGAGGCTCCAGCAGATCCCTTGGAAAGCTTTAAACACCTTCCCAAGGGATTCTCCTCCTGCTGGGGGGGCTCCTGCCACCTCTGCTGGGTTCAGAGCCCAGAATTCCCTGGCACAGAGGCACTGCTGGGGCACAGGGGGGAGCAGGACCCCGTGAATGTGCAGGGAAGGCTCCTGGGGAGCAAATCAGCCAAAAAAAAAAAAAAAAAAAAAAAAAAAGAAAAAAAAGAGCTGGGAAAATGTCTTTGAGCTGGATCTGGTTACAGACTGCCTTTCTGGCAGCACAATGGCTGCTTTATGTCTCCCATGTGCTCTCTAGGATGGGCCTGGCCCTGCTGAATCCAGCCAGAGCCCTAAAATCACAGGGGGCTCCTCCAGCAGTGCCTGGGTGCCAGCAACTCCCCAGCCTGGAGCTCTTGGGGTGTGCAGGAATTGGATTTTGGCAGCAATTTGTGCTCACCATCCATCTCTCTGTGCTGGGGAGAGTTTTGCTGGGGAAGCCTGAGCTTCTCCATGATGGATTTCACTGTCCTGGTGCAGCCTTTCCTCTCTGGGCCAATTAAAACCACTCATCTCAATATTTGGAAAATACCTGGCAGTGCCTTATTCTTACCTCCCACTTCCACCCTCAAAATTCTGTGTATGAAATTAGGAATATTTGATTGCTTTCCCTAATATTGGGGTGCTGCTCCTGTGTGGGCACTGAATTTTTGCTCTCACCCAATAAACCCAAGGATGCATTTCCTCTGAATGCATCTCCAGCTGCAGCATTTCCCTTTTTCCCAGCCTTTTCCCACTTGCATTTCATTGTCAGGCTTGCTAGCAGCAGATTATTCATGTCACAAGTGGAGTGTGGCAGAGGGTTCCTCAGGTCAGTGGATGTTTGTGGTGCTGGGATTGAGCTGCTTTTGCACCTTTAGGTCCCTCTTGGTGTTTCTCAGGGCAGCCTTTCCTCTCTGGGCCAATTAAAACCACTCATCTCAATATTTGGAAAATACCTGGCAGTGCCTTATCCTTACCTCCCACTTCCACCCTCAAAATTCTGTATAAAATTAGGAATATTTAATATTGGGGTGCTGCTCTTATGTGGGCACTGAATTTTTGCTCTCACCCAGTAACCCCAAGGATGCATTTCCTCTGAATGCATCTCCAGCTGCAGCATTTCCCCTTTTCCCAGCCTTTTTTCACCTTGCTAGCAGCAGATTTTTCCTGTCACAAGAGGGTTCCTCAGGTGAGTAGATTTTTGTGGAGCTGGGATTGAGCTGCTTTTGCACCTTTAGGTCTCTCTTGGTGTTTCTCAGGGCTGTGTCTGTCTGGTTTTTTGTGCCTGGACACCATTTGGGGTTGAAATGCCTTTGGGATGTGGTGACATCCCTCAGGTAATAAAATGATTTTGTAATTTTAGTTGCCATGCTTCACCCAGCAGCCATTAATAAAAACCTGTGGCAAACACAGGAAACACTAAAATCTGTTTAAAACAGAAGGATGAGGATCAATCTCTTCCTCTGGGGATGTTTAAAGCATAACAGAGCAACCAGCAAAATATTGATGGCAAAATCAACCAGGGGGATTTTTAGGTGATTGTTCAGAATCTCCTCCAAGGTTTGAACACCTGATTTTTGAGAAGAGGAGCAGGTTTCTCCTGATGTAACAGTGAACCCCATGTTTTGTCCCAGCTGGATTTCTCTATTTTTATCTGTGTGCAGATGATTGCCCATGATAGATTTGTAATCTTCTCAGGTGTGTCCAGGCCAAAGCCAGCTCAGCAGGGAGGCTTAGACAGGTTATTCTCTAAGCTTGGAGCCCAGGAAAAGCCTTTCCTTCCCACAGGCACACACATTCCCTGGGCTTGTCACCTCTCCTGAGTGACAAACCCACTCCTGGTGCCACACCTCAGAGACCCAGCACTAGAGGGGAAGGTTTAGGTAAGGACTGAGATTAATTAATTAAGCTGCCAGGAGGTTCAGAACTGCACTAGGTGAGGTCAGGAATGGCTTTTGCTCCCTTTCCCAAACCACCTTTGGTTTTATCTCTCCTAAAACACCTCCAGTGATGGAGACTTTGCTCCAGAGCTTCACCAACCTTAACCTTTGCTGCTGCTGGATTTTTCCTAAGTGCAGGTTTCCATGCTGCACTTCAAGTTCATGTCTTAGACAACCAGAAAATAAGATTATTCCCACTTACCTGATGCATTTCCACCTGGGAATGCAGATTCAAGCATGCCCAGTGCCCTTTTGTTGTGCTGCCCACTAATTGCAAACATTTCATTTTTTGGAATTCCTCTGGCTTGATTTTGGGGTTTTCTTGGTGTTTTTTGTTTTTTGTTTTTTTTTTTTTTTTTTTTTGTGGATTAAAATCTGCTGGTTCTGAAGCATTGAGGAGAATTCTTCCATCCCATCTTCACCCTTGGCTCTGAAAGGAGGGTGGGGATGAGATGGGATCTGCTGCCCTCCTCTTGCTTTGCAGAAATTTTGTGTTTTCCAAATTATTTTCCAAAGACTCAAGAACTTGGGTGGTTTTTTTGTTTGTTTGTTTGTTTGAGGGCTTTTTTTTCGTTTGGTTGGGGTTTTTTTTTTTGTTTGTTTTTGGGGTTTTTTTTTGTTTTTGTGGGTTTTTTGTTTGTTTGTTTGTTGTTTGTTTGGGTTGGTTTTTTTGTTTGGTTTTGTTTGTTTTGTTTTTTGTTGGGTTTTTTTGTGGGGTTTTTTTGTTTTGGTTTGGGTTTTCGGATTTTTTGTTGGTTTTTTTTTTTTTTTTTTGTTTGTTTGTTTGTTTTTGGTGTTTTTTAAATTTTGTTTTATTTTTTGTCTGATGGATTTCCTGTTTTTATTACAACTGAAAGGGTCTGAAATCCATGCTTTAGATCCCAGCTGGATTAGGGCAGGTGGAGTTCCCATGTGGCTTCTGATGCCTTCCCCTCCCCTTCCAGGGGCTGCTCCCACAGGAGATCAGCTCTCTGATCACTCCTAGCTGTTGTTAATGCCACCAAAAAGAGCATTTTTCACTTTTTTTGGAGGGTGACAAAACAAGAGATCTGTTCAGTTTGAGATCCAGGGCACACTGCCTGCCCTTGGGCAGGGCTTATCTTTTATACTCCAAATTACACACCTCATATTTACAATTACTTCCCAATACATGACAATTCTATTACACTGTCCAACTCTGTCTCAGCCCAACCAAAGAATGCCAGCCTGGCATTCAGCATGGATGGCATGGAGAAAAAGGAAAAGACATACCACACCCAAAATCCTCCATCTTAGATACTAATTCCCTAATATAAACATTCCTAGAAATTCGCTTTTCTAACAATCTAATTTATACTCCACTTATTTTCTGTGACATGTATTTCTTCCTGCAATGTTGGCAGATTCCTCCAAGGGTTTAAATCCAGTCCCCAGGACCCCTGGGTACCATGCCAGGGTCTCTGAGTCCCCTGCCAGGGGGTCTGGAGGCATCCAGGGAACCAGGGGAACACCCTGGGCTCTGCTCTTGTCCCTGCTGTGAGCAGCCACCAATTCCATGGGATCCCATCCCCCTCCCAGCCCTCCCCAAACCCCACTCCACTTGTCTTTATTTCCCAAAGACTCCAGAAGTTGGGGGTTTTTTTGGGGTTGGGTTTTTTGTGTGTGTGTGTGTGTGTGTCTGCTGGATTTCCTGCCTTTAATACAATTGAAAGGGTCTGAAAATGAAGCTTTAGATTAACATATGGCAGCCCCATTCCTCACAGCACTCCCCACTTTTCTGTATTTCCCAAGGACTCCAGAAGTTGTTGGGTTTTTTTGGTTGGTTGTTTTTTTTTTTTTTTTTTTGTTGGGTTTTTTGTTCGGGTTTTTTTGGGGTTGGGTTTTTTTGTGTGTGTGTGTGTGTGTGTGTGTCTGCTGGATTTCCTGCCTTTAATACAATTGAAAGGGTTTTAAATCCATGATTTAGATTAATATATGCCTGTCCCATTCCTCACAGCACTCCCACTTTTCTGTATTTCCCAAAGACTCGAAAAGTTGGGGTTTTTTTGTTTTGGTTTTTTTTTGGGGGGGGGTTTGGGGTTAGGTTTTTTTTTTGAGGTTGGGTTTTTTTGTGTGTGTGTGTGTGTGTGTGTCTGCGGGATTTCCTGCCTTTAATACAATTGAAAGGGTCTGAAAATGAAGCTTTAGATTAACATATGGCAGCCCCATTCCTCACAGCACTCCCCACTTTTCTGTATTTCCCAAGGACTCCAGAAGTTGTTGGTTTTTTTTGGTTGGGTTTTTTTGGTTGAGTTTTTTTGGTTGGATTTTTTTAGTTGGGTTTTTTTTGGTTGAGTTTTTTTGGTTGGGTTTTTTTTGGTTGGGTTTTTTTGGTTGGGTTTTCTTTGGTTGAGTTTTTTTTTGGTTGGGTTTTTTTGGTTGGGTTTTTTTTGGTTGAGTTTTTTTTGGTTGGGTTTTTTTGGTTGGGTTTTTTTTTGTTGGGTTTTTTTTGGGGGGTTGGGTTTTTTTTGGTTGTTTTTTTTTTTTTGTTTTTTTTTTTTTGGTTGGGTTTTTTTGGGGTTGGGTTTTGTGTGTGTGTGTGTGTGTGTGTGTGTGTGTGTGTGTGTGTGTGTGCTGGATTTCCTGCTTTTAATACAATTGAAAGGGTCTGAAATCTATGATTTACATTAATATATGCCTGTCCCATTCCTCACAGCACCCCCAAACCCCACTCCACTTTTCTGTATTTTCCAAGGACTTGACAAGTTGGGGTTTTTTTTTTGGTTGGGTGTTTTTTGGTTGGGTTTTTTTGGTTGGGTTTTTTTGGGGTTGGGTTTTTTTGTGTGTGTGTGTGTGTGTGTCTGCTGGATTTCCTGCCTTTAATACAATTGAAAGGGTCTGAAAATGAAGCTTTAGATTAACATATGGCAGCCCCATTCCTCACAGCACTCCCCACTTTTCTGTATTTCCCAAGGACTCCAGAAGTTGTTGGTTTTTTTTGGTTGGGTTTTTTTGGTTGAGTTTTTTTTGGTTGGGTTTTTTTGGTTGGGTTTTATTTTGGTTGAGTTTTTTTTGGTTGGGTTTTTTTGGTTGGTTTTTTTTTAGTTGGGTTTTTTTTGGTTGAGTTTTTTTTTTGTTGGGTTTTTTTTGTTGGGTTTTTTTGGGGTTGGGTTTTTTGGTGTGTGTGTGTGTGTCTGCTGGATTTCCTGCCTTTAATACAATTGAAAGGGTCTGAAATCCATGCTTTAGATTAACATATGCCAGCTAGATTAGGGCTAATCATGGCACAGGTCTGAGCAGATGCAGCCTGGGGCCAATCCCAGACCTGATTACAGCATCTCAGGGCTCTAATCTCTGCCCAAGGGCAATCAGCCCTGCTCTAATGCACAGCCCTGTGCTCTGCTTCTCCCCACCCCTGGCAGGAAGGGAAGGCCTGAGGTGATTTGTGTTAATCCCACTGATGCCTCAACCTCTCACCCTTCCCAAATTTCCCCCCTTGGTGGCTGCTCAGGGCTCAGCAGCAGTTTTGGGGTTTGCTTTGAGGGTGGTTTGTGGCTGGTGGGGGGGTGGCTGTGCTCCCTGTGTCCCTGGGTGTGTCCCTGGGTGTGTCCCTGGGTGTGTCCCTGTGTCCTTGGAGCTGCTCTGGGTTCACAGCCACCCCCAGGGCTTAGTTGGCTTGGGCTGGAGCAGGGATTTGAGGAGCATCCCAGGCCACAGCTCCAGCTCTGATAAACTGGGATGTGCTGATGTGCTGTGCTCTCCCCGGGGGTCTGCACAGGGATTTCCATCAGCAGGGTTGAGCTCAGCTCCCTTTCCTCATTTTCTACAATTCCCACTGACCAGAGAGTTCCTGGGAGCTCTGTCTCCTCATTTTTCTGCAATTCCCACTGACCAGAGAAGTCCTGGGAGCTGAGCTCTTTCCTCATTTTTCTGCAATTCCCATTGACTAGAGAGTTCCTGGGAGCTGAGCTCTTTCCTCATTTTTTCTGCAATTCCCACTGACCAGAGAGTGCCCTGGGAGTTCTGTCTCCTCATTTTTTTCTGCAATTCCCACTGACCAGAGAGCTCCCTGGGAGCTGGAGTCCATCAACTCCAAACCTTGGATTCACCCTCAGCCCTTCCCTGGGGCTCCTCCTCCCTTGGCCACCCTCGTGTCCTGCCCCTTCTGCCACCCCAGACCCTCCTTCCTCCCAAAGCCAGCTCATCCTCCACCAAAAAACCATCTTGGTGATGGAGCTGAGCTCCCTTTCCTCATTTTTCTGCACTTCCCACTGACCAGGGAAGCTCCCTGGGAGCTGAGCTCCCTTTCCTCAATTTTTTCTGCAATTCCAGGGAACCAATTCCTTGGCTGGGTTTGGGGAGTGTGGCCACAACCTCTGGAGACTTCCCAGCCCAGGGAGACTCTGGGAGCCCCAGGGGAGGATGTGGAGTGCAGGGGAGGAAGAAATAGGAATGCTCTATAAATATGATTGCCTAGAGAAAGATTTTGAGAATATGGAAACCATAAGTGAGATGGAAATGAAAGCAGTTTGTGACTGAGTGGCTGAGAGCAGCAATGTGGATGTTGAAGATCTTCTCCCTTTGTTAAGATAATGCCAATTGCTGCAAAAACACCAAAAAACCAGCAGAGACCCTCTCCAGGCATGGCAGGAAGGGCCCAAGATAAGGTTTAGAGATAAGAAAGCAATAAAACATGGTAATGTAGCAATTCCTATAGGTTGTATGTAAATGTTAGAGAATTTGTATCTTGTATTAGGGTGGTTAGTGGAAATTAGAATATTCAACATAGAAGGAGATTTTAGACTTTGTCAAAGGAGACCAAGGCTCTCTTGCTCTCAGGAACCTGCTGTGCTGGCCCCTCCATCCCATGCTGCTGCTCCTCAAAAAATGTATTTTTCTTTCCCCCCAGCAGAGATGTGGATAATTCTGAAATATCTAAATTCTCTCACTTGGACAAATCCCCCTTGGCCAAGCCTGAGGTGGAGGTGGGCACAGGGATGATGCTGGAGTAGAAAATGGAATTTCTGCTCCCAGCCTGCAGGATTTGCATTTCCCCTGCCCTGCCCAGCTCTGCCCAGTGCTCCTTGCTGCTTTCCCCTCTTCCCACCATTGTTCTGTTGGCACCTTTTTGGTGCTTCCTGGCTCACCAGGAATCCTCAGCCTGGATCCATCTGCTCCTTTCCTGCAGCTTTGGGAAAAGCTGCTTCTGCTTGGCTGGAGCCAGCCATGATCAGGGAAGGGCTGAAAAATGGGAATTCTCTCCTTTCTGTGTTTGATGTGTGAGGGGATTGCTGTCCTGTCTGTGTTTGATGTGTCACACACTCTGTCACAGCCTGGGACAATTTGGGGGCAAATTTGGCTCAATCTGGGTTTGTTGGTGCCACTGTGCCCCTTCCCTGTGAGGGGAGGAGGATGGAGAGGGAGCAGGAGGAAGGGAGTGGTGTTGGAGAAATGTTTTAATGGGTTTTCCAACTCTCCTGTTTTGGGGGATATTTGGGAGTATTTGGGAATATTTGGGAGTATTTGGGAATATTTGGGAGTATTTGCCATCCCTCCCTTCCTGGAGGGTGTTTTGGGGTTTGTCCCTCCCATGTTTGGGCAGCTGAGCATCACCAGGATGGTTTTGGGGTTTAATATTTTTGGTTTTCATTCAATTTATCTCATTTTCATCTTCCTCCATCCCCCCCTTGTCCCCCCCAGGGGCTGAGCTGCTTTTTGGGGTGAACCCCTCCATTCTCAGCCAGTGGCTGATGGGTTTTTTTTGGGGGGAGTGCAAAGCCAAGGGACCCCTGTCCCTCACCCCTGCTGTCCCCTGTGTCCCTCATCCCTGCTGTCCCTTGTGTCCCCTCTCCTGTCCCCGTGTCCCTCACTCTGCTGACCCCTCTCCTGTCCCTGTGTCCCCCCCTGACTGACTGTCTGTCCCTCTGTCCCCAGGGCTGGTGCAGATCCCCGTCAGCATGTCCCCTGTGTGTCCCCTGTGTCCCCTGTGTCCCCTGTCCCCTGTGTCCCATGTCCCCTGTGTCCCCTCTCCTTTGTGTCCCCAGGGCTGGTGCAGATCCCCGTCAGCATGTACCCTGTGTCCCCTGTCCCCTGTGTCCCCTGTCCCCCACTGACTCTGTGTCCCTTTGTGTCCCCAGGGCTGGTGCAGATCCCCGTCAGCATGTCCCCTGTCCCCTATGTCCCCTGTGTCCCCCCCACTGACTCTGTGTGTCCCCTCTGTCCCCAGGGCTGGTGCAGATCCCTGTCAGCATGTCCCCTGTGTCCCCTCTCCTGACTCTGTGTCCCCTCTGTCCCCAGGGCTGGTGCAGATCCCCGTCAGCATGTACCCTGTGTGTCCCCTCTCCTGACTCTGTGTCCCCTCTGTCCCCAGGGCTGGTGCAGATCCCTGTCAGCATGTCCCCTGTGTCCCATGTCCCGTGTCCCCTGCTGACTGTCTCTCTGTCCCCTCTGTCCCCAGGGCTGGTGCAGATCCCTGTCAGCATGTACCAGACCGTGGTGACCAGCCTGGCCCAGGGCAATGGGCCGGTGCAGGTGGCCATGGCCCCCGTGGCCACCAGGATAGCGGACACTGCTGTCACCATGGACGGGCAGGCCGTGGAGGTGGTGACCCTGGACCAGTGACAGCCCAGGGACAGCCCAGGGACAGCCCAGGACACCCAGTGACACCACAGTGACACCACAGTGACACTGCCCCTCCTCCTCACTCTCCAGAGATGCAATCAGGTGGCATTTGCAACGAAAGAACTTCTTATTCTCCTTTTTGGTTTTTTTTCCTCTCTCTCTTTTTTTTTTTTTTTTTTTTTTTTTTAAATGAGAAAAACAACAACAAAAAAAAAAAAAGAATCCTGGTGGAGGATGTGTGTAAAGTGAATTTTTGTGACGCCACCCTGCTCTCTCTGGAGGAGCCAGAAGCCAAATTGTGATGGGACTTTGATTCTGAGGAGGTGGAAAAGAAAATGCAAATGAAAATCAAACTTAAGGCACCCTTAGTGTGGGATTGGAGCAGGAGGAGCTGGGGGGCAGCACGGGCCCCCCCAGCCAGCACCGACCTCAGCAGCAAATTAAGAATCAAAGATTTTAATATGGACTTTTATATTCCTGAAAAACCCACCCTGGAAACAAAAAAATAATAAAATATATTAAAAAAAAAACCAACAAACAAACAAACAAAAAGTTGGGGGAAAATAATAATAACAATAATAATAAAAAGACTCCTCTCCTGGGAAAAGCAACAAAAAAAAATTAAAATTTTAAAAAAAAAAAGGATGCATGTGTGAGTGCAGGGGGTGGAGAGCCCTTGGTGCACACTGGAGACCTGTTCCTGCTCTCTGCCATTCCCACCCTGGGGCTTTTGGGGCTTTGTTTTGCATTTGGGTTTATTTTTTTTCTTTATTATTATTATTATTGTCGTTGTTGATGTTGTTGTTATTATTATTATTTCCTGGAAGCCTCTGCAGGGGCTCTGGCTGCGTTCTCCCCGTTTTTTGGATTTTTTGTGGCTTTTTTTTTTTTTTTTTTTTTCCCCTGCATTCCTGGGATTTCCCTCTGCAAGGAGCTCATCCCAAATTCCCTGCTGGATCCCCCTCCTGCAATTCCCACTGGGAATCTTCCCCTGAAGGAAGATTTGGGGGCTTCACCCCATCCTGTCCTGCCCTCTGCACGGTTTGAACCCCAAAAATCCTTCCCAGGAGGGTTCCAAAAAAAATCTTTATTGTGGGGGTGGGGAGTTTTTTGGGGGGTGCAGAATTTTTTTACTCAAACCCCCCTCCCCCCCTTCAAGCACTTCCCACAGGATTTAATTTTGGGGGGGTTGTTTTGGGGAGGTTTTTTTAATTATGATTTTCAAGTTCTCCACGTCTCCGAGGAAGTTTTCAGATTCTTGTATTTACTTGTTTTATATGGGGGGGAGGGGGAAAAAAAAACAAAACAAAACAAAAAAAACACCACAAAAACAAACTTCTCAAATGTTCTTTGTACAGTTCTTCAGTCCTTTTTCCAAGGGGAGGGAGATTTTTTTCCATAGAAACAGTCCTGGTTCTCCAATTCATGAAGTTCCTTGGATTTATTATTATTATTTTTATTTTTTTTTCCCTAATGATTATTTTTTTAATCGTCGTCGTGAAGATGTCGGTGGCTTTTCCAAGTCAGTGTTTCTTTGGCAATGAAAAGAGGTTCTTTTAGTCCCCACTCCCCCCCCCAAAAAATAAAATAAAATAAAATAAAATAATAAAAAAAAAAAAAAAAAAAAAAACAAAACCAGGCAAATAGCAGAGCATGGACCCCCCTTTGTTTTCCCAGTGTCTGTTATTGCCTCATTCAATAAATTGTTACAAATGTGTCTACACGGGTGTGCAGCTCTCCTGTTTTGGGGGGTATTTGGGAATATTTGGGAATATTTTGGGAGTATTTGGGAATATTTGCCATCCCTCCCTTCCTGGAGGGCATTTTGGGGTTTGGTCCCTCCCATGTTTGGGCAGCTGAGCATCACCAGGACGGTTTTGGGGTTTAATCTTTTTGGTTTTTATTCAGGAGGAAGGGAGTTTGTTGGAGAAAGGTTTTAATGGGTTTTCCAACTCTCCTATTTTGGGGGATATTTGGGAATATTTGGGAATATTTGGGAATATTTGGGAGTATTTGGGAATATTTGGGAGTATTTGGGAATATTTGGGAGTATTTGCCATCCCTCCCTTCCTGGAGGGTGTTTTGGGGTTTGGTCCCTCCCATGTTTGAGCATCACCAGGATGGTTTTGGGGTTTAATATTTTGTTTTTATTCAATTTATCTCCTTTTCATCTTCCCCCATCAGCCTTGGGAGTGGGAGCATCCCCCCCTTGTCCCCCCCAGGGGCTGAGCTGCTTTTTGGGGTGAACCCCTCCATTCTCAGCCAGTGGCTGATGGGTTTTTTTGGGGGGAGTGCAAAGCCAAGGAGGAGGCAGGAGAGGCAGGGCTGGGTTTGAGCAGCTTTATTGAAGGCTCTGGCTGGATGCAGGGAATCCTGCTGGGGGGAGGAAGAGGAGGAGGAGATGAAGGACAGAGAGAAGGAGCCAGAGGAGGGACGGGGCGGCTTCCCTGGAGACATTGAGGGGTGACCTGGGGCTTTGGGGTGTCCCAGAGGGGTGACCTGGGGTTTTGGGGTTTTGGGGTGTCCCAAAGGGTGACCTGAGGCTTTGGGAGTTTTGGGGAGCCCCAAAGGGTGACCTGGGGCTTTGGGGTGTCCCAAAGGGTGACCTGGGGCTTTGGGGTTTTTGGGGTGTCCCAAAGGGTGACCTGGGTTTTTGGGGTTTGGGGTGTCCCAAAGGATGACCTGGGTTTTTGGGGGGCTCTGGGGAGCCCCAGTGAGCCCCAGAGGAGCAGCAGGGCTGGGGGGCAGCCGGGCAGACGCTGCTGCAGGTTTTTAATCCTCCTTAATCGGCCTCAGATAAAAACGGGTCGGGGCCTCCTGCTGGGACTGGGAGGCACTGGGGGGATGGAGCTGCACCAGTAATTCCCATTTCATACTGGGACAGACTGGAGAGATGGAGCTGCACCAGTAATTCCCATTTCATACTGGGACAGACTGGAGGGACTGGATCCCTGCACCAGTAACTCCGAGTTTGTACTGGGAGGGACTGGAGCGATGGAGCTGCACCAGTAACTCCCAGTTCATACTGGGACAGACTGAGGGACTGGATCCCTGCACCAGTAACTCCCATTTCATACTGGGACAGACTGGTGGGGCAGGATCCCTGCACCAGTAACTCCCAGTTCATACTGGGACAGACTGGTGGGGCTGGACCATTCCCTCCCCCAGCCTGGTTGTTCCAGGGGCTCCCCCAAGTTTTGGGGGGTCTCTGTGTGGATTTTCTGCCTCTCCCCCCTCCCAGGAGGGCCCTGCACGGCAGGATGTGACCCCATGACCCCCAAAATGAAGGATTTTACCCCAAAATGAAGGATTTGACCCCAAAAATGCAGGTGGGCGCTGAGGATGAGGAGGGAGGGGGTTTTGGGGTCCTGGGGGTGGAGCCTTTGGGGGGCGGGGCTGGTGGGGGCGTGGTCAGGGGTGGGGGTGGGGAGGCTCCACCCCTGACCCCTCCCCCACAGGGCAGGGCCCCAGGGTAGGGTGGGGGAGGGGTTAAACCCAGCACGGGGGGGGGGAGGGACAGACTGGGAGATGGGTCAGGGGATGGACAGACGGACAGACAGGTGGATGGACAGGCAGAGGAAAGGATGGATGATGGATGGATGGGTGGATGGATGGACAGACGGACAGGAGATGGATGGATGGATGGATGAATGATGGATGGATGGACGGACGGACGGACGGACAGGGGATGGATAATGGATGGATGGATGGATGGATGGATGGATGGATGGATGGATGGATGGATGGATGGATGGATGGACGGACAGAAAGGCAGCAGTGTGGATGGATGATTCCACACCTGGAGAGACAGATGGACAGGGGATGGATGGATGGATGGACGGACAGACAGAGAGGAGATGGATGGATGGATGGATGGATGGATGGATGGATGGATGGATGATGGACAGACAGAGAGGAGATGGATGATGGATGGATGATGGACAGACAGACAGACAGACAGGGACGTGTGTCCGACAGCCGACGGACGTGGCGGCAGCAATGGACAGACGGACGTTGGGCGTTCGTTATCTGGACGAGCAGACGGACGAGCGGCCGGACAGACACACGGACACACCTGTGCCCCCACAGCCCCCAGCTGCCCCGGGAAGGCCGCGGGGAGCCCGTCCGTCCGTCTGTCCGCCCGTCCGTCCGTCTGTCCGTCCGCCCCGCCCCCAGCGCGGGGATGATCGCGGCTGCGCCTAATCCAGCGTGATCCAATCTGCGCGGGCTTAGGGCAAAGCCCCGCGATCAGCCCGCGCTGCCCTACATAGCCCGGAGTGAGCCACGGCCGGGCTGGGACACAGAACTGAGCCCCCAGAACTGCCACTGCCCCCAAAACTGCCACTGCCCCCAAAACTGCCACTGCCACAGCACAGCCCTGAGCCCCCAAAACTGCCACAGCCCCCAAAACTGCCAGAGCCCCCAAAACTGCCACTGCCACAGCACAGCCCTGAGCCCCCAGAACTGCCACTGCCACAGCCCCGGGCTGAGCCACAGACACAGCCCCAAAACTGCCACTGCCCCCAGAACTGCCACAGCCCCAAAACTGCCACTGCCCCCAAAACTGCCACAGCCCCAAAACTGCCACTGCCCCAAAAACTGCCACTGCCACAGCCCCCAGAACTGCCACAGCCCCCAAAACTGCCACTGCCCCCAAAACTGCCACTGCCACAGCCCCCAGAACTGCCACAGCCCCCAAAACTGCCACTGCCCCCAAAACTGCCACAGCCCCCAAAACTGCCACTGCCACAGCCCCAGAACTGCCACAGCCCCCAAACTGCCACTGCCCCCAAAACTGCCACAGCCCCCAAACTGCCACTGCCACAGCCCCCAGAACTGCCACAGCCCCAAAACTGCCACTGCCCCAAAAACTGCCACTGCCACAGCCCCCAGAACTGCCACAGCCCCAAAACTGCCACAGCCCCCAAAACTGCCACTGCCCCCAAAACTGCCACTGCCACAGCCCCCAGAACTGCCACAGCCACAGAACAGCCCCCAGCCCCCAAAACTGCCACTGCCACAGCCCAGCACAGCCACAGCCACAGCCACAGCCAGAGCCCCAAAACTGCCACTGCCACAGCCCCCAGAACTGCCACAGCCCCATCCCAGCACAGCCCCCAGGCTGAGCCACAGCCACAACCCCCTCCCAGCACAGCCCCCAGCCCCCAAAACTGCCACCAGCCCTGCTCCTGACTGGGGACACGCGGGGGACACGTGGCAGCTGCCACTGCCAGCTGCTTCACCCTTGGGGTGGGGTGGGATCTGGAGCAGGGGCTGGATCTGGGGATAGGGTGGGATCTGGGATCAGGGGTGGGATCTAGGGCTGGGGTTAGATCCAGAGTAGGGGCTGGATCTGGGAGTGGGGTTGGATTTGGGAGCAGGGTTTGGATCCAGGAACAGCGGCTGGATCTGGAGATGGGGTTGAATCCGGGAAAAGGGGTTGAATCCTAGAGCAAGGGCTGGATCTACAGCAGGGGTCGGATCTGGAGCAGGGGCTGGATCCAGGATCAGGGGTGGGATCTGGGATCAGGAGTTGGATCTGGAGCAGGGGCTGGATCTGGATCTGGGGTGGGATCCGGGATCAGGGGTTGGATCTGGATCCGGGGCTGGGGCTGGACCCGGGCCTGGGTCCCCGGTCCCCCCCGCAGGGCCCTGCCCGGGCCGGGCTCAGCCCCCGCTCCGGAGTCACTCGGGGACAGCGCCCGCGCTGCTCCCGCCGCCGCCATCGCGCCGGCTCCCGCTCGTCCCCGCCGTGCAGACGGGCTGGGATGCCAGACCCCCCAAATCCCCCCCAGGACACACCCACAGCACCCCCCAAATCCTCCCCAGCCCGGCAGCAGAGCCCTGGGGCTGGGGGGTGCTGGGGGGCACCGGGGGCTGCCGTGGGTGCCCCGGGGCCGTAGTTGGCAAGTCTAGAACCACCGGATCCTGCTGCTCACCAGTGTGAGTTCTACCATTGCCAAAGGCAGCCCCGGGGCTGGGGACACGAGGGACACGAGGGACACGAGGGACACGCGGTGCCGGGCCTGGAAAGCTGCAAAAAAACAGGAAAAATGATGAAATACCATTTCAGAAAACCCCAAATCCCCCGCGGGGACGCTCGGTGCCACCGCCGGGGACAAGAAGCGCGGGGTCCATCCTGCTGCTGCTGGTGGCCACCATGGGGACACGGCCTGGCCGAGGTGTCCCCACGGGCTGGGACACCACGCTGGGATGGACACCCCCCTCCATGTCACCACGGCCTGGGAGTGAGGGACATCCCCCCCTTTCACCCCAGCAATTCCAGAGGGGCTCCCACCACCCCACCCCGATGCTCCTCCGCCCTCTCCCATATTGGCACTACACATAATTGCTCAAAAGCTACGAATCAAAGCAAAAATGTGCTAGTGCCAAAACGGGCCGGGGCGGTGTCAGCGATGCCCCCAGGGGCTCGCGGGTCTTTCTCTGCTCTGTTTATGGCCCTATGGTAATTCACTGACCGCGGGGTTGCACAGTGAATTCTACCAGTGCCATACACAGAACAGGAGTAGCGAGCTCGCATTTCCCCTTTTCCCCCCCCTGGATTTCCACCCAAATCCTCCATCAGCAGGAGTCCAACGCCCCCCAGCCCGGCCTCGGAATGGCGACAGGAAAAAGGGGAATTGATGATTATTGATTGGCAGAATGATTCGGGAATGGGTGAGTGAGGGGAGAGGGAGGGGAGGATCCGGTGCCCAGCTCGGCTGGTGGATTTTTTGGGGTGGGGATGCTGGAAGCCATTTCCCATCCATTGTCTTTGCACGGTTACCCAGGAATCCCGGCCCCAGGTCCGCCACCCACAAACCCCCCCAAAATGACCCCAGACCCCCAAAATGTTACAACCTCCCCCAGAGGGCCACAAGCCCCCGAAAGGCTCCCAGATCTCAAACATTGTAAAGCCTCTGGATGGTGCCACACCCCCGGAGTGCTGCAACCCTTCCAGTTAATTCTGAACTATCCAGACCCCCGAAAATCTTTCAACTCCCCAAAAGACTGCAATCCCCTCATATGACTGAGAGATCCCCAAAATTTGCAACTCCTCTGCATGGCTGCAAGCCCCCAAAAGGTTAAAACCCCCCTGGATGGTCACAGACACCCCCAAAATTTGTAACCTCCCCTGGATGCTTTTGAAGCACTCAGGTAACTTGAATTCTCCTCAAAAAAAAAAAAAAAAAAAAAAAAAAACAAAAAAACCAAAACGACTGCCACCCCCCTAAAAGGTTACAAACCCCCTGAATGGCAAAACATTTGAGAATACTCTTGATGGCTTCAGACCCCCCAAAACTGCAACACCCCAAAAAGATGCAGACCTCCCGGATGGCTGCAAGCCCCCCAAAATGCTGAACCACCCCCCCAGATCCTGCAGACCCCCCAAAACTTGCAAATCCCAAAGATCCTCCAAAAGCAGGAGACCACCCAAAGGGTGCAGATCCCCTCCAGTGGCTGAGACCCCCCGGATGACCGCAGACCCCCCAAAAACCTGAAACCCCCTGAGATGGTGGCAAAGCCCCCCCGGCTGGCAGTGACGCCGTCCCCAGCGGCCGCGGCGGAGGAGGAGGAGGAAGAGGAGGAGGAGGAGAAGGAGGAAGGCACAAAGTCTCCTTTGTGTGGGCGAAGCCGAGGCCCCAACGAGCCGGGCGGGCCCGGGATGAGCTCGGGGTGCCCCAAATCCGGCGTTGGGGGCTGAACCCCCCTCGAGGTTCACACCCCCAGCCCCTCATACCCCGGCCGGCCTCGAATTTGGGGATGAAGGTCGATTTGGGGATGAAGGTCGATTTGGGGACGGAGGTTAATTTGGGGATGGAGGTTAATTTGGGGATGAAGGTCGATTTGGGGATGGAGGTCAATTTGGGGATGGAGGTGAGAGCGGAGCCCGCTGGGCTCGGCCATCCCCGCGCTTTGGGGAGGGGTCACAGAGCTGTCCCCAACCTGCACCCCAAAAATCCTGGAGAAACCCCAAAAACCGCTCAGCCAAAGGAAGAGAAGCGCGGTGGGCACAGCGCTGTCCTCACCTGGGGGACCCCGCCCCGCTGGGGACAGCGCGGGGGACACGGGCCAGGCCGAGCCGCCATCCTTGGCGTGACTTTGACCGCGACGGCTTCGCCTTAATCCGCGCCCGCGTGGCCCCGGCAGGGAGCCATTCGGGTCCCGAACCCAGCTCCGGGCTGGTGACAGCCTTGGGGTGTCTGTCCCCACTCTGTGGCTGTCCCCCTCGGTGGCTGTCGCTGTCCCCCTCGGTGGCACTGCGGCAGCCAGGCCGGGCCAGCCCAGCCCCCGGGCCGCACCCCGGCTCATGACGTTGGGCGCTGCCGCATTGCGGATGTTGCCCCCCCCGGGCCCCCCCGGCCCCGCTCCCCCAGCCCCCTCCGAGGGCTCCCGAGCCTTCTGCCGCCAGGCCTGGCACCTCCAGCCTGGGCTCATCGCGCTCCCCCGGGCCCCCAGACGCGTTTTGGGGGGTCAAACGCCATCCCCCCCAAAGCCCGAAGGTCTGGTGTCACCTGCGGATGAGGAGCACCAAGATGGTGCTCGGGCACTGTCCCTGCCACGGCGAGCTGGTGGCTCCGGGATGTGGCCACTGCCGGGGTCCCCCCTCCCATGGAGGGCACTGGGGGTGGCACGCGGTCCCCGTGACACCGCGACACGTGCGGGGACATCTGTGTCCCCAGTGCCATCCGTGGGAATGGTCGGGTGGGGATCGGGATGGGGACAAGGACAGGGAGGGAAAGAGATGGGGATGGGGACAAGGATGGGGACGGGAATGGGGACCAGGATGAGGATGGGGACAGAGGCAGGAATGGGAATGGAGATGGGGATGAGGATGAGGAGCGGGACAAGGAGAAAGAGGAGAAGGAGAAGGAGAAGGAGAAGGAGAAGGAGAAGGAGAAGGAGAAGGAGAAGGAGAAGGAGAAGGAGAAGGAGAAGGAGAAGGAGAAGGAGAAGGAGAAGGAGAAGGAGAAGGAGAAGGAGAAGGAGGAGAAGAGGAGAAGAGGAGAAGAGGAGAAGGAGGAGAAGGAGGAGAAGGAGGAGAAGGAGGAGAAGGAGGAGAAGGAGGAGAAGCGCATGGGGATGGAGACACGGACAGAGATGGCGATGGGAACGGGAGAATGATAGAGACAGAAATTTGATCAGGGATGCAGACGAGGATGAGGATGTGGCTTGGGATGGGGACGGCGATGGAGACAGAGACGAGGGCAGTGACAGTGACAGGGGCAGTGACAGTGACAGGGGCAGTGACAGCGCCGGAGCTCCGTGCGCAGCCGGAGCCCCGTTTCGGGGTCAGAGCGGGCGGATTTGTCGCCGCAGTGCCCGAGGCTCCGGCCGTGCCCCCCCTGCCGGCCCAGGACCCCACCCTGCCACCCCCGACCGAGCTTCGGTGTCCCCAAACGCGGCTGGGGACCCGCCGGAGCCCCCGAGGGTCCCTCCACGCTCCGCAGCACCGAGGGGACAGGGGGTGCGCGCCCCGAGGGTTGGGGGGCTCGGGCAGCCCCCCAGAGCAGCCCCCCCGCGTTCCGGGGTCCCCCCCGGCCGGGCTTTCGTTCCCGGCGCTATTCGGGGCCAGCGGAGCCGCCATCGGGGCTGCAGAGCGGCCACGGAGCGCGGCCGGGGGCGGGGGAGGCACCCCTGGACCCCCGAACAGCCCCCAGGGCCGGGGGCGGCCGCGGCTGCGGGCGGGGGGGCTGCACCCCGATTTCGTTGTCGATAACATCGAAGTCCGGGATGCGGCGGCTGCGCCAGGGCCCCGACGGAGGGCAGAGGTTTGGGGGAGCCCGGGCGGGATGGGGGGCGCGGGGAGGGGGGGGAGGCACGGGGGGCTCAGCCCGGAGGGGTTTTGGGGGACCCTCACGTCGAGGGAACGCGGGGAACGCGCGGGGTCGGGGTCGGGTCGTGCCGGGAGTGGGCGCGGGGGGAAGGGAGCGGTTCAAGGGGGGGGTCCCCAAATCCCGGGGGGATCCCAGCAGGACCCGACCCCCCCCCGACCCCCCCGGGGCCGCACTTACCTCTGCTCCGGGCCCTGCCTCGGCTCCGGGCCCGACGGGGGTGTCACCGTGGGGCTGGGGGACACGGAGGGACACAGGAGGGACACGGGACCCCCCCCCTCAGCACCCCGCATCCCCCGGGGGGGTCCCCGCACCTCCCGCCGCCCCGGCGCTCGCCCAAGTGGCGGGGAGCGGCAGCGGCGGCGGCCTTAGCCCGGCCGGGGGACCCCCCCTGCGGCTCCCAATTGGCCCAGGTGCCCCGGAAGGTGGAGCCGGGCCCGGGGCGGGGATGGGGGGGGGCTGGTGGGGGTGGGGGGGGGGACGGGCTCACCTTGGGCCACCCCCCCTCCCATCCCCGCACCGCCGGCGGGGTCCGTGCGCCCCGTTCCGGAGGGGGGGGATGGATGGAGGAACCCCCCGAGTGCCGAGCAGGGAGAGGGGGCTCCTCAACCCCCCCCCGCCCCAGCGCTCCGGGGGCTCCGGGGAGGCGGCGCCCGCAAATCCCCGCGGGCTCGGGGCGGGCACCGGCACCGGCACCGGCACCGGCAGCGGCACCGGCAGGGCCCGGGCCCGGCTGAGCCCCCAGCGGCGCTTCCTGCCCCTCGGGGGGGTTATTTTTATAGGCGCTGCCGTCCCGCCCCGGGGCCGCCGTCGGGGCCGCTCACCGGCTGTCGGACACCGGAGCCGCGCACCTGAGCCGCCCCGCCGCCACCGATCCGGTTTCCCGCTGCTTCAACTCCCCCAAATCCCCCTCGGGGCCGGGGAGAAGGAAACCGATCCCGACCCCCCGCACCCCCGGCCCCGCAACTCGAGAGGCGCAGCTGCCGCCGCCGCCCCGGGGGGACCGGGGGGACCGGGGGGCGCGACCCCCGCCTCGGCGGATGGATGCGGGGGTGGGGATGGTCCCCTCAACCTGCTCAAATTATATCCCACCCCCCAAAATTGTCCCCAGATTAAAACCCCCCCTCCTCCCCTCCTCGCCCCCCAAAATCCCAAACAATATCCCAGCGCAAAAACGCGCGTTCTGACCGTATATATAAATATAAATGTGTAAAAAGATAAATACCTAAAAACATAAATACATAAAAAACATAAAAACATAAATATATAAAAAACCATAAATATATATAAAATGTGAAATACATAAAAACTCAAATGTGTATAAAAACTCAACTATATAAAAACTCAACTATATAAAAACTCGAGTATATGAAGGCATAAATCTGCCGGGGGGTCAGCGCCGCCCCCCCGCCCCCAAGGTGCGTGTGCAGCGCTGGCTCCAGCGCCGCAAACCAGCCCGACCAGTTTGGGGCCAGGCTGCCCGCTGGGAGCGGGATCGGGTTGCCGCGGGGATGGAGGGTGGGAGAAGCCATCGGTGCTTCCCGGGGGTTTATTTATTTTTTTTTTTTTTGGGGGGTGGTGGGGGTTAAACCCCCTGTGGGCCGTGGAGCAGAGGGGGGGCTGGGATGGGGGCAGCACCCCAAGAGATGGGGGGAGAGGGGAGGGAAGGACGGGGGAGGAGGAAAGTGATGGATCCTGGGATTGGGATGCGCTTGGGATGCTGCTCTGTGGGATAAAGGAGGGGCCGGGGATTGTTCCCAAATCCCAGGATCTCTGGTGGTCCCCAAGGATGGTTGGCAAGCAGGGAAGCGCCTGGGATGGCCCCAACAATCCCATTGGATGCTCCCCAGGATTCCAGGAGGGTCCTCACGCAGGGAGGGAGCCAGGATGGTCCCCAGGAGCAAAAAAAGGGCCCCAAGAGGGTCCTGGGGACCTCGAGACAATTCTGGAGCCTCTGAGATGATCCCCTAAAAAAGAAAAACCCCAGATGGTCCCCAGGAGTTGGGATGATCCTCAGGACCCCAGGATGGTGTCCAAGAGCCTGGGATGGTCCCTGAGAGCCTGGAAAGGCTCCTGAGACCCCAAAACTGTCCCCAAGGTGGAGAGCATCCCAGAAAACAGAATGATCCTTCCCTAAAATCCTTGGGCGGTCTCCAAGCAATAAAAACCTGGAATGATCCCCGAGAGCCTGGGATGGTCCCTGAGGGCCTGGGATGGTCCCTGAGTTCCCAGGATGGCTCCTGAGACCCCAGAACTGTCCCCACGGTGGAAAGCATCCCAGATGATCCCCAGAAACCAGGATGATCCGTCCCTAAAATCCTTGGGTGGTCTCCAAGCAATAAAAACCTGGAATGATCCCCAAGAGCCTGGGATGGTCCCTGAGTTCCCAGGATGGCCCCAACCAAGGAGGGACCTTGGATGGTCCCCAAAACCATGGGATGGACCCCAAACGAGGGTGGTGTTGCCCAAGGGATGGTCCCAAAGCTGGGACATCCTGCACGGAACGGGGCTCTCAGCCCCAGGCTCATCCCTGTCCTGGCATCACCGAAATTCCGGCTCCACCGAGGCGCCGCCAAAATTTCACAGAAGCCTCGTCCCGGCGTAAACCGAGCGGAGCCAAGTCCCTGATTAAAAATTTACGTCTCCTCCTTTTGTTCCTCCGCCGAATATTTAATGGGGATGGACCTGGAAGCGCCTCTGGAAAGGCGGAGGGGGTCGGGCGGGGCGGGGGCTGCGCCGGGCCGGGTTTCTCCGCAGGGGGATGGAAGGGTGATGCAATATTGATGTGGAGGGATGAGGGAGAGCAGCCAGGGAACCCTCCTGGCACATCCCATGGCAAAATCCTCCCCTTTCCACGAAATCCCGGCTGGAAATGGGGTGGGAGTCAGGGATGGGAGGTGGGAGCTTTGTTCACCCCCAGCTGGGAAGGGCAGGGATGGGTTCCTGTGGATTTGGGGGTGATGAGTTCCTGTGGGTTTGGCGGTTTAGGAAGTGCAGGGATGAGTTCCTGTGAGTTTGGGGATTTTGGATAAAAAGAGCTAAAAACGGGGAAGGAGCAAAGCAGGGAGGGAGAAACCCCGGCTCCAAAAGGCTCAGAATCACCAATGATGGGGAAAATTGAGATATTTATCCCCAAACGTGCCCCGAGCTGGGAGTGATCACCTGGGATGTGACCAGGAAGGTCCATCCTGGCTCCAGCCCCACCATTCCAGCCGGGAATTCCACTGGCCACCGAAACAGCATTTGGGCTGTGGATGGAGGAAGAGGGATCCAAGCCCTTCCCCACCCCCTTTTCCTGGCGGCTCGGGGGGGTCCCGGTGCCGCCGTGGGGGCAGCAGGGGCCGTGTCCCCCGGGAATGTCATGCATTAGTAATGGCCACCGATCCCCCGGCGCTGACGGCATTTCTTCCAGCAGGGAGGAACAATCCGGGCGGTAACAGGAGCCAGGCAGGGGCAGGCAGGGAGCTCAGGTGTCCCCCAGGGACATCGGGGTCACCACGAGTGGCCTGGCTCGTCCTGGTGCCCGTTGGGGGCTCGGGGTGCATCCGGATCCAGGGAGATCCTGGGGGTGTCCGGGGGGTGGGGAGGGGTTCCCATGGTGGAAGGTCCTGGCGCGTGGCACAGGGACAGAGCCAGCAGGGCTGCGAGTGTCCCGGTGCCACCAGGAGCAGCGCTGGGTGACACCGTGTGTCACAGGGGCTGTGAGTGGCACCCAGAGTCCCTTGGGGTGGCGCCAAGCAGAGCCTGGTGGCAATGCCACCCAGAGACCCTTGGGGGTGGCACCCAGAGGCCCTTGGGGGTGGCAATGGCACCCAGAGACCCTTGGGTGGCAATGCCACGCAGAGACCCTTGGGGTGATGATGCACCTTAGAGGCCCTTGGGGTGGCAATGACACCCAGAGACCCTTGGGGGTGGTGATGGACCCAGGGCTCTGAGGTGGCACCCAGTCTGCTGGCAAGGATCACCAGAGCCAGTGGAGGGGCACCAGAGGCCCAAAGTGACACCAAAACCTGGGGTTGGCACCCAAATCCTCGGGGGTCATGGACCCAGATCTTCACAGGAGGGCACCCAGGTCCCCAAACTAAGGAGGCACCAAGCACAGACCGAGGTGGAGAGCACCAGAGCCCAAAGTACACAACTCCCAGAGCACACCAAAATCACAGGAGAGCACCCAGAGCACCCAAAATATCACAGGAGAGCACCCAGAGCACCCAAACCTCACAGGGAGGCACCCCAGAGCACCCAAACATCACAGGAGAGCAACTAGAGCACCCAAACCTCACAGGAGAGCACCCAGAGCACCATCAAACATCGTGCAGGAGAGCACCCAGAGCACCCAAACCTGCAGGGAGGGCACCCAAACATCGCAGAGCACCCAAAAATCACAGGGGAGCACCCAGAGCACCCAAAACATCACAGGGGGAGCACCCAGAGCACCCAAAATATCACAGAGACACTCAGAGCACCCAAAATATCACAGGGGAGCACCCAGAGCACCCAAAACATCACAGGGGAGCACTTAGAGCACCCAAACCCTGCAGGGAGAGCACCCAGAGAGCACCCCAAAACATCACAGAGGGAGCACCCAGAGCACCCAACCCTGCAAGGGGAGGGCACCCAGAGCACCCAAAACATCACAGGGAGGGCACCCAGAGCACCCAAACCCTGCAGGGAGAGCACCCAGAGCACCCAAACCCTCAAAGGAGAGCACCCAGAGCACCCAAAACATCGCAGGGAGAGCACCCAGAGCACCCAAAACATCACAGGGAGAGCACCCAGAGCACCCAAAACATCACAGGGAGAGCACCCAGAGCACCCAAAACATCACAGGGGGAGCACCCAGAGCACCCAAACCTGCAGGGGAGCACCCAGAGCACCCAAAACATCACAGAGAGAGCACCCAGAGCACCAAAACATGGAGGCACCCTTAGAGCACCCAAACCTGCAGGGAGGGCAAGAGCACCCAAAACATCACAGGGAGGGCACCCAGAGCACCCAAAACATCGCAGGGAGAGCACCCAGAGCACCCAAACCTGCAGGGAGGGCACCCAGAGCACCCAAAAACTCACAGGGGGAGCACCCAGAGCACCCAAAACATCACAGGGAGAGCACCCAGAGCACCCAAACCCCGCAGGGGGAGCACCCAGAGCACCCAAACCTGCAGGGAGAGCACCCAGAGCACCCAAAACATCACAGGGAGGGCACCCAGAGCACCCAAACCTGCAGGGAGAGCACCCAGAGCACCCAAAACATCACAGGGAGAGCACCCAGAGCACCCAAACATCACAGGGAGGGCACCCAGAGCACCCAGATCTCCAGAGAGTCCTCGGAATTCCATGGGGATGGCACCCAGAATTCCATGGGCTGGCACCCAGAATCCCTCAGGGATGGCACCAGGGGACATGGCAGCCAAAGCCACTTTGGGGTGGCATCTGGAGCTCCCTGGGAGGGGCACCCAGAGCCCTGTGGGAGTGACACCGACAGTCCTGTGGGGACAGCACCCAGAGCTCCTTGGGGACAGCACCCAGGGCTCCTCGGGGACAGCACCCAGGGCTCCTCGGGGACAGCACCCAGAGCTCCTTGGGGACAGCACCCAGGGCTCCTTGGGGACAGCACCCAGAGCTCCTCGGGGACAGCACCCAGAGCTCCTTGGGGACAGCACCCAGAGCTCCTCGGGGACAGCACCCAGGGCTCCTTGGGGACAGCACCCAGAGCTCCTCGGGGACAGCACCCAGGGCTCCTCGGGGACAGCACCCAGAGCTCCTTGGGGACAGCACCCAGAGCTCCTTGGGGACAGCACCCAGAGCCCCGTGGGAGTGACACCGACAGTCCTGTGGGGACAGCACCCAGAGCTCCTTGGGGACAGCACCCAGGGCTCCTTGGGGACAGCACCCAGAGCTCCTTGGGGACAGCACCCAGAGCTCCTTGGGGGACAGCACCCAGGGCTCCTTGGGGACAGCACCCAGAGCTCCTGGGGGACAGCACCCAGGGCTCCTTGGGGACAGCACCCAGCCTCCTTGGGGACAGCACCCAGAGCTCCTCGGGGACAGCACCCAAAGCTCCTTGGGGACAGCACCCAAAGCTCCTTGGGGACAGCACCCAGAGCTCCTTGGGGACAGCACCCAGGGCTCCTTGGGGACAGCACCCAAAGCTCCTGGGGGACAGCACCCTGCGGCGGTAAAAGGCAGAGCCCCAAGGGAATGTCACCCAGAGGCCATGAGGTGTCACCCAGAGCCCCACGGGAATGTCACCCAGAGTCCCATGGGAATGTCACCCAGAGTCCATGAGGTGTCACCCCCATCCCAGGGAGCCCCAGGCTCAGGGCTTTGCCCTTTGACAGACCTGGCAGGTGACACCTCTGGGTGTCCCCCTCAGGGCATGGTGACATCTCTGGGTGTCCCCCCAGGGCAGGTGACACCTCTGGGTGTCCCCCCAGGGCAGGGTGACATATCTGAGTGTCCCCAGGGCAAGGTGACACTTTCTGGGTGTCCCCAGAGCAGGAGCAGCCCCTGCCACCAGCTCTGTCTCCCTGTCCCCCTGTGTCACCCTAACACTGACCCCCCAAACCACAGCCACGCCCCGGAGGGGGACAGCGGGTGGCACTTGGGGACACAGGGGACAGCACCAGGGGACAGGGAGAGCGGCCAGAACCGCGCCCAGTCTGAACTGGGCGGACTGGGAGGCCACTGGCGGGGCACGGGGGCCACCTGCCGGGCTGAGGGGACAGTGCCGCCCCCGCTGGGTGACACAGGGGACACTGCCGGGCTGAGGGGACAGTGCCACCCCCGCTGGGTGACAGAGGCGACACTGCCGGGCTGAGGGGACAGTGCCACCCCCGCTGGGTGACACAGGCGACACTGCCGGGCTGAGGGGACAGTGCCACCCCCGCTGGGTGACACAGGGGACACTGCCGGGCTGAGGGGACAGTGCCGCCCCGCTGGGTGACACAGGCGACACTGCCGGGCTGAGGGGACAGTGCCACCCCGCTGGGTGACACAGGGGACACTGCCGGGCTGAGGGGACAGTGCCACCCCGCTGGGTGATTACAGGCGACACTGCCGGGTTGAGGGGACAGTGCCACCCGGGACAGTGCCACCCCGCTGGGTGACACAGGCGACACTGCTGCCGGAGGGATGAGCCACCCCGCTGGGTGACACAGGGGACACTGGTGCCGTGCTGAGGGGACAGTTGACTTCCGCTGGGTGACACAGGCCAGACAATTGCCGGGCTGAGGGGACAGTGCCACCCTCAGCCTTGTCACCTTCCTTGTTGTCACCTCACCGGGCGCATCCCCGGCCCCGGAGCTGCTCCCACTCCCAAAAATTACACCAAAAATTATCCCAAAAATCCGCCCATTTATCCCAAAACTGCCCATTTATCCCAAAAACCGCCCATTTATCCCAAAACCGCCCAATTATCCCAAAATCCGCCCATTTATCCCAAAACCCGCCCATTTATCGCAATCGTTACCCCAAATCAGGAGTGATCACCCACAAACCGCCCTAATTAGCACCCGTTAATTACACAGCCTCACCTGGGACAACTGTCCCAGCTGCAAGGGAAAGATGGGAGCTGGGAGGAATGGATGCCCAAAATCCTGAAAATCCGAAAAATCCTGAAAATCCTAAAAATCCTCAAATCCCTAAAATCCTCAAATCCCTAAAAATCCTAAAAATCCTGAAAATCCTAAACCCCCAAAACCCCTAAAAATCCTCAAACCCCTAAAAATCCTAAAAATCCTGAAAATCCTAAAAATAAAAATCCTAAAAATCCTAAAAATCCTGATAATCCTAAAAATCCTAAAATCCCTAAAAATAAAAAAAATCCTCAAATCCCTAAAAATCCTAAAAATCCTCACCAAACCTAAAATCCAAACCCAAATCCTAAAAATCCAAAATCTCCCTAAAATCCTAAAATCCCTAAAAAACCTAAATCCTAAAATCCTCAAAATCTAAATCTAAAATCCAAAATCTAAACCTAAAATCCCTAAAATCTCACCAAAACCTTTAAATCCCCTAATCCCAAATCTAAAATCCCAATCCAAAATTCCCAAAATCCCAAAATCCTAAAATCCTAAAACCAAATCCTAAAATCCTAAACCTAAAATCCTAAAATCCAAAATCCTTCTAATCCCTAAACCTTGAAAATCCAAACCAAAATCCCTAAAATCCCCTAAAATCCCCTAAAATCCAAAAATCCTAAAAATCCTGAAAATCCTAAAAATCATCAAATCCCTAAAACCCCTAAAAATCCTCAAATCCCAAAAAATCCTAAAACTCCTAAAATTCAGCTCGGGGCCGTGGCTGCGGTCACGGGGCAGCTCCCAAAGAGCTGGAAAAGGAATTTGTGAGGTTGGAAAAATCTCCCAAGAGATTTTCAGATTTTCAGATTTTCAGAAGATTTTCAGTTTTTCGGATTTTCAGAAGATTTTCAGAAGATTTTCAATTTTTCAGATTTTCAGATTTTCAGATTTTCAATTTTTCCATCGTCACTTCCAGCTGAGCATTCCCAGGTGGAAAATCAGCCAGGGAGGTTTTGGGGCTGCTCCTGGTTTTCCCTGCAAGCCCAAACATCAGCCAGGTTTTAAGGTGTATGCAGATTTTATTTTAAAAATAAAAGAAAAGAGGAAAAAAAAAAAGAAAGGAAAAAAAAAGAGAAAAAAAAAAAAAAGGAAAGGGGAAAAAAAGAAAAAAGGGAAAGGGAAAAAAAAAAGAAAAAAAAAAAAAAAGAGAGGAAAAAAGGGGAAAAAAGAGAGAAAAAAAGGGAAAAAGAGAGAAAAAAAAAAAAAGAAAAAGAGAGGAAAAAAGGGAAAAAAAGAGAGAAAAAAAAAGGGAAAAAAAGAGGAAAAAAAGAAAAAAAAAGAGGAAAAAAAGAAAAAAGAGAGAAAAAAAAGGGGGAAAACAGAGAGGAAAAAGAAAAAAAAAAGAAAAAGAGAAAAAGGAAAAAAAAAGAGAGGAAAAAAGGGGAAAAGAGAGAAAGAAAGGAAAAAAGAGAGAAAAAAAAAAAAAAAGAAAAAAGCGAGAAAAAAGAAAAAAGAGGAAAAAGAGAGGAAAAAGGGAAAAAAGAGAAAAAGAGAAAAAGAAAAAAGAAAAAAAAAAAGAAAAAAGAGAGAAAAAAGGGAAAAAAGGAGAAAAAAGGGGGGGAAAAGAAAAAAAAGGAAAAAAAAGAGATTTAAAAAAGGGGAAAAAAAGAGATTAAAAAAGGAAAAAGAAGAGATTAAAAAAAGAAAAGAAAAAAAAGAAGTTTACAGTTCTTGAATTCTACACAACTATTGGAGAGGTTCTACCCAGAGCTGTACACGAGAAAAAAAAAAGAGGAGAAAAAGGAAAAATAACCCAAAAAATCTCCTCAGGTCTCACCTGACAGGGACCGAGCACAGGGGGGGAAAAAAAAAATAAGAAAAAAAAAAATTATAAAGTTGTCAAAGAAAAACTCGAGGGGAAAAAAGGGATTTTTTAAAATTTTTTTTTTTTTTTAAATTTTTTTTTTTTTTTTTTTTTTTTTGGCAGGGGTAGAAGGCAAAGGTTGTTCCCAAAGAAGAAAACAAAAAACCACCAAAAAACACCTTGAAAATAAAGAAAATTTAAAAAGCTGATTTAAAAAAAAAAAAAAAAAAAAAAAAAAAGCTGAAGATGATGAAAAAAAAAAAAGTCGAAAATTATTTTAAAATTCCTCTCTTGCTCCACCTTTTCATCATGTACAGATTTATTTTAGGGGAGGGAAGGAGGATTTTTTGGGGATAAAATGGGAAATTTGGGGTGAAACAAAAAGAGGAGCCGTGAGACAGGAGCAGCTGCTTTGTCCTGCCAGGAAAAAAAAAAAAAAAAAAATTCCTGGGATTTGGGAATTGGATTTTCCTGGAATTCGGGAATTGTTTTTTTTTTTTTTTCCCGAGATTTGAGAATTGTTTTTTTCCTGGGATTTGGGAATTGTTTTTTTTTTCCCTGGGATTTCAGAATTGTTTGGGTTTTTTTTTTTTTTGTTTTTTTTTTTTGGTTTTTTTTTTTTTCCCTGGGATTCTGGAATTGCTTTTCCTGGGATTTGGGAATTGGATTTTCCTGGAATTCGGGAATTGTTTTTTTTTTTTTCCCGAGATTTGGGAATTGGTTTTTTTTTCCTGGGATTTGGGAATTGTTTTTTTCCTGGGAATTGGGAATTGTTTTTTTTTTTCCCTGGGATTTCAGAATTGTTTGGGTGGGGTTTTTTTTGTTGGTTTTTTTTTTTTGTTGTTGTTGTTGTTGTTGTTGTTGTTGTTGTTTTTCCCTGGGATTCGGGAATTGTTTTTTCCTGGGATTTGGGAATTGCTTTTTTTTCCTGGGATTCTGGAATTGCTTTTCCCTGGGATTCGGGAATTGTTTTTACTGGGATTTTGGAATTGTTTTTTTCCTGGGATTCGGGAATTTTTTTTTTTTTCCCTGGGATTTGGGAATTGTTTTTTTTTTTTTCCTGGGATCTGGGAATTGATTTTCCCAGGATTTGGGAATTGTTTTTCCCCTGAGATTTGGGAATTGGTTTTTCCTGGGATTCAGGAATTGCTTTTTTCCCCGGGATTCGGGAATTGTTCTTTTTTCCTGGGATTCGTGAATTGTTTTCCCTGGGATTTGGGAATTGTTTTTTTTTCCTGGGATTCGGGATTTTTTTTTTTTTTTCCGGGATTTGGGAATTGCTTTTCCCTGGGATTCGGGAATTGTGTTTTTTTCCTTGGATTTGGGAATTGTTTTTCTCCTGAGATTTGGGAATTGGTTTTCCTGGAATTCGGAATTGTTTTTTTTTTCCGAGATTTGAGAATTGTTTTTTTCCTGGGATTTGGGAATTGTTTTTTTTTTTTTCCTGGGATTTCAGAATTGTTTGGGTTTTTTTTTTGTTTTTGTTTTTTTGGTTTTTTTTTTTTTCCCTGGGATTCTGGAATTGCTTTTCCTGGGATTTGGGAATTGGATTTTCCTGGAATTCGGGAATTGTTTTTTTTTTTCCCGAGATTTGGGAATTGTTTTTTTTTCCTGGGATTTGGGAATTGTTTTTTTCCTGGGAATTGGGAATTGTTTTTTTTTTTTTCCTGGGATTTCAGAATTGTTTGGGTGGGTTTTTTTTGTTGGTTTTTTTTTGTTGTTGTTGTTGTTTTGTTTTGTTTTTTTTTTTTCCCCTGGGATTCTGGAATTGCTTTTCCTGGGATTTGGGAAGTGGATTTTCCTGAAATTCGGGAATTGTTTTTTTTTCCCGAGAGTTGGGAATTGTTTTTTCCTGGAAATTGGGAATTGGTTTTTTTTTTCCCTGGGATTTGAGAATTGTTTGGGGGTTTTTTTGTTGTTTTTTTTTTTCCCCTGCGATTCGGGAATTGTTTTTTCCTGGGATTTGGGAATTGCTTTTTTTCCTGGGATTCTGGAATTGCTTTTCCCTGGGATTCGGGAATTGTTTTTACTGGGATTTGGGAATTGTTTTTTTCCTGGGATTCTGGAACTGCTTTTCCCTGGGATTCGGGAATTGTTTTTACTGGGATTTGGGAATTGTTTTTTTCCTGGGATTCGGGAATTTTTTTTTTTCCTGGGATTTGAGAATTTTTTTTTTTTTTTCCTGGGATTTGGGAATTGATTTTCCCCGGGATTTGGGAATTGTTTTTCCCCTGAGATTTGGGAATTGGTTTTTCCTGGGATTCAGGAATTGCTTTTTTTCCCCGGGATTCGGGAATTCGGGAATTGTTTTTTTTCCCGGGATTCGTGAATTGTTTTTCCCCGGGATTTGGGAATTGCTTTTCCCTGGGATTCGGGAATTGTGTTTTTTTCCTTGGATTTGGGAATTGTTTTTCCCCTGAGATTTGGGAATTGGTTTTTCCCGGGATTCAGGAATTGGTTTTTTTCCCGGGATTCGGGAATTGTTGTTTTTTTTTTCCCCGGGATTCGTGAATTGTTTTTCCCTGGGATTCGGGAATTGCTTTTTCCTGGGATTTGGGAATTGTGTTTTTTCCCCTGGGATTCGGGAATTGTGTTTTTTTCCCGGGATTTGGGAATTGCTTTTTTCCCCTGGGATTCGGGAATTGTGTGTTTTTTCCTGGGATTCAGGAATTGGTTTTTTTCCTGGGATTCGGGAATTTTTTATTTCCTGGGATTTGGGAATTTCTTTTTCCCCGGGATTTTGGAATTTCTTTTTTTCCCGGGATTCGGGAATTGCTTTTCCCGGGATTTGGGAATTGTTTATTTTTCCTGGGATTCGCAAATTTTTTCTCCTGTTATTCGGGAATTGTTTTTTTTCCTTGGGTTTGGGAATTGTTTTTCCCCCGGGATTCGGGAATTGTTTTTTTCTGGGGATTTGGAAATTGTTTTTTTTTTTCCTGGGATTTGGGAAGTTTTTTTCCCTGGGATTTGGGAATTGCTTTTTTCCTGGGATTTGTCCCAGCCTGCACAAACTCCATGAATCCATCCCCTTGTTTCTCACACATCCAGCTCTGCTTCCCCTTTTTTTTTTTTTTTTTTTTGGGAATCCCAGCTCAGTGTTCCTCATGTTTTTGATCCCCTAAACCCACGTGAGACAAAAAAAAAAAAAACAAAAAAAAAAAAAAAAAAAAAACCAAAAACACCTGCAAGGGAAGGGGGGTGAGGGAATTAGAACACTATTTTTATACAATATTGAAAAAATACAAATTTTTATTGTGATTTTTTTTTTGTTGCCCTTTTTTTGTCCCGTTTTTTTGTTGGTTTTTTTGTTTTTTCTCGTTTTTTTGAAGCTTTTAAACTGAAATCACCACCCAGCACTGGACTCTACTCCTAAGTAGCACCTACAAGTAAAAGTTTATAGCACAAGCAAAAAAAAACTGCCAGGTCAGCAGGAAAAGCGAGTTCCCCTCCCTCCCCAAATGAATGAGCAAACAACGTGCTAGATAAAGAGTTAATTACATCATTACATGTTAATTAAATAATTCATATTACCCTCCAACAAGCCACAAAATTGCTAGAATAGAGAACTTCAGCACAGAACTAACCACAGCCCTACACCACTGCTGGAAAAGGATGGGGAAAGAAAAATTTAAAAAAAAAAAAAAGGAGAGGGAAAAAAAAAATTAAATAAAATTTTTTTTGCTTCGTGCCCGGAATTAACAGAAAGGAAATTCAAGGAAGGTTTTTTTTTTATTAAGGAAAATCATGCCAAAGCCAAGTGGGATTTGATGGAGTTTTTTTTTTTTTTTTTTTGTTTGTTTTTTGCCCCCCTCCCCCTCCTCCCCTCCCAAAAGCAAGAGAAATCAAAGTGATTGTGCTTGATGGATGGAGATGGGGGTGGGGAAGGAAAAGGAACCAAACCCCAACAATTCTGGGAAAATGACAAATGGACCAGTCTGACATTCAAAACTCTGCTCCAGAGTCGCTCAGGGTGGGTTGATAAATTTTTTTTTTTTTTTCCTGCATCACAAATGAAAAGATTTTTGTCCAAACCCCCCTCCAAAAAAAAAAAAAAAATCCCCAAAAGAAAACAGCAGGTAACATTCAGCTTTTCAAAATCCATCTCAGGTGGAATCTTCTGATGCACAATTATCCCAATTCAAGTATCCCAAGGAGACATTTCCTCAGCAGATTTCCAGGAACAACAGCAAAAAAAAAAAAACAAAAAAACAAAACCAAAAAAATCTCTCAGCTTGCTGCAAGACACCAGGAGAAATCCAACATTCCAATTCCCAAACATCCTGGAGGGAAATAAAAAACCAAACCAAACCAAAACCAAACCAACCAACAAAAAACTAAAGAGTGAATTCATTTGTTTCCTCAGTTGGTGCTTTTTTTTTTTTTTTTTTTTTTTTTTTTTTTTTTTAATTCAGTTCAAATTTTGTGTGGTTTTTTTTTGTTTTGTTTTCTAGATGATATTCTGAACTCTTCAGGAATTTTTGTTTTCTGTTTTCTAGATCATATTTTGAACTCTGAAGGAATTTTTAAATTTTTATCCTGTTGTACACACACACGAGCAGATGGGAACCAAGCTGGTGCTGAAAGGGGAGGAAAGAAAGATTGAAAAAAATAAAAATAAAAATGAAAAAGGGAAAAATCAGAATCAGTGCTGATGGATTGGTGGATTCCATGGATCTGAAGCTCCATCTGGTCAGACAGAATTCCCAGAGTTTTTGTCAGGTCTGAACCAGATTTCCAGCAAAAGAGGGAAAGAAAGAAAGAAAGAAAAAAAAAATATATATAATTATAATAAAGCCAACTGGAAGCCATAGGAGGTTCCAAAGTGGGACAGAGAAGAAGAGTTGGAATTATTCCAAAAGAATTGGAGTTTGAATTATTCCCAAAGAATTGGAGTTTGAATTATTCCAAAAGGATTTGAGTTTGAATTATTCCAGAAGGATTGGAGTTGGAATTATTCCCAAAGGATTTGAGTTTGAATTATTCCAGAAGGATTGGAGTTGGAATTATTCCCAAAGGATTTGAGATTGAATTATTCCCAAAGGATTGGAGTTGGAATTATTCCACGTGCTCAGGGATCCAGGTGGTTCCAACCTCCCAGCAAGGAACAGCTCCTGATCCACACCAGGGCAGGGACAGCATCCAAAATTCTCCAAAATTCTCCAAAATTCTCCAAAATTCTCCAAATTCCCCAGGAATGCAGCAGTGCAGGAGGAGTCCACAGCAGAACTGAAATTCCCATTCTCCAGCTCCAGGCTCTCAGCAGCTCCACTCATTTCCATTTTTTATTTTGCTTAAATCTTTTTGTTGTTGTTGTTGTTCTTTTAAAACACAACCATTCCTCCACCCCCAAGTTTTTCAATTCCAAAATCCCAGGTGGAAACCTCCATCCCTCTTTTTTTTTTTTTTTTTTTTCCTGCTCTGTTTGGATTTTTGTTTTCTTTCTCTCTCTTTTTTTTTTTATTTTATTTTTTTTTTTGGTTATTCCCTCCCTCCCAGGGCAGCACACCAAAAAGTAGATTTGACAAATTGGGGAAAAAAAAAAAATTAAAAAAAATAAAATCTTAATGCATGCATCCATGGGCTGCATATTGCTACCAGAATGGAATGTTGGGAATACTCTAAATACACCTTGGGACAACAAAAAAAAAAAAAAAAAAAAAAAAAAAAAGAAATTAAAAAAAAAAAAAAAAAAAAAAAATCAAATATCGGGGGAAATGACCAAGAAAAATCAAGATTCTAAAGGGTGATATATATATATGTATATATATATATCAATGCTATAATTCATAAAAACCTTGTTTAGTAATAAAAAAAATTGCTTTGTTTAAATATGAATATTATAGTCTGCTTCTCATGGTTAGGAAATTAGAGTGTCTCTGAAAAGCAGGAGCTCCTCTACTACAACTCCATATCCTGAGCCTCATCTTCTGAGAAATCAGACATGGAGCTCTCTGAGGAGCTGTCCCCAGTGCCTTCCTCCTGCTCCTTTAGTGCTTCTTCTGTTGCATATTTCTGGATGTATTCTGGAAAAAAAGAGAGAAAAGAAAAATTTTTAAAAAAATTGAATAGGAGAGAAAAAAAAAAAAAAATTAGGGTGGGTGGTTGAGAGAAATTGGGGGAATTATTTAGGATGAAATTCAGAATATTGGGAAATAGCATCATTGATATATTAATATATTAATATATTAATAAAGGAAATATAACCATTAATAAAAAGAATTAGGGGAAATATAGTCATTAATAAAAAGAATTAAGGGAAATATAATAATAAAAATACTATAGGGAAATAGCATCATTAATAACAAGATTTAAGGAAATATTGTCATTAATAAAAATAATTAAAGGAAATATAATCACTATTAAAAATAATATAGGGAAATAGCATCATTGATATATTAATATATTAATAAGGGAAATATAACCATTAATAAAAAGAATTAGGGGAAATAGAATCATTAATAAAAAGAATTAAGGGAAATATAATAATAAAAATACTATAGGGAAATATAATCATTAATAAAAAGAATTGGGGGAATACAGTCATTAATAAAAAGAATTAAGGGAAATATAATAATAAAAATACTATAGGGAAAGAGCATCATTGATAAAAAGAATTAAGGGGAATACCATCATTAATAAAAATAATACCATTATTAAAAATTATTACTGATAAAAATTATTCTGGACAGGAGAGGAAAAAAGGAAAAAAAAAATTAGGGTGGGTGGTTGAGAGAAACTGGGGGAATTATTTAGGATAAAATTCAGAATATTGGGAAATAGCATTGATAAAAAGGATGAAGATACTCATTAATAAAAATAATTAAGGGAAATATAATAATAAAAATACTATAGGGAAATAGCATCATTAATAACAAGATTTAAGGAAATATTGTCATTAATAAAAATAATTAAAGGAAATATAATCACTATTAAAAATAATATAGGGAAATAGCATCATTGATATATTAATATATTAATAAGGGAAATATAATCATTAATAAAAAGAATTAAGGGAAATATAGTCATTAAGAAAAATAATTAAAGGAAATAAAATCATTAATAAAAAGAATATAGGGAAATAGCATCATTGATAAAAAGGATTAAGGGGAATATCATCATTAATAAAAATAATGTAATTAATAATTACTGATAAAAATTATTCTGGATAGGAGAGGAAAAAATTTAAAAAAATTTAGGGTAGGTGATGGAGAGATTGGGAGGATGGAGAAATTGAGTGAATTATTTAGGATAAAATTCAGAATACAGGGAAATAGCATTGATAAAAAGGATTAAGGGAAATATAGTCATTAATAAAAAGAATTAAGGGAAATATAATAATAAAAATACTATAGGGAAATAGCATCATTAATAACAAGATTTAAGGAAATATTGTCATTAATAAAAATAATTAAAGGAAATATAATCACTATTAAAAATAATATAGGGAAATAGCATCATTGATATATTAATATATTAATAAGGGAAATATAATCATTAATAAAAAGAATTGGGGAAATATAGTCATTAATAAAAATAATTAAGGGAAATATAATAATAAAAATACTATAGGGAAATATAATCATTAATAAAAAGAATTGGGGAAATATAGTCATTAATAAAAATAATTAAAGGAAATATAATCACTATTAAAAATAATATAGGGAAATAGCATCATTGATATATTAATATATTAATAAGGGAAATATAATCATTAATAAAAAGAATTGGGGGAATACAGTCATTAATAAAAAGAATTAAGGGAAATATAATAATAAAAATACTATAGGGAAAGAGCATCATTGATAAAAAGAATTAAGGGGAATACCATCATTAATAAAAATAATACCATTATTAAAAATTATTACTGATAAAAATTATTCTGGACAGGAGAGGAAAAAGGAAAAAAATTAGGGTGGGTGGTTGAGAGAAATTGGGGGAATTATTTAGGATAAAATTTAGAATATTGGGAAATAGCATTGATAAAAAGGATGAAGCTACTCATTAATAAAAAGAATTAAGGGAAATATAATAATAAAAATACTATTGGGAAATAGCATCATTAATAACAAGATTTAAGGGAATATTGTCATTAATAAAAATAATTAAAGGAAATATAATCACTATTAAAAATAATATAGGGAAATAGCATCATTGATATATTAATATATTAATAAGGGAAATATAATCATTAATAAAAAGAATTAAGGGAAATATAGTCATTAATAAAAAGAATTAAGGGAAATATAGCCATTAATAAAAATAATTAAGGGAAATAGAATAATTTATTCCTGAGTTTCCCAGAGCATCAATTGAAAAATGTGAAAAATTGGAAATTTTGCTCCATCCCCCATCCTTGTCACACAATCCTGCTGGAGTTTCTGGAATTTTTTTTTTCTGGATTTTTCTGGAACATGTTCCAAATTCTGGCGTTTCCAGGAAATTCCTTTATCCCAAGGGATTTCCTCAGAGCTTCCTTGGGCTGAAATCTGGTTTTTTTCTGGATTTTTTCCATGGATATTTTTGGCTTTTAGGCTGTTTCCATTTCCAGAGGACTCTCAGTGGAAAATTTGATCTGACAAATCTTTTTTTTTTTTTTTTTTTTTTTTTTCCTCCCCAGTATGAAAAAAGCAGGAAATGGATTTTGGGATTTCTGCAGAAAATTTCCCACAATCCTGTCAGAGGAATCAACCAAGAGAAGCTGAATAATTCCCAATTTCAATCCAATTTGGAGAATTCTACCCTCAAAAACTGGGAATTTCACACCAAAATAAATTCCATTTTATTATTTTATTCCATTTTATTTATTCCATTTCATTATTTATTATGGAATTTAAACTCCATATTTATTATTTTAAATAATTTTTTCTATTTATTAATAAAAATAAAGAAATACAAAATCATTATAAATAAAAAAATAAATAATAAAAATTTCCATAAATTTTTATTTCCTCCAATTCTTCCTTCCCCTCATCCTCCAGTTTTTATTCATTTCCCTGCAGCTTCCAGGCATGGATTTAGGAAGGATTATTTGGTATTTTCCACAAATTCCTGGCTGATCTCAAAACTTTTCAGCAAATCATTTTTTATCCACATTTATGATTTTTTTATCCATGTTTAGGATTGGAATTTTTCCTGCCTTTTTTTTTTTTTTTTTTTTTTTGGTCACACCTTTTCTTCTTTGTTTAGCCTCAACACCCTAAAAAAATTCACCATGGGAATAATTCCCTAAAAATTCACCAAGGGAATAATTCCCTAAAAAAAATTTACCATGGGAATAATTCCTAAAAAAAATCACCATGGGAATAATTCCCTAAAAAAATTCACCAAAGGAATAATTCCCTAAAAAATTCACCATGGGAATAATTCTCTATAAAAATCACCATGGGAATAATTCCCTAAAAAAATTCACCATGGGAATAATTCCCTAAAAAAATTCACCAAAGGAATAATTCCCTAAAAAATTCACCAAAGGAATAATTCCCTAAAAAATTCACCAAAGGAATAATTCCCTAAAAAATTCACCATGGGAATAATTCCCTAAAAAAATTCACAATGGGAATAATTCCCTAAAATTCACCATGGGAATAATTCCCTAAAAATCCACCAAAGGAATAATTCCCTAAAAAAATTCACCAAAAGAATAATTCCCTAAAAAATTCACCGAAGGAATAATTCCCTAAAAAAATTCACAATGGGAATAATTCCCTAATAAACTTCACCATGGGAATAATTCCTAAAAAAAATCACCATGGGAATAATTCCCTAAAAAATTCACCATGGGAATAATTCCCTAAAAAATTCACCAAAGGAATAATTCCCTAAAAATTCACCAAAGGAATAATTCCCTAAAAAAAAATTCACCATGGGAATAATTCCCTAAAAATCATTCACCATGGGAATAATTCCCTAAAATTCACCATGGGAATAATTCCCTAAAAAAATTCACCATGGGAATAATTCCCTAAAAAAAAATTCATTAAAGGAATAATTTTCTAAAAAATTCACCAAAGGAATAATTCCCTAAAAATTCACCAAAGGAATAATTCCCTAAAAAAATTCACCAAAGGAATAATTCCCTAAAATTCACCAAAGGAATAATTCCCTAAAAATTCACCAAAGGAATAATTCCCTAAAAAATTCACCAAAGGAATAATTCCCTAAAAAAATTCAGCAAAGAATAAAAAAAAATTCACCAAAGGAATAATTCCACTAAATAATTCCACAAAAGAATCACCAAAGGAATAATTCCCAAAAATTCACCAAAGAAATAATTCCCTAAAAAAAATTCACCAAAGAAATAATTCCTAAAATTCACCAAAGGAATAATTCCCTAAAAAAATCACTATGGGAATAATTCCCTAAAAAATTCACCAAAAGAATAATTCCCTAAAAATTCACCAAAGGAATAATTCCCTAAAATTCACCATGGGAATAATTCCCTAAAAAATTCACCAAAGGAATAATTCCCTAAAATTCACCAAAGGAATAATTCCCTAAAAAATTCACCAAAGGAATAATTCCCTAAAAAATGGGGATAATTCCCTAAAAAAAAGTGGCAAAGCTGATCTCCCCCAATAAATCCATGTTTTGATCCTCATCCCTGTATATTATACTTGGAATTCAGAAATTCCAATTTTTCTCCCAAAAATCTCCCAAAATCCTTCCATTCCAATGGGAATCCTTCCCATTTCCTTTTTTTCCTGTTTCAGCTCTACTGATGATTTTTAATTCAGATTTTTCACCTTTTCCTTCCTTCCCATCATTTGAAACTGGAAAGAGAGGGGGAAAAAAAAAAAAAAGTGCAGCAAAGAGTTATCACTGCCAGAGGATGGAAGGTGAATAATTAATTAATGAATGAATTAATTAGGGCTCACCTTTAATTTTCTGTTTGTACTCTTCTGGTCGGTGGAGGTACATGGCTGCAGCATCACCATTGGGAATGGGGTGAGAAAAAGGGAATAAAAATTAAAATAAAAGTAAAAGTAAAAATAAAAATAAAAATGAGAATTTGGGAATGGGGTGAGAAAAAGGGAATTAAAAAAAAAAAAAAAAAAAAGAATCTGGGAATGGAGTGAGAAAAAGGAATAAAAATAAAAATAAAAATAAAAATAAAAATAAAAATAAAAATAAAAATAAAAAACAAACTCCTCATCCCTGAGAGGAAAAACTCCAAAGGGGAAATGTGCTGAGAATCTGGGAATGGGGTGAGAAAAAGGGAATAAAAATAAAAATAAAAATAAAAATAAAAATAAAAATGAGAATCTGGGAATGGGGTGAGAAAAAGGGAATAAAAATAAAAATAAAAATAAAAATAAAAATAAAAAAATAAAAATAAAAATGAGAATCTGGGAATGGGGTGAGCAAAAGGGAATAAAAATAAAAACCAAAAAAAAACCAAAAATAAAAATGAGAATTTGGGAATGGGGTGAGAAAAAGGGAATAAAAATAAAAATAAAAATAAAAAAAAGATAAAAATAAAAATAAAAAAAAATAAAAATAAAAATAAAAAACAAACTTCTCATCCCTGGGAGGAAAAACTCCAAGGGGAAATGTGCTGAGAATCTGGGAATAGGGGTGAGAAAAAGGGAATAAAAATAAAAATAAAAACAAAAAGCAGATTTTTTTTTAAGCAGGAATGATCACTCAGCACCATCAGAGGCAATATAAAAAAAAATCTGTAAAAAATCGGATTTTTCTCAAGATCTTGGCTCAGGGAGGAGCTTGAAATTCAGGAAAAAAACCCCAAAAAACCCCCAAAAGAGGCAAACTGACCATAGAGAGCTGTCCAGGTCTGATTGATCACATCTAGACAGACAGTGCCTGACCTGCAACAGGGAACATGCAATTAACTCTGCACTCAGCAATTAATTAATTAATCCATACTCTGGGAATTAAAAATCATCCTCATCCCCTTCCCTAAGGGCTGGGATAAGCCCTGGTTTGGTTGGATACATTTAAATATATTTATAATTTTGTATATATTTATGTTTATATTTATATTTATGTTTATAGTTATGTAAATAAATGAAATTATATATAATTATATATAAATATATAAAATATATATCAACATGAATGTATAAATAATTACATAAATATAAACATAGATATAAATATACACAACTAAAATAGTATGATATAATATAATATAATATAATATAATATAATATAATATAATATAATATAATATAATATAATATATATAAATATATAACGTAAATGCAAATAAAAGAAATATCTATTTTTATATAAAATATATAATAAACATATATAAATATATACACATATAAATATATATTTATATTTATATATTTTTATTATGTATAAATTTATACTAATATAAATAGATAAAATTATATATAATGACATATAAATATATAAAATATACATAAACATAAATATATAAATATATACAAAATATAATATAATATAATATAATATAATATAATATAATATAATATAATATAATATAATATAATATAATATAATATAATATAATATAATATAATATAATATAATATAATATAATATAATATAATATAATATAATATATAGAAATATAGACATAAAAATATACAATATAAATAAATATAAATAAATATAAATAAATAAAAGTTATATATATATATAAAATATATATACATAATATATGTAAGTATATGTAAAATATATATATTAATATTTATTTAAATTTTTGTTCTATTTAAATGTATAAATTGAAATTCTAGAAATTTATTTTTATGGTCTTTAACCACCTTCCACCTTCCCAAGTGACAATAAATTGGAATTTTATTGCCATGGAAGCACAGGCAGCTCCAGAAAATTCAAAAATTGGGGAAATCAATGAAATTTGATTGGATTGAATCACTTGGGTTAATCAATGGGATTGATTGGATTGAGTCACTTGGGTTAATCAATGGGATTGATTGGATTGAATCACTTGGGTTAATCAATGGGATTTGATTGGATTGAATCACTTGGGTTAATCAATGGGATTGATTGGATTGAATCACTTGGGTTAATCAATGGGATTGATTGGATTGAATCACTTGGGTTAATCAATGGGATTGATTGGATTGAATCACTTGGGTTAATCAATGGGATTGATTGGATTGAATCACTTGGGTTAATCAATGGGACTGATTGGATTGAATCACTTGGGTTAATCAATGGGATTGATTGGATTGAATCACTTGGGTTAATCAATGGGATTGGATTGAATCACTTGGGGAAATCAATGGGATTGATTGGATTGAATCACTTGGGTTAATCAATGGGATTGATTGGATTGAGTCACTTGGGTTAATCAATGGGATTGATTGGATTGAATCATTTGGGTTAATCAATGGGATTGGATTGAATCACTTGGGTTAATCAATGGGATTGATTGGATTGAGTCACTTGGGTTAATCAATGGGATTGATTGGATTGAATCACTTGGGTTAATCAATGGGATTGGATTGAATCACTTGGGTTAATCAATGGAATTTGATTGGATTGAATCACTTGGGTTAATCAATGGGATTGATTGGATTGAATCACTTGGGTTAATCAATGGGGATTGGATTGAATCACTTGGGTTAATCAATGGGATTGATTGGATTGAATCACTTGGGTTAATCAATGGGATTGATTGGATTGAATCACTTGGGTTAATCAATGGGATTGGATTGGATTGAGTCACTTGGGTTAATCAATGGAATTTGATTGGATTGAATCACTTGGGTTAATCAATGGAATTGATTGGATTGAATCATTAGGGTTAATTAATGGAATTTGATTGGATTGAGTCACTCACGCTTCGTCAATGTTGGGATGGAAGATTTTATTCATGAATCCTGCAAGGAAAAACAGGGAAATCAGCAGGGGAAAAACAACAAATCAATGGAAAGAAATGGATTTCACCAATAGTTATCAATTAATAATATCAATATAAAATATATAAATGTAATAAATATAAATAATGTAAATATAAATATAAATGTAAATGTAAATATAAATACAAATATAAATGAATATAAATATAAATATAAATATAAATAGAAATAGAGAAATAGAATTAGAAATAGAAATATGGAAATAGAAATAGATTGAGATCATAACTGCAAAATAAATATAGACAGAAATATCAATACATACATGCATAAAATATAAAATATGAATATATAAAAATAGAAACATTTAAATATAATTAATGTAAATATGCATGTAATTTAATAATTTTTATACATATATATAATAAATACAAATATAAGTAAATATAATATAATATAATATAATGTAATGTAATGTAATGTAATGTAATGTAATGTAATGTAATATAATATAATATTGAATGATAAATAATAAATAATAAAATATTAAATAATAATTTAAAAATAAATAATTAAATAATAAGAATAATATACATTAACAAATAAATGTAAAATAAATGTGGAAATAATTTGAAATAACCAAGCACCAATTCCCACCCATCCCTCAAAATTCAGGAAAATTCAGGAAAATTCTGCAAAGTTTTTGTTGAATCCTAAACAATTTTTTCCCCCCCTGCTGGTGGGGTTTGAACTGCACCAATGAACCCTGAACACAAATTCCCATTGATATTTTGAATTTTTTCATTGATTTTTCCCAGCAGAGATTTGCTCTGAGCTGGATATCACAGCTTTGATTGACATGGATTGAACTGAATGAATAAATTAATTAATCATTAATTTAACTCGGAGCCAAGGAGATAATTATTCCAATTTTCTATCAATATTCATTAATTATTATGATATTATTTATTTATTAATATATTATTATATTGATTATTATATATTAATATATTAGTATATATTATAATATTTAATAATAATAATATTAATGTATTAATATATTAACTATTATATATTATTATATATATTATTATATTATAATATTTAATTATAATAATATTTACTAATATATGAATATATTAACTATTAGATATTATTATATATAACTATTATTTATTACAATAATATTTATTTATACTAATATTTATTTATTATTATAATATTTCATCAAGAAATTCTCCTGTTGGTGGATTTGAGATTTTTTTAATTAAAAAAAATTTAATTTAATTTTCTAAATTTAATTAATTAAAATTTTTTTCAATTAATTTTGAAAATTTAATTAATTTTTAATTTTTTAAATTCAATTTAAAAAATTAAATTAATTTTTAATTTTTAAAATTTCTTAAATTTAATTAATTTTTAAAATTTTTAATTTAATTTCAAAAATTTAATTATTTTGAAAAATTTTTTAATTTAAAATTTTAAATTTAATTAAAATTTTAACATTTTTAAAATTTAATTTTTAAATTTAATTTTTAAAAAAATTTTTTAATTTTAAAAATTTAATTAATTTTTACATTTTTAAAATTTAATTTCTTAAATTTAATTTTTTAAAATTTTAAATTTAATTTTAAAAATTTAATTAAATTTTTTAATGTTTTAAAATTTAATTTTTAAATTTAATTTGCTTAAATTTTTTAAATTTCATTTTTAAAATTTAATTTTAAAAATATTTTAATTTAATTTTTTAAATTAATTTTTATTTTTTTTAATTTTTAAAATTGAATTATTTTAAAATTTTAAATTTAATTTTTTAAGTAACTTACATTTAATTAATTTGAAAAAATTTAATTCATTTTAAAATTAATTTATAACTTTTTAATTTTTCAAATTTTTTCATCAAATAAACCCCAGTGGTTTCAAAAATTCTCTTTTCCCCATTCTTCCACTTTTCTTTTTATTGAGAATTTGAAATAAATCTTTATTTTCCTTGTTGTGCCACATTTTAATTGAGAATTTGAAATTTGAATTGATTGAGAATTTGAAAAAATTTTGATTTCCAGATGAATTTTTTTTATCAGGAATGTTCATTTAATCCCTGAAATTACCTAAAAAAATTAGAGATTTCCACAGGAAATTTTTTCCCTTTGTTACCCAGAGCTCAGGCTGGGTCAGAAATGAGAAAATTCTGATTTTTATCATTTCCAGATGAATTTTTTAATGGAATTTTTAATGGAATTTTTAATGGAATTTTTAATGGAATTTTTAATGGAATTTTTTATGGAATGTTCATTTAATTCCTAAAATTTCCCTAAAAAATCAGAGATTTCCAGAGGAATTTTATTCCCTGTATAATCCAGAATTCAGGCTGGGTCAGGAATGGGAAAATTCTGATTTTCATCATTTCCAAATTAATTTTTTAATGGAATTTTTAATGGAATTTTTTTAGGAATGTTCATTTAATTTCTAAAATTTTCCATTTTCACCTCTAAAAACCAGAGGAAATTTCTTCCCTCCAAATTCCTGAGTTACCCAGAGCTCAGGCTGGGTCAGGAATGGGAAAATTCTGATTTTTATCATTTCCAGATGAATTTTTTTATCATTTCAGATGAATTTTTAATGGAATTTTAATGAAATTTTTTAGGAATGTCCATTTAATTCCTAAAATTTCCCTAAAAAATCAGAGATTGTTACAGGAATTTTATTCCCTGTATAATCCAGAATTCAGGTTGGGTCAGGAATGAGAAATTTCTGATTTTCATCATTTCCAGATGAATTTTTTAATGGAATTTTTAATGGAATTTTTTTAGGAATGTTAATTTAATTCCTGAAATTTCCCTAAAAAAATCAGAGATTTCCAGAGGAATTTTACTCCCTGTATAATCCAGAATTCAGGCTGGGTCAGGAATGAGAAATTTCTGATTTTCATCATTTCCAAATTAATTTTTTAATGGAATTTTTAATGGAATTTTTTTATGGAATTTTTTTAGGAATGTCCATTTAATTCCTGAAATTTCCCTAAAAAATCAGAAATTCCTACAGGAAATTTCTTCCCTGAGTTACCCAGAGCTCAGGCTGGGTCAGGAATGAGAAAATTCTGATTTTTATCATTTCCAGATGAAATTTTTTATCAGGAATGTTCATTTATGGGCTCCATAATCCCTAAAATTTTCCAATTCTATATCTAAAAAATCAGAGATTCCTACAGGAATTTTATTCCCTCTATAATCCAGAGCTCAGGCTGGGTCAGGAATAAGAAATTTCTGATTTTCATCATTTCCAGATGAATTTTTTAATGGAAGTTTTTATGGAATTTTTTTAGGAATGTTAATTTAATTCCTAAAATTTCCCTAAAAAAATCAGAGATTTCCAGAGGAGTTTTACTCCCTGTATAATCCAGAATTCAGGCTGTGTCAGGAATGAGAAAATTCTGATTTTCATCATTTCCAAATTAATTTTTTTATGGAATTTTTAATGGAATTTTTAATGGATTTTTTAGGAATGTTCATTTAATTCCTAAAATTTCCCTAAAAAATCAGAGATTTCCAGAGGAATTGTACTCCCTGTATAATCCAGAATTCAGGCTGGGTCAGGAATGAGAAATTTCTGATTTTTATCATTTCCAGATGAAATTTTTTATCAGGAATGTTCATTTATGGGCTCCATAATCCCTAAAATTTTCCAATTCTTTATCTAAAAAAATCAGAGATTCTTACAGGAATTTTATTCCCTCTATAATCCAGAATTCAGGCTGGGACAGGAATGAGAAAATTCTGATTTTCATCATTTCCAAATTAATTTTCTTATGGAATTTTTAATGGAATTTTTTTAGGAATGTTCATTCAATCTCTAAAATTTTCCATTTTCACCTCTAAAAACCAGAGGAAATTTCTTCCCTCCAAATTCCTGAGTTACCCAGAGCTCAGGCTGGGTCAGGAATGGGAAAATTCTGATTTTTATCATTTCCAGATGAAATTTTTTATCAGGAATGTTCATTTATGGGCTCCATAATCCCTAAAATTTTCCAATTCTTTATCTAAAAAAATCAGAAATTGTTACAGGAATTTTATTCCCTCTATAATCCAGAGCTCAGGCTGGGACAGGAATGAGAAATTTCTGATTTTTATCATTTCCAAATTAATTTTTTAATGGAATTTTTAATGGAATTTTTTTAGGAATGTTCATTTAATTCCTAAAATTTCCCTAAAAAATCAGAGATTTCCAGAGGAATTTTACTCCCTGTATAATCCAGAATTCAGGCTGGGTCAGGAATGGGAAAATTCTGATTTTCATCATTTCCAAATTAATTTTTTTATGGAATTTTTAATGGAATTTTTAATGGAATTTTTTTAGGAATGTCCATTTAATCCCTGAAATTTCCTAAAAAAATCAGAAATTCCTACAGGAAATTTCTTCCCTGAGTTACCCAGAGCTCAGGCTGGGTCAGGAATGAGAAAATTCTGATTTTTATCATTTCCAGATGAAATTTTTTATCAGGAATGTTCATTTATGGGCTCCATAATCCCTAAAATTTTCCAATTCTTTATCTAAAAAAATCAGAGATTGTTACAGGAATTTTATTCCCTCTATAATCCAGAGCTCAGGCTGCGTCAGGAATGAGAAAATTCTGATTTTCATCATTTCCAGGTGAATTTTTTTACCAGTAATGTTCATTTATGGCCTCCATAATCCCTGAAATTTTCAATTCTCTATCTAAAAAATCAGAGATTCTTACAGGAATTTTTTTTCCTTGTGTTACCCAGAGCTCAGGCTGGGTCAGAAATGGGAATTTTTTTTATTTCCATCATTTCCAGATGAATTTTTTTATCAGCAATGTCCAGACTAGAGATAATCAGGATGGCCCAGGAGGTTTCACCCAGCTCTGGCTGTCCCAGATAAGCTGGGCTGGGGCAGAAAAAAAACAAAAATAAAATAAAATTAAAAAAAAAAAAAAAAAAAAAAAAAAAAAAAAAAAAAAAGAGAGAGAGAAGAAAAGGAAAATAAACCCTCCTGGGAGCTTTCCTGAGTTCAGTATTTTCCTTTTCCAGAGCTCTGCTTGGCTAAGCCAGGTCTAACAAGGATTTTATCCAACCTCATTCTTTTGGGGAAGGAAAAAAAACAAGATTTTGAAGCAAAAGGATGGTTTTGGGAAGGAAAAAAAAAGGGATTTTGCAGCAAGAGGCTGGGTTGGAGTTTTGGGGTTAGAATTGGATGAAAAAGAAAAGAGAAGAAAAGAGAAGAGAAGAAAAGAAAAAGAAGAGAAGAGAAGAGAAAAGAAGAGAAGAAAGAGAAGAGAAAGAAAGAGAAGAGAAAGAAAGAGAAAGAAAGAAAGAGAAAAAAGAAAAGAAAAAGAAAAAGAAGAAGAAAAGAAAAGAAAGAAGAAGAAAAAAAAAAAAAAAAAAAAAAGAAAAAAAAGAAAAGAAAAAAAAAAAAAAGAAGAAAAGAAAAAAAAAAAAGAAAGAAAAAAAAAAAGAAAAAGAAAAAGAAAAAGAAAAAGAAAAAAGAAAAAGAAAAAAGAAAAGAAAAAGAAAAGAAAAAGAAAAAGAAAAAGAAAAAAGAAAAAGAAAAAAGAAAAAGAAAAAAAGAAAAGAAAAAAAAAAGAAAAAAGAAAAGAAAAGAAAAGGAAAAGGAAAAGGAAAAGAAAAGGAAAAGAAAAGGAAAAGAAAAGGAAAAGAAAAGGAAAAGAAAAGAAAAGAAAAAGAAAAGAAAGGAAAAGGAAAAGGAAAGGAAAAGGAAAGGAAAAGGAAAAAAGGAAAAGGAAAAGGAAAAGGGAAAAGGAAAGGAAAAAGGAAAGGAAAAGGAAAAAAAGGAAAAGGAAAAGAAAAAGAGAAAGGAAAAGGAAATGGAAAAGGAAAAGGAAAAGGAAAAAGGAAAAAGGAAAAAGGAAAAAGGAAAAAGGAAAAAGGAAAAAGGAAAAAGGAAAAAGGAAAAAGGAAAAAGGAAAAAGGAAAAAGGAAAAAGGAAAAAGGAAAAAGGAAAAAGGAGAAAAGAAAAGAAAAAGAACTTTGCTCCACTATAAATGGAATTATTATTTAAAAAAAAAAAAATTATAAAGATTTAATTGCAGCCAAATCCCACTCCCAGCTCCTCCTTTTTCTTTAATTCCTCTCTGCCTGATATCTGCAATCTGAATAAAAAACATTCTGCAAACTTCAAGTCCTTCTATTGCACTGGAACCTGAAAAATTTAGGCAAAAATCAGAGAATTTGGGTGAAAAATGAATTTTTGATTTTTGGTGATAAATTCCTGCTTTTCAGTTTTTCCACACATGTATTCCCTGCTCCTAATGGATGGAAATTTTTCTTCAGTGGAAGAACTGCCACTCACTTTTGGACAGGAAACCCCAAAATTTGAAGAACTTTGAAGAATTTTTCTCCACCACTCCACTATAAATGGAATTATTATTATTAAAAAAAAAAAAAAAAATTGGATAAAGATTTAATTGTAAATTAAATTGCAAATCCCAGCTCCTCCTTTTTGTAAAATTCCTCTCTGCCTGATATCTGCAATCTGAATAAAAACCATTTTGCAGATTTCAAGTCCTTTTATTGCACTGGAACCTGAAAAATTTAGGCAAAAATCAGAGGATTTGGATGAAAAATGAATTTTTGATTTTTGGTGATAAATTCCTGCTTTTCAGTTTTTCCACACATGTATTCCCCGCCCCTAATGGATGGAAATTTTTCTTCAGTGGAAGAACTGCCACTCACTTTTGGACAGGAAACCCCAAAATTTGAAGAACTTTGAAGAATTTTGCTCCACCACTCCACTATAAATGGAATTATTATTATTAAAAAAAAAAATTGGATAAAGATTTAATTGTAAATTAAATTGCAAATCCCAGCTCCTCCTTTTTCTAAAATTCCTCTCTGCCTGATATCTGCAATCTGAATAAAAAACATTTATATTTTATAAATAAAAAAAAAATTATATATATATATATATAAATAAACCATTTATAAATTTTGCAGATTTCAAGTCTTTTTATTGCACTGGAACCTGAAAAATTTAGGCAAAAATCAGAGGATTTGGATGAAAAAAAAGGAATTTTTGTTACCTATGGATGGGGATTTGAAGGGGTATTTGTCAGGAAGGTCGACTCTGACTTTCCAAACTCCACCTTCATAGGGAGCTGCAAGGGAGGAAAAACAGCAATTAGACATTCCACAAATGAGAGAGGATTAAAAAAAAAACCAGAAAATATAAATTTATATCTCTGGAATAACCCACAGCTCCACTGGGGGGAGATTTCACAAAATTTCAGCAAAACTCCCAAAGCAAAAATCTTTTTTTTTCTCTGCCTCACCCAATTTCAAGTGATCCTGGGAAGGATCTCAGCACAAAAAAATCAAATTAAAAAGTGATTAAAAAACACATAATTGAAGATAATATCCTTATCTTTGGAGATGGTGCTAAATTAATTTAATTAAATGAATAAAACCATTTTAATGACAAAATCCACTGAAATTCCCATAATTAATTCAAGTTTTGCCAGGTCAGAAAAGCTGAGAGAGGATCAACTCAACCACAAAATTTAGGAAAATTCACATTTACATTACACATTTCACCAAATTTCAGCAAAACTCCCAAAACAAAAATCTTTTTTTTTTTCTCTGCTTCACCCAATTTCAAGTGATCCTGGGAAGGATCTCAGCACAAAAAAAAATCAAATTAAAAACTGATTAAAAAACACATCATTTAAGATAATATCCTTATCTTTGGAGATGGTGCTAAGTTAATTTATTTAAATTAATAAAACCATTTTAATGACAAAATCCACTGAAATTCCCATAATTAATTCAAGTTTTGCCAGGTCAGCAAAGCTGAGAGAGGATCAACTCAACCACAAAATTTAGGAAAATTCACATTTATATCTCTGGAATAACCCACAGCTCCACTGGGGGGAGATTTCACCAAATTTCAGCAAAACTCCCACAACTTTTTTTTTTTTTCTGCCTTCCAGAATTTCAAGTGATCCTGGGAAGGATCTCAGCACAAAAAAATCAAATTAAAAACTGATTAAAAAACACATCATTTAGGATAATATTCTTATTTTTGGAGATGGTGCTAAATTAATTTATTTAAATTAATAAAACCATTTTAATGACAAAATCCACTGAAATTCCCATAATTAATTCAAGTTTTGCCAGGTCAGCAAAGCTCAGGGATGCCCAAGAGGAAATTCCCTGGATTTCTCTCCATCCCCACCACCAAGTTTTGGGGTTTTTTTGTTTTTGTTTTTTTTCTCCCCAACTTACTTCCTTGTGGTCCATAAAACTTCACAACAAATTCATTGAGTCCTCCCAGGATGGTGACCTCGTGTTTGCTCTCAATCCTGGAGCAGCAAGTCAAGGAAAAATCTTCAAATTTATTCACTCTTTAACCCAAAAATTCAAAATATTCTGAGCCTCACATAGAATTTCACATATTTAAGTGAGCACAGCATCACAGGGATGTTGGGAAATTTCAATTTTTAACCTTTCCCTAAGGAATTTTGGGATGAATTCTGAGTTTTTCAGCTCCTCCTGCATGGTGGAAATTCAGATTTGGGAGAGCTCTGAAGTTGTTTTGAGAAATTTCATTTTTCCTCCCACAGTTCCCATGGAAATTGTGGCAATGTCATGTGAATTTGATGTGCAAGACTGAAAAAAACAAACAAAACAACAACAACAAAAAAACCCAAAAACCAAAAATAACAACAACAAAAAATTAAAAAAAACCAAACCCCCAAAAAAAAAAAAAAAAAACCAAAAAACCCCAAAAAAAACCCCAAAAAACCCAAACTTTTGGGAGAAACAGCATGAAAATAACAACACCAGGAAGAATCAAAGGGCTTCAGGAAGAAGGGAATAATTCAAAGGGAAAGGCAGGAAATTTTTATTCCAAGACAATTAGTGGTGGAACTTGATAAGGAATTCTGCTGTAAATCAGGATTAATGGATTGGGAATAATAATAATAAAAAATAAAAATAATAATTAAAAAAACAATAATATAATAACAAAAGTATAAATATATAAACAAAATATAAATATAAATTATAAATATAAATTATAAATATAAAATATAAAATATAAAAAATAAAATTAAAATATAAAATATAAAATATAAAAAATAAAATTAAAATACAAAATACAAAATACAAAAATAAAAATAAAAATAAAAATAAAAATAAAAATAAAAATAAAAATAAAAATAAAAATAAAAATAAAAATAAATATAAATATAAATATAAATATAAATATAAATATAAATATAAATATAAATATAAATATAAATATAAATATAAATATAAAATGCCCTCAGCTCCATGGATCAGGTTAAACACAAATGGTTTGACTTTTGGACTAAATCAAGCCCTGCTTAGTAAAAACCAGCTCTGCCAACCTGATCCTGAGCAGGTTTTTAATTTCCTCAACTGGAAATTAAAGCTGAGTTTTCCACACTCAGACTCAATCCTGGTGTTGCCAAATTCTAAAAAAATATTCAGGAGCCACACAGGGACAAAATTTAATATTGTGCCTGTTGGGGCAAAGACCTAAATTCCTAAAAAAATTAAAAAAAAAAATTAGAAGAATTCCATCCCAGGATTGAAGAATTCCATCCCAGGATTGAAGAATTCCATCCCAGGATTGAAGAATTCCATCCCAGAATAGAAGAATTCCATCCCAGGGATCAGGAATTCCATCCCAGAATAGAAGAATTCCATCCCAGGATTAAAGAATTCCATCCCAGGATTGAGGAATTCCATCCCAGCAATGAAGAATTCCATCCCAGCAATGAAGAATTCCATCCCAGCAATGAAGAATTCCATCCCAGGATTAAAGAATTCCATCCCAGGATTAAAGAATTCCATCCCAGAATAGAAGAATTCCATCCCAGAATAGAAGAATTCCATCCCAGAATAGAAGAATTCCATCCCAGCAATGAAGAATTCCATCCCAGGATTGAAGAATTCCATCCCAGAATAGAAGAATTCCATCCCAGGATTGAAGAATTCCATCCCAGGATTGAGGAATTCCATCCCATAAATTCCAAAAAAACCCAAAATCCCTTTCTGGCCACTTCTCTGCCAGGTTTGACCTGCCTGAGGGAAGAAATCACCCAAGAAAAAAAGAATTAATCAGATAAAAATGACAAATTTCCTGCCCTGGTCAGCACTGAGGGAACCCAAAAGCTCTTTTGGGAATGGAAATGGGGGTTTGGGGAGAATAAATATAATAAATATATATTTAAATAAATAAATAAATAAATAAATAAATAAAATATTATGTATATTTCCTAAAATTTAATCTAAACTTATCCTCTCAGTTTTGGGCTATTCCCAAGGAAGAATTTTTAAATAAAATTTAATCTGAGTTTATCCTCTCCAGTTTTGGGCTATTCCCAAGGAAAAACTTCTTCCTAAAATTTAATCTGAACTTATCCCCTCCAGTTTTAGGCTATTCCCAAGGAATAATTTCTTCCTAAAATTTAATCTGAATTTATTCTCTCCAGTTTGGGGCTATTCCCAAGGAAGAATTTTTAAATAAAATTTAATCTGAGCTTATCCTCTCCAGTTTTAGGTTATTCCCAAGGAAGAATTTCTTCTTAAAATTTAATCTGAACTTATCTTCTCCAGTTTTAGGCTATTCCCAAGGAAGAATTTTAAAATAAAATTTAATCTAAACTTATCCTCTCCAGTTTTGGGCTATTCCCAAGGAAAAACTTCTTCCTAAAATTGAATCTAAACTTATCCTCTCCAGTTTTGGGCTATTCCCAAGGAAGAATTTTTAAATAAAATTTAATCTGAACTTATCCTCTCCAGTTTTAAGCTATTCCCAAGGAAAAACTTCTTCCTAAAATTGAATCTAAACTTATCCTCTCCAGTTTTGGGCTATTCCCAAGGAAGAATTTTTAAATAGAATTTAATCTGAGCTTATCCTCTCCAGTTTTAGGCTATTCCCAAGGAATAATTTCTAAATAAAATTTAATCTGAACTTATCCTCTCCAGTTTTGGGCTATTCCCAAGGAAGAATTTTTAAATAAATTTGAATCTAAACTTACCCTCCCAGTTTTAGGCTATTCCCAAGGAAGAATTTCTTCCTAAAACTGAATCTGAATTTATCCTCTCCAGTTTTGGGCTATTCCCAATGAATAGATATAAAAAAAAAAAAAAAAAATATATATATATATAATAAATGGGTGCTTCCCTACCCAGAAGCACCAAATGCACTTGGAGAGGGAAAGCAGGACAGAGAGGGGAGTTTGGATCTGGAATTAGGAGCAGCTCATCCCCACTCCTGCTCCTGAGCCAGTTCTAGCTCATCTCTGGCTTAATTACCCCACTTCCCTCTCAGCTCCCTAATGAGAGAGCCCAGGGGAGCTTCACCAATCTGCCATCCCTAAATTTATTTTGGATTTTGCAGGGAGGAAAAACTCACCTGGAGGTTTCCTGCAGGAATAACAAGACCTGGGGTTTGTTATGTGGATCAGAAAGAAATAAAAATAAATTTCAAAAATACCAGCAGGCAATGAATTTCAAATGGAAGTTGAGCTTTGGGTTTTGGAATCCAGCCCACAGTGTCAGGATAAATGACAATTTATCTGTGATTTATTTAGCTGTAATTCCCATTTTAGGCTGAGCTTTCTCAGAATTAGAGAGCAGCTCCTGTCCAGATCTCCCGGTACAGACATTTCCTCCTTTACTCATCTCGCCATTGACAATTTAGCAGAGATGTGGCTGGGAAAATAAAAAGGAAAAAAAAAAAAAAAGAAAAAAAAAGAAATAAGAATAAAAGGAGAAACAAGGAAGGTAAAAGAAAAAAGTTGAAGGAAAGAAGAAGAGAAAAACTGGAGAAAGAAGGAAAGAAGGAAAAGAAGGAAAGAAGGAAAGAAGGAAAGAAGGAAAGAAGGAAAGAAAGAAAGAAGGAAAGAAGAGAAAGAAGGAAAGAAAGAGGAAAAAGAAAGGAAAAAGAAAGAAGAAAAAGAAAAAAGGAAAGAAGAAAAGAGAAAAGAAGAAAAAGAAAAGAGAAAAAAAGAAAATAAAGAAAGATAAAGAAAAAAAGAAAAAGAAGCAGAAAAAAGAAAAGAAAGAAAAGAAAGAGAAAAGAAAGAAAAGAAAGAAAAAAGAAAGAGAAAAAAGAAAAAGAAAGAAAAAAGAAAAAAAGAAAAAAAGAAAAAAGAAAAAAAGAAAAAAGAAAGAGGAAAGAAGAAAGAGAAAGAAAGAGAAAAGAAAGAGAAAAGAAAGAGAAAAGAAAGAGAAAAGAAAGAGAAAAGAAAGAGAAAAGAAAGAGAAAAGAAAGAGAAAAGAAAGAGAAAAGAAAGAGAAAAGAAAGAGAAAAGAAAGAGAAAAGAAAGAAAAGAAAGAAAAAGAAAGAAGAAAGAAAGAAGAAAGAAAGAAGAAAGAAAGAAGAAAGAAAGAAGAAAGAAAGAAGAAAGAAAGAAGAAAGAAAGAAGAAAGAAAGAAGAAAGAAAGAAGAAAGAAAGAAGAAAGAAAAAAAAGAAAAAAGAAAAAAAAAGAAAAAAAGAAAAGAAAGAAAAACACGAAAAACACGAAAAACACGAAAAACACGAAAAACACGAAAAACACGAAAAACACGAAAAACACGAAAAACACGAAAAGAAGAAAAGAAGAAAAGAAGAAAGAAGAAAAGAAGAAAGAAAAAAAGAAAGAAAAAAGAAAGAAAAAAAAAAGAAAAAAAGAAAGAAAAAAAGAAAGAAAAAAAGAAAGAAAAAAAGAAAGAAAAAAAGAAAGAAAAAAAGAAAAGTGGGAATGTTTGAATGTTACTCAGGATAAATGGGAAGGACAATGAGAAAAGTGCTTTTCTCCCTTTACCCCGAGCTGGCCCCACCCTAAACCTCCAAAACCTCCCAGCTCAGCAAGGCCCAGGTGTGGGAAGGAAAAAAAGGGAATTCAATGAAAAGCAAAGAGGGATTTCAGGTGCTCCAGAAATAGGGACAGGGGCAGGAATTTTGGAGAAAAAACCTCCCTCTTCTCAAACTTCCATCTAAATTTAGTCCAGCCTGGTCATGACCTAAAAACCAGCCTGAGGTGGGTTCCTGTGGCAGCTGCAGCCACTTCCTGCCACAGGGGTGTGCACCTGGCAAAGGCACAGCTTGAACAAAAAACCCAAAATTCCTTAAAAAAATAAAATTAATGCATCACCTGAGCCTGCAGAATCCTGTTATGTGCACCTGGCAAAGGCACAGCCTGAACACAAAATCCAAAATTCTTTCAAAAAACCAAATTAATGCATCACCTGAGCCTGCAGATTCCTGTTCTGTGCATGAAGCAAAGTCACAGCCTGAACAAAAAATCCAAAATTCTTTAAAAAAATAAAATTAATGCATCACCTGAGCCTGCAGATTCCTGTTCTGTGCATGTGGCAAAGGCACAGCCTGAACAAAAAATCCAAATTACTTAAAAAAATAAAATTAATGCATCACCTGAGCCTGCAGATTCCTGTTCTGTGCATGTGGCAAAGGCACAGCCTGAACACAAAATCCAAAATTCCTTTAAAAAATAAAATTAATGCATCACCTGAGCCTGCAGATTCCTGTTCTGTGCACGTGGCAAAGGCACAGCCTGAACACAAAATCCAAAATTCCTTTAAAAAATAAAATTAATGCATCACCTGAGCCTGCAGAGAATCCTGTTATGTGCACGTGGCAAAGGCACAGCCTGAACAAAAAATCCAAAATTCTTAAAAAAAATAAAATTAATGCATCACCTGAGCCTGCAGATTCCTGTTCTGTGCACGTGGCAAAGGCACAGCCTGAACAAAAAACCCAAATTCTTAAAAAAAACCAAATTAATGCATCACCTGAGCCTGCAGAATCCTGTTCTGTGCATGTGGCAAAGGCACAGCCTGAACACAAAATCCCAAATTCTTAAAAAAAATAAAATTAATGCATCACCTGAGCCTGCAGATTCCTGTTCTGTGCACGTGGCAAAGGCACAGCCTGAACACAAAATCCCAAATTCTTAAAAAAAATAAAATTAATGCATCACCTGAGCCTGCAGATTCCTGTTCTGTGCATGTGGCAAAGGCACAGCCTGAACACAAAATCCAAAATTCTTTAAAAAAATAAAATTAATGCATCACCTGAGCCTGCAGAATCCTGTTCTGTGCATGTGGCAAAGGCACAGCCTGAACAAAAAACCCAAATTCCTTAAAAAAATAAAATTAATGCATCACCTGAGCCTGCAGAATCCTGTTCTGTGCATGTGTCAAAGGCACAGCCTGAACACAAAATCCAAATTCTTTAAAAAAATAAAATTAATGCATCACCTGAGCCTGCAGATTCCTGTTCTGTGCATGTGGTAAAGGCACAGCCTGAAAAAAAATTCCAAAATTCCTTAAAAAAATAAAATTAATGCATCACCTGAGCCTGCAGATTCCTGTTCTGTGCATGTGGCAAAGGCACAGCCTGAACAAAAAACCCAAATTCCTTAAAAAAATAAAATTAATGCATCACCTGAGCCTGCAGATTCCTGTTCTGTGCATGTGGCAAAGGCACAGCCTGAACAAAAAACCCAAATTCTTTAAAAAAATAAAATTAATGCATCACCTGAGCCTGCAGAATCCTGTTCTGTGCACATGGCAAAGGCACAGCCTGAACAAAAAACCCAAATTCTTTCAAAAAATAAAATTAATGCACCACCTGAGCCTGCAGAATCCTGTTCTGTGCATGTGGCAAAGGCACAGCCTGAACAAAAACCCCAAAATTCCTTAAAAAAATAAAATTAATGCATCACCTGAGCCTGCAGATTCCTGTTCTGTGCATGTGGCAAAGTCCTGCTGCCTCCAGAGACCCAAAATGGGAAATGTGGGAATTTATTTCACACCTGGACACAGAGGATCTGCTTCTGATCCATTCCTGAAAAATCAGGGAATGTTCCTCACCCTTTTTCAGGTTTGTTTTTTTTTTTTTTTCTGTTTGAAATACTTTGAAAAAGAATATCAAAGTTTTCAGCAACCCACTTTTTCCTGGAAAAAAGGAATTTTTTTTTCTATTTTCTGCTCCTGGAAATAAAATAAAATCTAGAAATATTTTTTTTCCTTTTTTATCTCCTGCCCCTGGAAATAAAATAAATCTGGAAATATTTTTTTCTTTTTTATTTCCTGCCTCTGGAAATCAAATCTGCAGAGGATTATGGAGTTCTCTCATCCCAGGTTTCACCTCTGGAGAAAATCAGCAGGAGAAACTCAGACACAGAATATCCTGAAATGCCTTAAGGACACTGAACTTTGGGAAATCTGTGACTCTGGAAGCCACCAAGACAATTTAAACAACTCAGTCTGAAAAAAAAAAAAATCCAAAACTCTTTAAAAAACCCCAATTAATGCATCTGCTGAGCCTGCAGAATCCTGTTCTGTCCCAGCCACACTGAGCAGGAAGCCACTGCAAAAAGATAAAAAGTCCAAAAAGAAGCAAACTACAGCAAATTCAACAAATTCAGCAAATTCAAATTCATTTATCAGCACAGGATTCAAATGAAAATTTGCCTCTACCAAGCCAGAGCTGCTGGTTCAGACTGGATGCAGGCAGTTCTGATGGGATTTTAAAGATGAGCTGATTCCCTAAAACAGGTTTGTTGTGTTGGAACAAAACTTTTCACACACAATTATCCAACCAACTCCAGAGAAAAACTAATGGGGGAAAAAAAGATTGTACAATGTTGAGAAGAGGCACCAACAGAAAAAAGATCCCAAAAAGAAAGAAGGAAGGAGGAAGGAGAAGAAAGAAGAAAGAAAGAAGGAAGAAAAGAAGGAAGAAAAGAAGGAAGAAAAGAAGGAAGAAAAGAAGGAAGAAAAAGAAAGAAGAAAAAGAAGGAAGAAAAGAAGGAAGAAAAGAAGGAAGAAAAGAAGGAAGAAAAGAAGGAAGAAAAGAAGGAAGAAAAGAAGGAAGAAAAGAAGGAAGAAAAGAAGGAAGAAAAGAAGGAAGAAAAGAAGGAAGAAAGAAGAAGAAAAGAAGGAAGAAAGAAGAAAGAAAAGAAGGAAGAAAGAAGGAAGAAAAGAAGAAGAAAGAAGAAGAAGAAAGAAGAAGAAGAAAGAAGAAGAAGAAAGAAGAAGAAGAAAGAAGAAGAAGAAAGAAGAAGAAGAAAGAAGAAGAAAAAAGAAAGAAAAGAAGAAAAGAAGAAAGAAAAGAAGAAAGAAAAGAAGAAAGAAAAGAAGAAAGAAAAGAAGAAAGAAAAGAAGAAAGAAAAGAAGAAAGAAAAGAAGAAAGAAAAGAAGAAAGAAAAGAAGAAGAAAAGAAGAAGAAGAAAAAGAAGAAAAAAGAAGAAAGAAAAGAAGAAAGAAAAGAAGAAAGAAAAGAAGAAAAAAGAAGAAGAAAAAAGAATAAAAAAGACGAAAGAAGAAAAAAGAAGAAGAAAAAAGAAAAAAGAAGAAACCCCCCAAACCCATTTCTTGCTACATTTCAAAAGTGGAACAAGCAAAGCTTTGCTTAGAGCTCAGCCTTTTCCAAGAAATAAGGAAAAATTCTGCTCTTTTTTTTGCCTTTTTTTTTTTTTTTTTTCCCCAGAGAACTGCTCCTTTCCAAGCTCAGGCACTTTGGGATCACACCTGAGCAGCTGCACCAGCCCAATGTGGAGAATGGAGCTGGACTTCCAGCAGTGAGCTCTGATTTCCTCAACCCTGTCAAACTGGGGGGGGGTTTGAGACATTTCCCACCCCTGTCACTGGTTTGGGTTTCCTCCACGTGTAAAACACACTGGTTTTACCTCCTGGCCATTTTGTAGAACATTATTTATTTTATTATTTTATTTTATTCTATTTTCTTCTATTCTATTCTAATTTATTCTATTTTATTCTCTTCTATTTTCCTTTATTTTATTTTCCTTTCTTATTTTATTCTCCTTTATTATTTTATTTTCCTTTATTTTAATTTTATTTTCCTTTATTATTTTCTTTTCCTTTATTATTTTCTTTTCCTTTATTATTTTATTTTCCTTTATTATTTTATTTTCCTTTATTATTTTATTTTCCTTTATTATTTTATTTTCCTTTCTTTTCTTTTCCTTTATTTTCCTTTCTTTTAATTTTCTTTTCCTTTATTTTCCTTTCTTTTAATTTTCTTTTCCTTTATTTTCTTTTCCTTTATTTTCCTTTCTTTTCTTTTCCTTTATTTTCCTTTCTTTTCTTTTCCTTTATTTTCCTTTATTTTATTTTCCTTTATTTTCCTTTATTTTCTTTTCCTTTCTTTTCCTTTCTTTTCCTTTCTTTTAATTTTCTTTTCCTTTCTTTTCTTTTCTTTTCCTTTCTTTTCCTTTCTTTTCCTTTCTTTTAATTTTCTTTTCCTTTCTTTTCTTTTCCTTTCTTTTCCTTTATTTTCTGGGGAATTTTTTGCTCTAAACCAGGCAAACATTTCAAATTATCTTTTCATGGCAACACCAAACAAGCCATGAATAAAACCAGTGAGGTGCAGCTTTCTCAGCACTTTGTGAGCATGACAAAAAAATCTGTTTAAATCCAAGAGCCTGGAGCTTTAGAGGAGGCCCAGGAGCTGCAAAAAGCAGCTCCAGGGTGAGTTCACACCTCCTCACATTCCTTCCCTTTCAAGGAACACGAGCTCTGGCTCTGAAATCACCATCTGATTTCTGCCATCCCAACTTTTCAACCCAGACCCTTCTCCTGGTGGGATCTGAGTTTTTTTTTCAATATCCAGGCACGGATTCAGTTCATTCAGCTTCCTTATTTCCCTCAATTCAACACTGCCACAGCCTCCAAAAAAAAAAAAAAAAAAAACACAAAAAAAAAGTGGGAAACAAAAAGTAGGGAATAAATGAGTGTAAGCAGGCTGAGTCAGCTCAGAGATGGGACATTGCCAGGATAACTGGCAATTTCTATTATATTAATTTCTATTTCTAATAACTGTTCCTTTATTTCTGCCCTCTTGGCTTGGGAATTGAGGATTCCCAAGTGTTGGGGTCTCTGGATCCTTCAGACAGAAATCAGAGTGCAGGGATTGATTGAATAAGTCTGAGAGTGAGTTCTGATAGAAAAGGTCTCAAAGGCTACAGCAGCAGGGAGTGTTCTACTGAAGGTTAAAACATATTGGTACCTTCAGATTTTATTTTTTTTTTAAAAGAGGGGGAAACATCAGAACTCTAAGATTGATTCAATCCCTGCACTCTGATTTCTCTCAGACACCCCTGACTCACTGACTCCAACACCCAAACCTAAAATCCTAAAATCCCCTTATCCAAAGCAAGCCCCTGCTGCTTTCTAAACCTGATTTTGTGTTTGGAGAGCTCCTAAAATCCAGCAGCACAGCCCAGGGGGTGTGGGTCCTTCAGGAAGGATCCCAGTGCTGCTGAGCCATGGGCACAGGATTAGCAAAAGCAAAAAAAAAAAAAAAAAAAAACAACTAACCCCCAAAAAAAAAAAAACCAAAAAAAAAAAAAAAAAACAAAAACCAAACAAACAAAAACAAACAAACAAAAAAAAAAAAAAACAGCAAAGCAGCCAGGCCATTGTGAGCTCTGAAAGCTGCCTGGCTGCCATGTGAAACCAGGGCCAGCCCTGCTGCCTTTGGGGATCTCAGGGGGAAGGTCACCCAGCCTCAATTCATGGCATCAGACACAAGAAAAACAAAACCAGTTCCAGTTGCCTTCAGCAGAAAAAAGGAGATGGGGACAGAGCAGTGGCTGCCCCTGATGGAGCAGCTTTTATTGGGTTTAGCAGCAGGGAGAAACCTCTCCCTGTTCCCAAAAAAGGAAGGAAAATTAGAGAAATAAAAGGATCATTTTAAAAAAGAATCGATTAAAAAGGGTTTTTCCTGAATAAATCAGATTGGGAATAAAAGGAGCCAAAGGCAAGTTTTGGGTTTCATCTCTCACTAACTCCATGTCGTGTTCTTGCTGTCCTGGCATGTGTGGGATCCCCATCCCTGGAGGTGCTGGGACAGTGGGAGTGTCCCTGCCATGCTTTGGGTGACACCTGGACCATGGGACAGTGGGACTGTCCCTGCCATGCTTTGGGTGGCACCTGGACCATGGGACAGTGGGAGTGTCCCTGCCATGCTCTGGGTGGCACCTGGACCATGGGACAGTGGGAGTGTCCCTGCCATGCTCTGGGTGGCACCTGGATCATGGGACAGTGGGAGTGTCCCTGCCATGCTCTGGGTGGCACCTGGACCATGGGACAGTGGGAGTGTCCCTGGACATGCTCTGGGTGACAACTGGACCATGGGACAGTGGGTGACATCTGGGTGGCACCTGGACCATGGGACAGTGGGAGTGTCCCTGCCATGCTTTGGGTGGCACCTGGACCATGGGACAGTGGGACTGTCCCTGCCATGCTCTGGGTGGCACCTGGACCATGGGACAGTGGGACTGTCCCTGCCATGCTCTGGGTGGCACCTGGACCATGGGACAGTGGGATTGTCCCTGCCATGCTCTGGGTGACAACTGGACCATGGGACAGTGGGAGTGTCCCTGCCATGCTCTGGGTGGCACCTGGATCATGGGACAGTGGGAGTGTCCCTGCCATGCTTTGGGTGGCACCTGGACCATGGGACAGTGGGAGTGTCCCTGCCATGCTCTGGGTGACACCTGGACCATGGGACAGTGGGAGTGTCCCTGCCATGCTTTGGGTGGCACCTGGACCATGGGACAGTGGGATTGTCCCTGCCATGCTCTGGGTGGCAACTGGACCATGGGACAGTGGGAGTGTCCCTGCCATGCTCTGGGTGACAACTGGACCATGGGACAGTGGGAGTGTCCCTGCCATGCTCTGGGTGGCACCTGGACCATGGGACAGTGGGAGTGTCCCTGCCATGCTCTGGGTGACAACTGGACCATGGGACAGTGGGAGTGTCCCTGCCATGCTCTGGGTGACATCTGAACCATGGGACAGTGGGAGTGTCCCTGCCATGCTCTGGGTGGCACCTGGATCATGGGACAGTGGGAGTGTCCCTGCCATGCCTTGGGTGGCACCTGGACCATGGGACAGTGGGAGTGTCCCTGCCATGCTTTGGGTGGCACCTGGACCATGGGACAGTGGGACTGTCCCTGCCATGCTCTGGGTGGCACCTGGACCATGGGACAGTGGGAGTGTCCCTGCCATGCTCTGGGTGACAACTGGACCATGGGACAGTGGGAGTGTCCCTGCCATGCTCTGGGTGGCACCTGCATCATCCTGAAGCTCCCTCCCACCCAACACCCTGGGATTCCCTTCTGCTCCTCCAGCTTCCTCTCCCTAAATTATATTTGAAAAAGCCCAAACTCCACTCCCCAAATGCATTTGAAAGCTAAACCTGGTCCTTCTCAAACTAAAAAAAAATTAATTCTGGCTTCACAGCACTCACACTCCACTGAGCAAGGCTTAAAGGAGCAGCTTCATTTCATAAAACCAAGAGGAGTCTGAACCCTTCATGCTGGTGATCCAAGAGCTTCAGAGCTCAATTTTCAAGCAGCATTTTGATTTAGAAACTCCTTTAAGAGCAAAATGATTTTCAATTTGTGCTCAGACAAGGCAGGGTTGTGTTCTCATGCTGCAGAAATGGGGTTGTCCCTCAGAGCAAGCCTGGACCTGCCAGCACTGAGACAAAACAAAGCACCACAGCCCACAACAAGAAAAAAAAAAATAAATTGCCAGGGTGGTTAAGTTAATAATTTATCAATCTTTTCAACTTTGCATCCATTAATCTGGCAGGGTGGAGGTGAATCCAGGACACTCAGGCTCAGTAGCACGCACTGGGTTTTATTTTTTCAGGGGTTATGTTTGGTAAATGGTGTAAATAGCTGATCCTACCCCTAAAATCTGTTTTGTTTTATCAAAATTTTACAGGCAGCCAGTGCAAACATCCCTAAAATCACCTTTCAATGCCACTCCTGGCTGCAGAGCCTGGATTCTTCCTCCCTCAATCCCATTTCTTCATTCTGCAGGGCACCACCTCAGCCCTGGCCTTCCCTCCCATTGCCACAGTCTTTAGAAAAAAATAAAAAAATTAAAATCCACACACCAGTGCCTAGAAACAATCAGCTGGGACACTGAGAAGGCAGCCAGGAATTGCACAGTTCTAATTTTCACCCCAAGTCTTCCCCTTGCCACTGCTCAAAGCCAGGTAAAAGCCCCCTGGAATTTAGGAAATCATGTAAAATTGATTTAATCATCAACTGTCAGCTTTTCACCTCAACCTCTCACAGGGAATGACACAAAGCCTCCAGGGTGAAGCTCCTCTAAAAGGCAGCAACTGTCATAAATGTAAGACTTTTCCCAAAGAAAACATGAACAAATTCAAAGCATTCATTTTTAAGGAAATAACACCAAAAAAAAAACCAAAAAAACCCAAAACAATTAAATCCAGAGATTGCAAAACCTTTCAGAATAATCCACCCAGACACCCTATTTGTACAACCCCTAAAAAAAAAATAAATATATATACATCCACCCAGACACTCTATTTGTACAACCCCTAAATATATATATATATATATCTAAAAATATATAAATAAATTAAATAAATATATATATTTTTATATATATATATTATTTTTTTTTTAAATGCAGTTTTCTTGTAGTGATTCCCAGGAAATGCAGCAATTTCTGGAAAACAGCATTTGACCCTTAAAAAAAAAAAAAAAAAAAAATGGTTCTACCCCTTCTTCAGGCTGAGTCACAAATATCTGAGAGTCTCCATCACCCCCTGGATGTCCAACCCTGGTCAGGAATTCCCACTTTAAAGGGATTAAAGATGTGCAACACCTCATGCCAGGCAATTTGGGAGTGATTTGGCATCTCCTGCAAGGCTGCATCCATTTATTCCATTTAAGATTAGAGGATGGGGCTCTTGGAAGCTGCAAAATTAAAAATAGTGGCCAAGTCCTGAATTCAGAACTGAGCCAATCATTACTGGATATCCAAAAAGCAGCAAAATCACTTTGCAAGAGATTAAATCCATCCTCAATCTCAGCTCCTGAGGGAGGCTGGGAAAAATGGGAGAGGAAGATGAGAGAAAAGTTGGAGGTGAGGGGATGGAAAAATGTGGGAGGAGATTGCCTTGGTGATGGAGAGTGAATCCTTGCCACAAACAGCTCTGAGCAGCCCAAGGAGGTGAAAAAAATGAGGGAAAAGGGGGAAAAGGGGGAAAGGGGGAAAAAAGGGGAAAAAGGGAGGAACAGGGAGGGAAAAGGGAGGGAAAAGGGAGGGAAAAGGGAGGAAAAAGGGAGGGAAAAGGGAGAGGGGAAGGGAGGGAAAAGGGAGGAAAAGGGGGGGAAAGGGGGGGGAAAAGGGAGGGAAAAGGGAGGGAAAAGGGAGGGAAAAGGGAGGGAAAAGGAGGGAAAAATGGAAAAAAATGGAAAAAAATGGAAAAAAAAATGGAAAAAAATGGAAAAAAATGGAAAAAAAAAAAAGAAAAAAAAAAGGAAAAGAAATGGGAAAAGAAATGGGAAAAGCAAAGCAAATGCCAGGCAAGAGCTGCTCGTGCTGGAATGCAGGGGAGAGCAGAGATGATCCTTCAGTCACGGGAGCTCTGCTCTGGTGAGGAACAACAAAGAGCTCAGCTCTGTGCTCATCATTCCAGAAACCCATGGACAAACCCACAGGGGGAAGGAAAGGAGGCACTGAAAGGAGGGGAGCTGAAAGCACCCAGCCTGGGCTCTCATACACACACCACAGCTATTGATAAACTAAATAAATTAATATATTATATGATAAATAAATATAGAAATAAATATAATTCTATTATAAATATAATCCTACTATAAATATAATTATATTATAAATATAATTCATATATTTATAGTTAATATATTAATTTTATATTTTAAAAAAATGTTATTCAGCGTTTTTGCTGTGGGAATAAAGTCCTGGACAGCAGGAAAATTCAGGGAATTCTGCCTCAGAGTGGGATCACCTCTGACTTAAGCAGACCCATGGACAAAATGCACAGGGGGAAGGAAAGGAGGCACTGAAAGGAGGGGAGCTGAAAGCACCCAGCCTGGGCTCTCATACACACACCCACAGCTATTGATAAACTAAAAAAATTAATATATTATATTGTAAATAAATATAGAAATAAATATAATTCTATTATAAATATAATGCTATTATAAATATAATTCTATTATAAATATAATTAATATTTTTCTAATTAATATATTTATTTTATATTTTTAAAAATGTTATTCAGTGTTTTTGCTGTGGGAATAAAGTCCTGGACAGCAGGAAAATTCAGGGAATTCTGCCTCAGAGTGGGATCACCTCTGACTTAAGCAGACAGTGAAACCAGGAGGAATTTGGGAATCTGCTCCATATGGGAGCCTGTTGATAGACCTTTCCCCTCTTTGTTTTCTTCTTTTTTTCCCCCTAAATTTCAAGTCCTGATAGACTTTTCCTCTTCTTTATTTCCTTGAGTTTTATTCCTAAACTGAAAGCCCTGATAGCTTTGTTTTCAGTTTTCCCCTCTAAATTTCAAGTCTTGATAGATTTTTTTTTCCCCTCTTTGTTTTCTTCTTTTTTTTTCCCCTAAATGCCAAGTCTTGATAGATTTCTCCCCTCTTTGTTTTCTTTTTTTTGTTTCCTAAATTTCAAGTCCTGATAGACTTTTCCCTCTCTTTGTTTCCTTTGGTTTTATTCCTAAATTAAAAGCCTTCATAGATTCTTCCCCACTTTGTTTTCTTCTCTTTTCCCCCCTAAATTTCAAGTTCTGATAGACTTTTCCTCCTCTTTATTTCCTTGGGTTTTATTCCTAAACTGAAAGTCTTGACAGCTTTGCTTTCATTTCTCTTCCTAAATTTCAAGTCTTGATAGATTTTCCCCCTCTTTGTTTTCTTCTTTTTTTTTTTCCCTAAATTTCAAGTCTTGATAGATTTTCCCCCTCTTTGTTTTCTTTCTTTTTTCCCCTAAATTTCAAGTCTTGATAGATTTTCCCCCTTTTTGTTTTCTTTCTTTTTTTTCCCCTAAATTTCAAGTCTTGATAGATTTTTCCCCTTTTTTTGTTTTCTTGCCCCACTTCTGCTGCTCTGCTTTGAGGGAAGGGGAAAAAATCCCAACAAAATAAAGAGGGGGAAAAGTTTAGCAAGGCTTTTAATCTAGGGGAAAAAAAAAAAACCAAGGGAATAAAGAGGGGAAAAGTCAATCAAGAGTTGAAATTTAGGAAACAAAAATAAGAAAACAAAGAGAGGAAAAAAACATCTATCAAGACTTGAAAATTAGGGGAAAAAAAAAGAATAAAACAAAGAGGGGAAAAATCTATCAAGACTTGAAATTTAGGGGAAAAAATGAAAACAAAGCTACCAAGATCTTCAGTTCAGGAATAAAACCCAAGGAAACAAAGAGGAAAAAGTCTATCAGAACTTGAAATTTAGAAAGAAAAATTCCAGGGAAACAAAAGGGGGAAAAAAATAATAAAAAATTTCAGTTTAAGCACTTCTTTGCTTTTTCTTCCCCCAGGACACAGGGCAGGGAATCTCCTGCAATGATTTGGGTATCAGCTCTCAAGGAGGAACTCAGAGAAACCTTCCAGGATTTACTCCCTCAGCTTCCACACTGTCTGCTCCAGGAATTAAAGGTGAGTTTGGAGGAGAAATTTATAAAAAACCCCCAAAGCATAAAAAAGAAAAACAACCATCATTTAATGCCAGTGCAGGATGGTGACCAGGACACTTCCCATGAAGATTAAATGTAATTTTCCCCTCAAAATAAATCTTCCAGGATTTACTCCTTCAGCTTCCATGCTGTCTGCTCCTCCTCTCCAGGAATTAAAGGTGAGTTTGGAGGAGAAATTTATAAAAACCCCAAAACATTAAAGAAATCCAACCATCATTTAATGCCAGTGCAGGATGGTGACCAGGACACTTCCCATGAAAATTAAATGTAATTTTCCCTCAGCTCTGAGCTCCCATTATCAGCTCCTGCTGCTGAGAAATGCTGAGCACGTGGGAGTCACTCTGGGAGATGTTTCCAAAAGCTCACCAGGATTGTAAAATAGTCCTGGTGACACTGAAAAACAATCCCCTACTACAAATCCAGCACAGGAAAACCAGCTGGCACAACCAGGATTGCACCCAGCACATCATTTTACAGGCAATGTCTGTTTTTCCCAAAATCCCCTGTTCACTTTTGGGGTTTTTTGAACTGTTACCACAAAGAAAAGGCCTCTAGAATTTGTTTAATCAGCATTTAGTGCTGTGATTCTACTTCAGAACTGGGAATGTGGGAAGCATCATCTTGCCAGACTACTCAATATTCCAAAATCTCTGCTCTGAGTCTAGGGAATGAGATGGGGAAATAACTGAAATTACCCATATTTTTATTATTTTAGGCAGGGCTGGGATGTCAGGCTCCAAGCAACCCTAAGCAAACCCAGATTTCCCAGTTTGAACTCCATGACCTTGGCAATTCCATGATTAAACAGGTGCACTCAGGCTTTCAGGTCTGTTCCCAAATTCTCCTCAATCCAACTGACAAGGCAACAAAGGGAAAATGAAATTCCAGCTCCAGCCAATTTTTTTGGGGGGGAAAAAAGCCATCCAGCCACCAGCAAATACACTGAATTCTGCCCTGAAAGCAGCAAGATGATACCCTTGGAAGTTGTCATTTAGGTAACAAAGATTATTAATAAAGATTTTTATCCCCTCTTTGTTTCCTTGGGTTTTATTCCTAGATTAAAAGCCCTGATAGACTTTTTCCCTTTTTGTTTTCTCCTTTTTTTTCCCCCCCTAAATTTAAAGTCTTGGTAAGAATTTTGCCCTTCTTTATTTCCTTAGGTTTTATTTCCCTCCAGTTGGTTTGGGCAGAGATTTATTGATTTTGAGTTCTCCTCAAGACAGGCAGCACCTCCCAAGCCACATTTTACCCGATTTGATTTATCAATTTGATTTCTCAATTTGATTTATCAATTTGATTTATAAACCACCACCTGTGCCAGCATTTCTGGGGGAAAAGGGAGGGGCTCTCCCACTTCTGCTGCCACATCTTTTGTGCATTTTGAAGCATCACCACACGATTCCCCTCATCCCTGGAGACCTCATTAAAAAACCAAGAGCCCCCAGAAGTGGGAGCAGAAAGAAACAAATAGCGTGACATCCGAAAAAAATTTCAAGTTTCCAGAAATATCCATCCTTTAAAATCAAAACAAAACTCCAAGCAAAACAACAAAGCCCCACCAAAAAACCCTACCAAAACAAGACATTCCAGTGCACACGCTCTTCCCTGGGGACAGGCCAAAGAGAACAAAGCCACGTGATGCCATCATTGCTCAACTTGGAAGGTGTTCAAGTGGGATGATAAGTGCAGTGTAAGCCTAGAATGACCAGAAAAAAAAAAAAAAGGAATTTATCCCAAATGTAAACTCTGGCCTAGCCTTTGCCTCGACGGAGCAAACACGGCGGGGGAGATTTGAGATTACCAAATGCTCTGCAGGTAAACTAAGATTTGTACTTTTAGTTCTCCTTGACTCAGGACGAGCCTAAAATTAGCAGGGAGTGTGAGTTCCTATCCCAAACCCCGGCTCTGCAATCCAGGCAGCACAGGGGACATTCAAACAAAGCTGCCCCACTATTTATAATTCCTTTCAGGCACAAAACAGGGTGACACTTCCCTTTACCAGCTTAAAAATAGAGCTCGGGGACTACAAACCCAGCCAGCAGTTTCTCCACAAAAGGAGGAAAATAAACCAGCACTAAATAAACTCCCGGGGCCAAGGGGAAGCTGCTGGGGAACAATAAATGGCGGGTTGGAAGGGGAAGCAGCAGCGCTGTGGTTTTGGGGGGATGGGGGTGCTGGGGTGGGTCCCCCCGGGGTGTGAAGAGCCTGGCAGGGGCACCCCAGCATCAGCTGCAGCCTCGCCCCGCCCCGGGGCCGGTTTCCGGGTAGTAACAGAGCAGCCAATCCGGGGAGATGGGAGAGAGAGAGACAGAGAGAGAGAGAGAGAGAGGCCTTTCCCCTGCAAACACGGCTGCCAGGCTGGCACTCACCCCAAAACTGGGGGCAGCCACCAAGGGGAGCCCCCAGGGTGGGAGATGCCTGGAGAGGCCAGGATGGGGTCTGGGGGTTTCACCCTGTGATTCCAGGCCCCAAAACTGGGGGGTACCACAAAGGGGAGCCCCCAGTCTGGGGTTCTCAGGGTGGGAGATGCCTGGAGAGGCTAGGATGGGGTCTGGGGGTCTCCCAGTGGGATAATTCTGTGATTCCAGGCCACTGGCAAGAGGCTCTGGAGCTATTTTGGGTGGGGGGCTCCCTGAGGGATAACCCTGTGATTCCAGGCCACTGGCATGAGGGTCTGGAGCAATTTTGGGTGGGGGTTTCCCAGTGGGATAACCCTGTGATTCCAGGCCCCAAAACTGGGGGGAACCACAAAGGGGAGCCCCCAGTCTGGGGTTCTCAGGGTGGGAGATGCCTGGAGAGGCCAGGATGGGGTCTGGGGGTTTCCCAGTGGGATTAACCCTGTGATTCCAGGCCACTGGGGAGAGGGTCTGGAGCAATTTTGGGTGGGGGTTTCCCAGTGGGATAATTCTGTGATTCCAGGCCACTGGCATGAGGGTCTGGAGCTGTTTTGGGTGGGGGACTCCCAGTGGGATAACCCTGTGATTCCAGGCCACTGGGGAGAGGCTCTGGAGTTGTTTTGGGTGGGGGTCTCATAGTGGGATAATTCTGTGATTCCAGGCCACTGGGGAGAGGCTCTGGAGCAATTTTGCGTGGGGGTTTCCCAGTGGGATAATTCTGTGATTCCAGGCCACTGGCATGAGGGTCTGGAGCTGTTTTGGGTGGGGGACTCCCAGTGGGATTAACCCTGTGATTCCAGGCTCCAAAACTGGGGGGAACCACAAAGGGGAGCCCCCAGTCTGGGGTTCTCAGGGTGGGAGATGCCTGGAGAGGCCAGGATGGGGTCTGGGGGTTTCCCAGTGGGATTAACCCTGTGATTCCAGGCCACTGGGGAGAGGCTCTGGAGCTGTTTTGGGTGGGAGTCTCCCAGTGGGATAATTCTGTGATTCCAGGCTGCTGGGGAGAGGCTCTGGAGCTGTTTTGAGTGGGGGTCTCATAGTGGGATAACCCTGTGATTCCAGGCCACTGGTTTGGCTCTGGAGCAATTTTGGGTGGGGGTTTCTAACCCTGTGATTCCAGGCCACTGGAGAGCAGCTCTGGAGCTGTTTTAGAGCATTCCTGCAAAAACCCTACTCTGAAAGGTCACAGGTTACTCAGGAAACTTTGGCTGGAGCCCCCCAAAAGGAGGATTTATGATTAATGATTATAGATTATGGCTGTCTTTTCCCAGCCTCAGCACCACAAACCCAGTCCAGAGGGAGACAATGAGTTGGAGCAGGAGATAATTAAAGATCAGTTCCACACGTTCCCACAGAGCTCTGCCTTTCCTGCAGCCCCACGGAGGGAGAGCAGCCACCTCTCCCCTCCCCTCCTCACAAAGAGCCATCCACAAAAGGACACGGACGTGGTTAGGATTGAAAACAGGAATCATAAAAAGACCTTGCTGGGCTCCTAAACCTGTCAGAGCAGGAGAAGGCAGGAGTGTTATTCACCCTGCTCGGTGCCCCCTCCCCATTGGGAAAGGTAGCCATAAATCCACACTATTATTCTCTGTTGGAGACGTGGAAAGGGGATAAAAATGGCAGCAAAAAAAACCCCAAAAAACAACAAAACAACCCAAACAAAAACCCTACACGGCAACAAAACCCTGAAAGCCCCAGGAGGAGCACATTCCTTCAGATGAGTCCCTTCTCTGGCCACCACCGAGACCTTGCTGGCTGCACAGGAGAGGCTGATTTCAGATCCAGAGGGGGAGATTCCCCAGGGAAGCGTTTAGGGAGCCAGGGCCTAGCGAGCCAGGCAGACAAACAAAAAAAGGCTGGGGAGGGAGGGAGGGAGGGGGAGAGGGAGGGAGGGAGGAGTGCTGAGGAGTCATCTGACACATCCAACTTCCTAAGTTTGTTGTCCGCAGGAGACCGACTGCTCTAACCCTCCTCACCCCTCGGAAAACAAGGAAAAAAAAGCGGAGCCCACAACAAGGGCTGGGCTTTTGGAAAAGCCATTTTGTCAGGGGGGGGGCAGAAAGAATAGAGCAGGAACTCCCCCAGCAGCGAGAGGAATCCCAGATATTCGGCGATTTCTACCTACCCAGCTCCTAGAAACACACACTTGGCAGGGAAAAACCTGCTCTTTGTCCTCCAAAATGCTGCGATCGCTGGAGAAGCCGGCAAGGAATGGAACAAAAAGGGAAAAAAAAAAAAAAAAAAAAAAAAAAAGAAAGGAAAAGAGAGGGGGAGGGGAAAGGGAAACAGAGCAGCAGCCGATCAGGTTGGGCCTCGGCCCCAGAGCTGTTTTCAGGGTATCCCTAAGAAAGGTTTTCCCCCTCTCACTTAACAGCTGGAATTCCCGACCCTCCTCCCGGTGCGATTAAGCATCGATCGCAATTGGCGGAGTCTGACATGTGTGTAACTTTAAACCCCCGGATAAAAATAGCTCCGATTCGAGCACCAGCAGGACTCATTTCCTATTTGCTTAAAAACAGGGCGAAAAAAAATACACCGAGAGCAGCTTTGTGGGGAGAAAGGCGCTGGGCGAACGTCAGACAAGTTTCCTTCGATAAGCCACAAACAGGAGCGCTGCTGCTGCTCCTCCCTCCTCCCCCCCCTCCCAAAAAAACACCACCAAATCCAGATAAGTTTGTTTATCTCTCTCTGGGAACTAAATCAGACTCGTTTCTCGACCCCTGGGCACCTCCACGACAAAGCCACCAGCCCTAAATCCTGCTGAGAGAGGTTCAGGCGACAGATCTGAGAAACATTTCATCCACTCTTGTCATTCCTACCCTTTCCCGGCTCACACCGCCACCTTGTAAACAAAAACTATTAATAAAACAATCCTAGAACCGAATTCCCAATGGTATTTTTCAACGCCACCCACTCTCCAGACAGAGAGGAAAAAAAAAAAAAAAAAGGGGATTCACCGCCCCGTAAAGGGCCAGGAATAAAAACAAGGAGGAAAAATATAAACAGATCTATGAAGGAAGAAGGGTAAAAAATAAAAAGTAATAAAGCCGAACCAAACCTGGAGGGTTACATAAACCTCTTGGGAGACGAGCTTGGGCCTTGATGCCCTTCACCCACCCCTGGGTCTGTCGAGCCAGACCCCGAGGGACCCCCCCGTCCTCCCCAAAAAAATTAAATCCCTAACCCGGCACCAGAAGCTTCGTGAACCGCGGGGTGAAATGGGGGAAAATAAATAATCATAATAAACCCCACAAAAGCCTTTCTTTGGGCTGTGGCTGCTGGAACTGCTCTCCCCAAAGAGGCAAAAGGGGGGTGCGGGGCATCCAGATGGGGGGGGCATCAGCAAGGGGGGGGTGCAGAGACACCCCCAGGGCGGCCTGTCAAGGCACAGAGGGGGATGAACCCCCAAAATACGGCCCAAGGTGGGGGTTAGGCCTCCCCTGATGGGCAGGGGGGGCAGATGCGACCCCCAGCTCCGGGGAGAGGCCGAGGGGCTGCGAATGGGGGTTTGGGGCGGGGGGTCCCCGGTGTCCCCCGCTCTCCCACCCCCTCTGCAGGCCCGGCCTTGGGGGGGGGGGAGGAGAATCCTCGTCCCCCGTGGCTCCGGGGAGGGGGGGCACGGCAAGGATACAGCTTGACCACGTCGGTGTCCATCCGCCTCTTGCCCGGGCTGGGGACGACATGGTGGCCGCGGCCGCCCCGGGGCTCCGGGCGGGCTGTCAGCGCCGCCGCCGCGGGCCGGGGCCGCCCGGCGCCGAGAGGAGCGGGGAGCGCCGGCTCGCGAGGCGCTGGAAGCCGCCGCTGTCGCTGTCGCCGCTCCTGTCGCTGCTGTCGCCGCTGTCGCCGACAGGGCCGCCCCCGCGCCGCTCGCGCTCCCTCAGCCGCTCCGGCCGCCTCTGCCCCAGCCTCTCTCTGGACCCCTGACGTCACCCGCGGTGACGTCACCACCCCGCGGCGCTACCATTGGCCGCGCCCTCAACGCTCCGCCGGCCCCGGGGCACGCCGGGAGTTGTAGTTCTGAAGGAGAAAATTATGGACGGGCCGCGGGTTCGAGGCCTCGCTGGGGCCGCAAACTCCAGTTCCTCCTTTTCCAATGTTTCCCGCAATTCCCCACGGCTCTCCGTATTCCTTGTGTCTCCATGGATTCTGACTCTCCTCTTATTCCCCCATTTCCATTTTGCCTATCCCCACCATGGCCAGCGAACCACCTCATAAAATATGGGGTGCACCTACGTGAGGGCCCCCATTCCCACTGATTTTCCACAATTCCCCATGGCTCCCCCTATTCCCAATATCTCCCTTATTCCCCACGGATTCTACCATCCCCTTATTCCCCTATTTCCCATTCCCATTAGGATCAGGCAGCCACCCCACAGAATATGGATTTTGCCCATGGCAATGCTGTGGGATCCAAGCAGGAATTTGGCAGCAGGCCAGACCCCACAGCAGGAGTCACCACTCCGGATTTCCGCTGGGACATCACTAAAGCATTTCCCCGTGCCTCAGTTTACCCTGCTGGGTGATGACAGCACGAATGGGTGTCACCCAAACCCATGGGATTCTCCACACCCCACATTCCTCACGCCAGCATCATCCCATCAATCTGCCCCTGGGGGAAGGAGACACAGCCAAAGAATCCCAAAAAGTTCCTCCATTTCATGTCCCAATGTGCCCTGAGCCTGGCAGGGACAGGAGGTGACAGCACCTGAGGGGACTCAAACCCACACCCCACATTTCAGGGGGGAATTTGGCAGGAAAATGGAATTAGATCTGAGCAGAGCAGCTGGAAAACTTGGGATAGAGGATCCTGTATTTCCCAGGCCACAATATTCCCTGACTGGTTCCAAGCAACTGGGAGAACTGGACAGGGAAAATTAGGATTTTATCATAATTTCTTGGAATGCTTCTAATCCATCTTTTTGCAACAGGGATTATTCCAGGATATCAGGGACTACAACAGCACCCTGAAGGCCACTCTTACTGCACCCAAACCTTGGAATGTGGGTGCTGAGGGAATTTTGGGGATCCTCTGAGCACTCTTTGGTCTGGAAATTGGGATGGAAGGGTTCTGGCTGGCCTTTCCCTCCTTGGAATGGCAATTTCATCCTCCCTGGATTGGGTGCATCCCATGATTTGTAGGGTGCAAAAACAGAGCAAAACAGAGATGAGGGAGAGCCAGAAGAATCCATGGATAGGGAATGCAGGGATTATAGGGAGTCACAGGAAATTGCTGGAAACCACAAAAAATGGGCAAGCAGAGTTTCAGGAGATGTAAGGGATGGGGAAACCATGGGGGGCTGGAAAAGGGGCTCTTCCATCCCAGCCCCTCTGGATTGGGGTATCCCCATCTCCACCCCAACTCCCACCCAGCAGGGCCATGGGGTGAAGCAGCCCCTCGTTAGGGCCCCTTAATTAGAACCCCAAATTCAGGCCCTGCTGCTTCCTGTGGCATTCCTGCCCCAGAGGGCAGGATCCCAAAATGGTGGATCCCAGGAGAAGCCCCCAAGTTTTGGGGTTCAGGGAGAGCTGGGATCAGCCCTGCCCAAGGCATTCCCAGGCACAGGGGCAGGCAGAATCCCAAAATCATCCAAGGGGATGAGACACATGAAATATCAGAGCTGGGGCTGAGGAAATGAAGGCAGGAGTTCCTTTCCCAAAAAAAAAAAAAAAAAAAAAAAAGGAATGACAAATCCCTGTCATTCCCAGACCTGTGTGTGGAACCTCAGCCCTTCCCAAAGCCCCTTCCCCAATTTCCTCGAGGATGGAGATGGCACCACTCCCTTCCCAGCAGCCCATGGCATGGAAACTCATTTCTTCCCAGGATTTGGCTCCAAGCTGGGGGATTGATCACCCCAAACTGGCCATCAGCAGAGGGATTGAGACCATGGAAAAATGCCCAAAAACAAGAGACAATCAAATGTGGAATGGGATACAGGGAGGCACTCAGATGTTGATCCCATAATGAGCATCCCAAGGGAAACAGCAGCTACACCTTCTCCTACCCTGGGGAAAAAAAAAAAAAAAAACAAAAAACAAACAAAAAAGCACCAAGCCAGCAGGCAGGAAAAAGAAAAACAACACAACTGAAATGTTTATTCCCACCTGGCCAGACAGTGTCACCCCACATGTCCCTGGCACATCCCTGGGAGCTGAGGGACACAGCACAGCAGCAGTTTGTGAAGGCAGGGGCTCAGCAAGGCAGCCAGGGAATTTGGAATTTGTCAGTGTGGTCAGAGCTCTGTTGGAGCAGAGTTTCCTTGGATCCCCTCCCTGCTGCAGGAGCCACAGAGAGGTTTGGCTCTCCCATGCTGCTGCTCAGGAATCCAGGCTCTCCCACTGCCTGAAAATCCGGAACACCTTGCAGGACTTCTCTGAGAGACTCTGCAAGAGATGGGGACAGAGAGACAGGCAGAGGTCAGGCTGCTGGAGCAGGACCTGCAGCTGCCACTGCTAAAGGGTGTGAGGGGAAAGTGGAGCAAAAAAACTCATCCCAAATATCCCAGCTGCATGGGGGAGAGCAGTTTGTTCCTTATTTTCAGGAGCCCAAATTGCTGGCTGGAGGGAGGAACAAGGAGACTTGTTCAAGAATGGAGCCCAAAAGCATTTTCCCAAAAAGCAGAAAAGGAGCCCAAATATCTCAAGAATCAGAAAAGGATTTCAAGGAGACTTCAAGCAAGAGAAGGAAGGGACTCTAAAAAGCAAGAATGGACTCCAAAAAGCAGGAAAGGGACTCCAAAAAGCAGGAAATTATCCCAAAAAGCAGAAAAGGAGCCCAAAAATCAGGAAAATATCTCAAGAATCAGAAAAGGATTTCAAGAAACAGGAAAGGAGCCCAAAAAGTATAAAGGAACTCCGAAAAGCAGGAAAGGACTTCAAAAGCAGGAAGGGACCCCAAAAAGCAGGAAAGGACCCCAAAAATCAGGAAAAGACCCTAAAAAGCAAGAAGGGATCCCAAGAACCAGGAAGGGACCTCAAGAAACAGGAAAGGACTCCAAGAAACAGAAAGGGAGCCCAAAAAGTAGAAAGAGACCCCAAAAAGCAGAAAGGGAACCCAAAAAGCAAAAAGACACTCCAAAAAGAAGGAAGGGATCCCAAAAAGCAGGAAGGGACCCCAAAAAGCAGGAAGGGAACCCAAAAAGCAGGAAGGGAAACCAAAAAGCAGGAAGGGATCCCAAGAACCAGGAAAGGATCTCAAGAAGCAGAAAGGGACCCCAAAAAGCAGAAAGGGAACCCAAAAAGCAAAAAGAGACTCCAAAAAGCAGGAAGGGATCCCAAGAAGCAGGAAGGGAGCCCAAAAGCAGGAAAGGATCTCAAGAAGAAGCAAAGGACACCAAAAAGGGACTCCAAAATGCAGGAAGGGACTCCAAAAAGCAGGAAAGGACCCCAAGAAGCAGGAAGGGACTCCAGGCATGCCCTGCTCCAGCTGGGTCTGGTGCCTCTGACTTGTGACTGGTCCTGCTGGACCATCTGCAGCTTCCTGGCATGTGGCAGAATGAGAAAATCATGGAATGGTTTGGGCTGGAAGGAACCTTAAAGATTCCAGTTCCAACCCCCTGCTGTGAACAGGGACACCTCCCACCAGAAGGGACCTGGTGGGGACACAAATCCCAGGAAAGCCCCAGGAGAAATCCTGGAGCAGGAAGGAGCTGGCAGGAGGAACCCAAGTGGATAATGAGATCCAGGGAGGCAGCAGCTGCTCCACAGCTACACAAGGAGGGAGTTGTGGCCTCAGCTCTGCTCCCCTGGCTTTGGCAAACGTGGCAATGCAAGAGCCTGGAGCCAGGAATTGGGATGGCTGCAGAGAGGAGCTCTGGGGACACGGAATGAAATCAGATCTTGGGCAGTGCCAAGCTCAGGAATGTTATTTATAGCTGCCCTCCAGCACAGCCTGGCCTTGGATGGAGCCAGAGCTCAGGATCTGCACCTTCTCCTTGGCACCTGCTTGAGGTTGTGCTCATCCCAAATAAAGCCCACCCATCCCAAATTTTTGCTGCCTGGACAATCAGTGTTAAGGTTTGGGATAGCCCAGCTCACCACTGGCTCTGTTTCAGGCACTGTGTCACATTTTTGGATGCCAAGGAGCCTCTTCAGCACCACTTCCCAGCCTGGCTCAGCTTTCCCAGGCTCCTTCTCTGTCTGGGATGCAGAATCTTCCAGGGACTCCTCTCCCTCCCCAGTGCTGACCCAGGGACACCAGTCCCGGTGCTGGGAGCTGGGGTGAAAGAAGCTCCTCGAGGAAGTGTCCTGGGAAGTGAGGAGGGGACAGAGAAAGGACACAACAAAGGGATGGTTTAGAGACCTTCTTTGTGCCCAAATCTCAGCCCTGAGCTGGTTACAGGGTGTGCTGGGCTGCAATACAGGATGTGACAGCAATGTGTGTTCTGTCCCCATCTGTCCCCATGTGGGGCAGTGCCCCTGATCTCCTGGCACACATTATCTGCTCATGGGCAGCTTTAAACCAGCTGGGGCAATCATCTTTATCTTTCCCACAGCCCATCCTCCCTCCAGGAGAGATCTCCTGTTCATGGCCAGTGAGTCCCAGGGCATGGCTGATAAAATTCCATCATCCCATGGGAGATGCTCCAGCCAGGGCAGGAGCCAAGCCTTTCCTACCCAGAGAAAAACTGACATTTGGAACAGCAGAGCAGCCTTTGCCACTGGATTCCAGAGGAAAACCAGACTCTGCCACATCATCCCTGCACCTTCAGAGGGAACTGCACCTTCTCCAGGAGCACTGCTCCAGCTGAGCCACATCTGCCACTGCAGGAGGATGCAGCCACCATGGAATGGGACTGTGCCAACACCCTGACTGACTGACGGGTGTCAGCTTGGATTCTGACTCTGGCAGGGTTTGGGATTGTTCTTTGTAATCCTGCATTTCTATTTTAATTTTCCTAGTAAAGAACTGTTCTTCCTAATTCCCACCTCTTTGCCTGAGAGCCCCTTAATTTCAAATTGATAATAATTAGGAGGGAGGGGGTTTCCATTCTGCATTTCAAAGAGAAGTTTTCTGCCTTGATTGGCACACACCTGTCCTTCCCAGCAGGACAAGGGTCACACCAAGGGTTTGGAGCAGGGTTTGGGTCACTCACCGAGCTGCTGGAGGAGCAGAGCCGTGCCCGCTTGGCCCTGCGCACGGGGCTCGATGGCACCTCCATGGTGTCCCCCTGTCCCATGCTCCTGGTGACAGGGCGGCTCCTCAGGGCAGGGCTGCTCACATCCAGCTCCCCCCTGTCCATGGAGCTGGGGGAATCCCAACCCCTGGGGCGGGACACAGCTGGGGATGGGCTCTTCTCGTGCTGCTGGAGGGGGGGAAATCAGGGATTCATCAATGCTCACCTGAAACACTAACCTTAGAAAATTAAGATTTTAGTTACCTTGATAAAAATAATTAGAAGTTAGAAGGGAGTAGTTATCTAAAACTTAAATAGTTGGTTGTCTGTCATTTGATGTTTGCTCAGCTGTGCTGACAATGGGAAAAGATGAAAGCAGTGAGCAGATCCAAAGGAACACAGACAATGCAACCAGAAATTGATTCTTTGAAAACTGGACTGTCCCCAGAAATCATTTGTATTGTCACTGATAGAAAAGGTCAGGAGTTTAGGGTGAGGAAGACTCACCTTAATTCCTCCTTTTAAGACCCCTCCCCACGAAAACGACCCCAGACTTAATTGAAGCAGTCAATCAATGCTTAATGGCCATTCAAGCTAATTACCATAGGAAGGGGGGGTGGGAGGGGCTGTTATTATCAATATGGATTTGTTTGAATCCTCTGTCAATAAATAGATTTTGTGATCACCTGTGATTTTGCAGTGTATCAGAGGATCACCTCACACAAACATTCACTTTGTAACTTTAAATTGTCAGAGAGTCTCTTGTCTGTCCCAGGTGAGTGTCAGTGTCAGACCAACACTCTGATTTTGGTCAGTCACACCAAGGGGGGTCTTGGCCACCTCCAACCCTCCTTGGCCACCCCACAGGAACATTCCCAGCACAAGGACGTGTCCATTGGATTTGGATTTGGATTTGTCCATTTAATCCATTTGGATTTGGATTTGTCCATCAGGATTTGGAGCACCTGGAGCTGGCCAAGTGTGTTGGAACCCTGAGTACTGAGAATTTTAGATGTTTTTCCTGACAAGCACAGGAAAACAGCTTTTGACCTGGAGAAAGCTTCCAAAATGGAATGACAGAATTAAAACCACTGGTGTGCAGTTTGAATAGAAGTGTGTCAAATCACAGGGTGAAAAATTTGGAATTTGGGGGTTTAGTATATGGCAAGATGGAGGTTTTAGGGTGGAGGTTTCTTTCTTCTTCACCTTTTCTTCATGGGTCTAGATGGGATCTTGTTAAATTGGATAAAAAATGCTGCACTGTGGGTCATGGGTGTTTGGTCATTGGGATCAAAAGTAAAAATAATTGGGCAATAAAATAATTGCATTATAAATAAATTAAAAAAATTATAAAATTATTATAAATTAATAAATATAAAAATAAATATATAATAAAATAATATATAATATATATAATAGATAAATTATATAAATTATATAAATTATATAAATTATATAATTTAATATATAATATATAATACAAAATAATATATAATACAAAATAATATATATTATATGATATAAATATTAATATATATATTTAGAAATTAAATTAAAAATAAAATAAAGTAAAAATAATTGAGTCTAAGTTTAAAAGACCTTGTAACAAGAGAGACAGATCACCATTTCACCATTTTTAAACTTGTTGGCTAAACTGTAACAAGGATAAGAATTAATAACTAATAAATTATTAATTTAGAAGAATGAATAATTAAGAATAATAATATATATATATATATATATATAATTAATAATAATTATTATTTATTAATATTAATTTAAAAGAATTAATAATTAATAATATATAATAATATATTAATATATCTATATAATATATAATTATTAATAATAATTAATAACTAATAGATTTTAATTTAGAAGAATTAATAATTAATAATATATATTAATATCTCTATATAAAAATATATATATATAATTAATAATAAGAATTAATAAATGAAAACTAATTAATAAACGTCTGAATCCGAACACAAAACACCATCTCTTGAGCTTTCAATGCCCGCTGTGGCAAGAAGAAGAAAAGGCACTAAAGCCCAGTGTGAGTGTCCCTGTGTCACCCAGAGGATGAACCCCAGTGTGAGTGTCCCTGTGTCACCCAGAGGACAAACCCCAGTGTGAGTGTCCCTGTGTCACCCAGAGGACAAACCCCACTGTGAGTGTCCCTGTGTCACCCAGAGGATAAACCCCACTGTGAGTGTCCCTGTGTCACCCAGAGGACAAACCCCAGTGTGAGTGTCCCTGTGTCACCCAGAGGACAAACCCCAGTGTGAGTGTCCCTGTGTCACCCAGAGGACAAACCCCACCGCGGCTGTCCCTGTGTCACCCAGAGGACAAACCCCACCGCGGCTGTCCCTGTGTCACCCAGAGGACAAACCCCACCGCGGCTGTCCCCGCGTTACCTGCTCGGGGGCGGGGTCCTGGCTCCGGGTCTGCATCCTGCGGGGGGACGTGGGCACGGCCGGGAGGCGCTCGGGGGCGGGGCCGGCGCTGCTGGAGCTGCACGAGTCCGGCTCGGGCGGGTTCGGGTTCGGGTTCGGGCTCGGGCCCGGGCCCGGGGCGGGTTCCAGCTGCTGGAAGGCCCAGAGCCCCACCCTGCGCATGCAGCGCGAGCAGCGGATCACCGGCAGCGACAGCGGCTGCGAGCCCGGGGCGGCGCTGCGGGCAGGGAGAGAGGCGAGGGGTCAGCGCGGGATCCGCGGGAATCCTCACTGGATCCCCATGGGATCCTCACGGGATTGTCAGGGGATCATCGGGAATCCTCATGGGATCCCCATGGGATCCTCACGGGATTGTCAGGGGATCATCGGGAATCCTCACGGGATCCCCATGGGATCCTCACGGGATTGTCAGGGGATCATCGGGAATCCTCATGGGATCCTCGTGGGATCCTCAGGGAATCCTTGTGGGATCACCGTGGGATCGTCAGGAATCCTTCTGGGATCCCCATGGAATCCACACTGGATCCTCATGGGATTGTCACAGGATCCTGAGGGAATCCTTGTGGTATCACCGTGGGATCCTTGGGAATCCTCATGGGATCCCCATGAGATCCTCACGGGATCCTCAGGGAATCCTCGTGGGATCACCGTGGGATCCTCACTGGATCCTCACAGGATCCTCGGGAATCCTCGTGGGATCCTCATGGGATCCTCAGGGAATCCTTGTGGGATCCTCGGGAATCCTCGTGGGATCCCCATGGGATCCTCACTGGATCCTCATGGGATTGTCACAGGATCCTGAGGGAATCCTTGTGGGATCGCCATGGGATCCTCACTGGAATCCTCAGGAATCCTCAAGAATCCTCATGGGATCTCCATGGAATCCTCACTGGATCCTCATGGAATCTTCATGGGATCCTCATGGGATCGTCAGGAATCCTCATGGAATCCTCACTGAATCCTCATGGGATTCTTGTGGGATCATTGTGGGATCGTCACGGGATCACCATGGAATCCTCAAGGGATCCTCATGGGATCCCCATGGAATCCTCATGGAATCGTCATGGAATCACCATGGAGCCCTCATGGGATCCTCAGGAATCCTCATGGGATTCTCATGGAATCCTCACTGGATCCTCCTGGGATCACCATGGGATCCTTGTGGGATACTTGTGTAATCCTCATGGGATTCCCACTGAATCCTTACGGGATCCTCGTGGAATCCTCACAGGATCTCCATGGGATCCTCATGGAATCATTGTGTGATCCTCATGGGATTCCCCTGGAATCCTTACGGGATCCTCGTGGAATCCTCATGGGATCCTCATGGAATCATTGTGGGATCCTCATGGAATCCTCAAGAATCCTCATGGGATCCCCATGGGATTCTTGTGGGATCACCGTGGGATCGTCACGGGATCACCATGGAATCCTTGTGGGATCCTCAGGAATCCTCGTGGGATCCTCATGGGATCCCCATGACATCCTCATGGGATCATCACGGGATCCTCATGGAATCCTCATGGGATCGTCACGGGATCTTCATGGAATCCTCATGGGATCCTTACGGGATTGTCAGGAATCCTCAGGAATCCTCATGGGATCACCGTGGGATTGTCAGGAATCCTCATGGGATCCCCATGGAATCATCATGGAATCCTCATGGGATCCTTACGGGATCCTCATGGAATCCTTGTGGGATCACCGTGGGATCCTCATGGGATTCTCATGGAATCTTCATGGGATCACCATGGAATCCTCATGGGATCACCATGGAATCCTCATGGGATCCTCATGGGATCCTCACGGGATCCCCATGGGATCCTTACGGGATTCTCATGGAATCTTCATGGGATCCTCGTGGAATCCTCATGGGAAAAAGGAAAATAAAATCAGGTAGGCAGAGGCATGGTGAAAAAGAGAGAAAATAGGAAAATTGTGCAGGAGAGGAGTAAATATGGGAAAATAAAATCAGGTAGGCAAGGGCATGGTGAAAAAGAGAGAAATTAAGAAAAAAAGTGACATAAAGGAAGCAGGAGAATAGTGAAAAAAAGAGGAAAATGGGAAAATCAAATCAGGTAGGCAGAGGCATGGTGAAAAAGAGAGAAAATAGGAAAAAAGTGACATAAAGGAAGCAGGAGAATAGTGAAAAAGGGGGAAAAGGGAAAATAAAATCAGGTAGGCAGAGGCATGGTGAAAAAGAGAGAAAATAGGAAAATTGTGCAGGAGAGGAGTAAATATGGGAAAATAAAATCAGGTAGGCAAGGGCATGGTGAAAAAGGGGGAAAACAGGAAAAAGTAAAATAAGGGAAGAGGGAATGTTGTGGAAAAGAGGGAAAACACCAACAAATAATAAAAAAAGGGACAGTGAACATGACACAGGAGGAACATGGCACATCCCTGCAGCCTCCCAGAGCTTTGGGGACGTGCCAGGCCCAGCCCTGCCCACCTGCAGGTCCAGCCACACAGTGCCAGGATGCAGGCAGGAACCTGCACCTGCAGGATTTCCGTGGAAATCTTCCCAGGAGTTTTGTCTCCCTCTGTTCCTTTGTGCTCCAGCTCGTCCTCGATGAGCTGGAGGAGCCGAGTGATCCTTTCCTCTGTCAGGGACTGTGGAGCACAGGGAGGAATGTGTTGCTTTACTCATAAATCGTGGAGAAAAATCCCTTTTTCAGCTCCTGGGATTGTATTAACCCAGCTCTGGTTCATAGGGAAAAGTCTCCCAGAGAAATCCTCCTTCCCTCTGGCTCCCCATTCCATGAAATCTGTCCCTTTCCCCCAAGGCAATGGAGCAGGTCCCGTTCCTGCTGGGGTTTGGGGTGGCTTCTGAGCTCAGCCAGCCCTAAACCAGCCTTAGAAGAGCCCTAGAACAGCCCTGAAACAGCCCTAAACCAGCCCTAGAACAGCCCCAAAACAACCCTAAACCAGCCCTAGAACAGCCCCAAAACAACCCTAAACCAGCCCTAAACCAGCCCTGAAACAGCCCTGAAACAGCCCTAAACCAGCCCTAAAACAACCCTAAACCAGCCCTAGAACAGCCCTAGAACAGCCCTAGAACAGCCCTGAAACAGCCCTAAACCAACCCTAAACCAGCCTAAAAAAACCCTAAACCAGCCCTAGAACAGCCCAAACCAGCCCTAAACCAGCCCTAAACCAGCCCAGAAACAGCCCTAAACCAGCCCTGAAACAGCCCTAAAACAACCCTAAACCAGCCCTAGAACAGCCCTAAACCAGCCCTGAAACAGCCCTGAAACAGCCCTAAAACAGCCCTAAACCCGCCCTAGAACAGCCCTAGAACAGCCCTAAACCAGCCCTAAACCAGCCCTGAAACAGCCCTGAAACAGCCCTGAAACAGCCCTGAAACAGCCCTGAAACAGCCCTAAAACAACCCTAAACCAGCCCTAGAACAGCCCTAAACCAGCCCTGAAACAGCCCTAAACCAACCCTAAACCAGCCTAAAAAAACCCTAAACCAGCCCTAGAACAGCCCAAACCAGCCCTAAACCAGCCCAGAAACAGCCCTAAACCAGCCCTGAAACAGCCCTGAAACAGCCCTAAAACAGCCCTAAACAAGCCCAAAAACAGCCCTAAACCTGCCCTAAACCAGCCCTAAAACCCTAAACCAGCCCTAAACCAGCCCTAAACCAGCCTAAACCAGCCCTAAAACAACCCTAAACCAGCCCAGAGTGGGAACCACACACAATTCCCATCCCAAACTCTTTTTATTTCCACGGTGGCAATTCCACACATGTGGAAATGCCCAAGGTGGGAGCAGATCCCTCCCACACACACATACACAGGTTGAAATTCCTGATTTTTGGGTGCACCCAGCATCATCCCTGCAGCCTGGAAAGCTGCAGATTTTGGGAGCAGGAGGGAACTCACCATGTTTTTCAGGTCCTCTGGTCTGAGGGAGGGCAGCTGCAGCTGCAGCTGGCACAGGCTCTGGAATCGATGCAGGAAATCCTGCAGGAGAACTCTGGGCTCATCCACCAGCAGCCTGGCAAAGCGATCTGGGGAGAGACACGTGCCAGGGAAAGGATGCACTTCAGGAAAAGGCTGGATTTTAGGAAAGACTGGATTTTAGGAAAAGGTGGGATTTTAGGAGGAGGTGGGATTTTTAGGAAAAGGCTGCATTTTAGGAAAAGGCTGCATTTTAGGAGAAGGTTGGATTTTAGGAAAAGGTTGGATTTTAGGAGAAGGTGGGATTATAGGAAAAGGTGGGATTTTAGGGAGAGGTGGAGTTTTAGGAAGAGGTTGGATTTTAGGAAAAGGCTGGATTTTAGGAAGAGGCTGGATTTTAGGAAGAGGCTGGATTTTAGGAAGAGGCGGGATTTTAGGAAGAGGCTGGATTTTAGGAAGAGGTGGGATTTTAGGAAAGGTTGGGTTCTGGGAGAAGGTGAGACTTTAAGAAAGGCTGGATTTCAGGAAAAGGTTGGATTTTAGGAGAAGGTGGGAATTTAGGAAGAGGTGGGATTTTAGGAAAGGCTGGATTTTAGGAAGAGGTAAGAATTTCATTTAAAGGCTTGATTTCTGGAAAGACTCAATTTCAGGAAAAGATTGGATTTCAGGAAAAGGCCAGATTTTAGGAAAGACTGGATTTCAGGAAGAAGTGGGATTTTAGGAAAGGTTGAATTTTAGGAGAAGGTGGGATTTTAGGACAAGGTTTGGTTATATGAAAAGGTGGGATTTTAGGAAAAGGATGGAATTTAGGATGAGGCTGGATTTTAGGAACAGGTTAGATTTTAGGAAAGATTGGATTTTAGGAAGAGGTGGGATTATAGGAAAAGGTTGGATTTCAGGAAAAGGTTGGATTCTAGGAAAAGGTGGGATTTTAGGGAGAGGTGGGATTTTAGGAGAAGGTGGGATTTTAGGAGAAGGTGGGATTTTAGGAAGAGGTGGAATTTTAGGAAAGGCTGGATTTTAGGGAGAGGTAAGAATTTCAGAAAAAGGTTGGATTTTAGGAAGAGGCTGGATTTTAGGAAAAGGCTGGATTTTAGGAAGAGGTAAAAATTTCATTTAAAGTTTGGATGTCTGGAAAGACTCCATTTCAGAAAAAAACATCAGATTTTAGGAATGACTGGATTTTAGGAAAAGGCTGAATTTTAGGAGAAGGTGGGATTTTAGGAAGAGGTGGGATTTTAGGACAAGGTTGGGTTATATGAAAAGGTGGGATTTTAGGAAAAGGATGGAATTCAGGATGAGGCTGGATTTTAGGCAAGATTGGATTTTAGGAAAAGGTTGGATTTTAGAAAGAGGTTGGATTTCAGGAAGAGGTGGGATTTTAGGAAAGGCTGGATTTTAGGAAGAGGTAAGAATTTCATTTAAAGGCTTGATTTCTGGAAAGACTCAATTTCAGGAAAAGATTGGATTTCAGGAAAAGGCCAGATTTTAGGAAAGACTGGATTTCAGGAAGAAGTGGGATTTTAGGAAAGGTTGAATTTTAGGAGAAGGTGGGATTTTAGGACAAGGTTGGGTTATATGAAAAGGTGGGATTTTAGGAAAAGGATGGAATTCAGGAAAAGGTTGGATTTTAGGAAAGGATGGAATTCAGGAAAAGGTTGGATTTTAGGAACAGGTTAGATTTTAGGAAATATTGGATTTTAGGTAGAGGTGGGATTTTAGGAAAGGTTGGGTTCTGGGAGAAGGTGGGACTTTAAGAAAGGTTGGATTTCAGGAAAAGGTTGGATTTTAGGAAGAGGTGGGATTTTAGGAAAGGCTGGATTTTAGGGAGAGGTAAGAATTTCAGGAAAAGGTGGGATTTCAGGAAGAGGTGGGATTTTAGGAAGAGGTAAGAATTTCATTTAAAGTTTGGATTTCTGGAAAGACTCAATTTCAGAAAAAGATTGGATTTCAGGAAAAGATCAGATTTTAGGAAAGACTGGATTTTAGGAAAAGGTTGAATTTTAGGAAAAGGTGGGATTTTAGGAAGAGGTGGGAATATAGGACAAGGTTGGGTTATATGAAAAGGTGGAATTTCAGGAAAAGGCTGGATTTCAGGAAAAGGTGGGATTTTAGGAAAAGGCTGGATTTCAGGAAAAGGTGGGATTTTAGGACAAGGTTGGGTTATATGAAAAGGTGGGATTTCAGGAAAAGGTGGGATTTCAGGAAGAGGTGGGATTATAGGAAAGGTTGGGTTTTGGGGGGTTTATTTGCTTTCCTGTTGTATTTCACCATTCCCACTGGGAAAAGGAGAGTGTGATGACAGGAATAACAATGGAAAGAGGGAAAAAAAATGGGAATAATGCTGGATTGTGCAGGAATTTGAGGCACCCAAAGGTCAGGAAAAGCTGGACACAGCCCTGGGGGGTTTTTAATTGCTTTCCTGTTGTATTTCACCATTCCCACTGGGAAAAGGAGAGTGTGGTGACAGGAATAACAATGGAAAGGGGGGAAAAAATTGGGATTGTGCAGGAATGTGAGGCACCCACCTGGGCAGGGGCTGTCTGGCCAGAAGCAGAACTTCTCATGGGCAGTGCTCAGGGCCCTCCTGAGCTCCTCACAGCGCTGCTTGTCTGCAGGGAAAAACCCAGGAATTCCAGGAAAAGCAAGGCAGGGGGGGAGAATTTCCCTTGGATGCTGCAGAGCCTGAAAATTCAACTCAAACTTCCCCCTCTTCCCACCAAGAGGAATTCCAGGAACAGCAAATGTCACCTCAGCAGTTCCACCTGCCCACTGGCAAAATCCTCCCCATTCCCAGGCACAGGAGCTCCCAAAAAAAAACCAAAAACCAAAACCAAAACCCAAAAAAAAAACCCCCCCAAAAAAAAACCAAAAAAAAAAAAAAAAAAAAAAAAAAAAAAAAAAAAAAAAAAAAACCCAAAAAACAAAACAAAACACCCAAAAAAACCAAAAAACAAAACCAAAACAAAACAAAAAAAAAATTCTGACATTTCATCTCACTTTTTCAAAACCAAATCCTTTCTTTATCAGTTTGTTTTTTGATGCTTTCTTCCCAATCTTTTGATTATTTTAGATTTTCCCTAATCTGGTGTGATTTCCAATGGAATAATTAGGCCAAGGTTTATTGAACAGAGATAATCTGAATAAACAGGGAATGTTGATACTGAGTGACCCAAAAGGAAAGGCTCATGGCAGGGATGGGGAATTGAACATTCCAGGGGAATTGAAGCCAGGAAAATCCAGAAGTGGGGATGACACTTCCTTGTGGGATAACAAGGAGTTTATTCATTAAATCTCACAATGTAATTTCTGCCTGAATGGCCTTGGGGAGCAGCAACCACCACACTGGAAACGTTCAGTGGAGGATCAGGGAAGCAGATCCAGGAATTGGGAAAAGAAAAGTTTCAAAAGAGAATTTTTAAAAAGGATTTTCAGATCCTTAAATGCATCCAGAGGGCAAGGAGGCAGGAGAAATGGCTGGAAAACCAGGAAAGAGGCTGAGAGCCTCTTGGGATTATTTGGAGAAAAGGAGGATGAGGGGTGAATTCTGCACCTTCCAGAGGAGGGAAGTGCTGAACTCTTCTCCCTGGAATCCTGTGGCACAGAATTCCAGCATGGGAATGGCTCAGGCTGCACCAGGGCAGGCTCAGGCTCAACACCAGGAATTATTTCTCTCCCAAGATGATCCAACTCTGGAATATCCCCAGTGCTCCAAGCCTGGAAGTGTTTCAGATGGTTTTGGATCATCCCCTTGGTCTGATTTAGGGTTTGGAAGCTCACTGGGGTTTCCCAGTCCTTAAAGGATGGAGGGTCTCCTTTCCATGGAGAGGACAAGGAGCAGAGGGCACAGGGTGTGCTGGGAGAGGTTTTATCCCAGCTAAAAAAGACTTTTTTACAGTGAGAATTCCATCATCCCATGGAACCATCATTCCTTAGAACCATAATTCCCTGAGATCATCATTCCCTGAAAATATAATTCCTTTCCTTGGAGCCATCATTTCCTGGGGCTATTAGTCCTTGAAACCATAATTCCCTGAGATCATCATTCCCTGAGATCCTCATTCCCTGAAAACATAATTCCTTGAAACCATCATTCCCTGAGATCCTCATTCCCTAAAACTAGAATTCCTAAGGACCATCATTGCTTGGAACCATTATTCCCTGGGACCATTATTACCTAGGATCATCATTCCCTGAAAACATAATTCCTTTTCTTGGAACCATCCTTCCCTAGGGCTATCATTCCTCAGAGCCATCATTTCCTGAGATCATCATTTTCAGGAAATTAATCATTCCTTGGAACCATCACTCCCTGAGATCATCATTCCCTGGGATCATCAGTCATTCCCTGGGACCATCATTCCCTGAAAACAATTCCTTGGAACCATCATTCCCTGCATTCCTTGGGGCCATAATTCTCTGAGATCATTATTCCCTGAATACAGTTCCTTTCCTTGGAACCATCATTCCCTGGGGCTATCATTCCTTGAGATCATTATTCCCTGAAATCATCACTCCCTGAGATCATCATTCCCTGGGGCCATAATTCTCTGAGATCATTATTCCCTGAAAATATCATTCCTTTCCTTCCTGAAACCATCATTCCCTGGGGCTATCATTCCTTGGGACCATCATTCCCTGAGATCATTATTCCCTTCAACCATCATTCCCTGAAAACAATTCCTTGGAACCATCATTCCCTGAGATCATCATTCCCTGGGATCATCAGTCATTCCCTGTGATCATCATTCCCTGAAAACAATTCCTTGGAACCATCATTCCCTGTGATCATCACTCCCTGAGATCATCATTCCTTGGGGCCATAATTCTCTGAGATCATTATTCCCTGAAAATATAATTCCTTTCCTTGAAACCATCATTCCCTAGGGCTATCATTCCTTGGGACCATCATTCCCTGAGATCATTATTCCCTTCAACCATCATTCCCTGAAAACAATTCCTTGGAACCATCATTCCCTGGGGCTATCATTCCCTTCAACCATCATTCCCTGGGATCATCATTCCCTGAAAACAATTCCTTGGAACCACCATTCCCTGTGATCATCATTCTCAGAGATCATCATTCCTTAGAACCATCATTCCCTGAGATCATCATTCCTTAGGACCATCATTCCCTGAAAACAATTCTTTGGAACCATCATTCCTGGGACCATCGTTCTCTGAGATCATCATTCCCTGAAAACATAATTCCTTAGGACAATCATTGTTTGGAGCCATAATTCCCTGGGACCATCATTCCCTGAAAATGTAATTCCTTTCCTTGAAACCATCATTCCCTGAGATCATCATTCCTTGGAACCATCATTCCCTGGGATCATCATTCCCTTGAACCATCATTCCCCTAAACCATCATTCCCTGAAAACAATTCCTTGGAACCATCATTCCCTGGGATCATCATTCCTTGGGATCATCATTCCCTTAAACCATCATTCCCTGAAAACAATTCCTTGGAACCATCATTCTCTGTGATCAACATTCTCTGAAAACATTAATTCCTTTCCTTGGAACCATCATCCCTTGGAACCATCATTCCCTGGGACCATTCCTGGGACCATTCCTGGGACCTGCAGCTTTAGGATCCCTCCCAGCTCACACCCTGCAGCCCCCCACCCCTCCCAGCTGGACTCTCCTGCCCTGACCCACCTCCAACACCAACCCAGGGCTGGTTATCCCATTGCCCCAACCCAACACCCCTCATTTACCTCGAGCTGTTTCCCCAGTCACCCCAAACCCCCCATCACGCCTGGAAACCCCGAAATCCCAAAATCCCAAAACTCCAAAATCCTGCAATCCCAAAACCCTGAAACCCCAAAACCCTGCAATCCCAAAATCCCAAAATCCCACAATCCCAAAATCCCAAAACCCCGAAGTCCCGCAATCCCAAAACCCTGAAATCCCAAAATCCTGCAATCCCGAAACTCCAGAACCCCGAAATCCCAAAATCCCAAAACTCCAAAATCCTGCAATCCCAAAACCCCAAAACCCCAAAACCCTGCAATCCCAAAACCCCGAATTCCCAAAATCCACAATCCCGAAACCCTGCAATCCCAAAATCCCAAAATCCTGCAGTCCCAAAACCCCAAAATCCCGCAATCCCAAAACCCTGAAACCCGAAAACCTGAAAATCCCAAAATCCTGCAATCCCAAAATCCCGAAATCCCAAAATCCAAAAACCCTGCAATCCCAAAACCCCGAAACCCCAAAATCCTGCAATCCCCAAATCCCGAAATCCCTGAATCCCGCAATCCTGAAATCCTGAAACCCCAAAACTCCATCAATCCCAAAACCCCAAAATCCCAAAACACTGCAATTCCAAAACCCTGAAAACCCGCAACCCTGCAACCACAAAACCCCGAAATCCCGCAACCCCAAAACCCAAAAACCCCAAACCCCAAATCCCCACGCACAGGTGCTGAGGTCCAGGGCCAGCTGCAGGCTGATGCACAGGTGTGCCTGGCAGCTGGAGCAGCGCAGCATGTCGCACTCCACGCTCAGCCAGCCGTACCTGGCGCACACCCTGAATCCCAAAACCCCAAAACCCCAAAATCCCAAAACCCCACAATCCTGAACTCCTGCAATGCCAAAACCCCAAAACCCCGAAATCCTGCAATCCCAAAATCCCAAAATCCCAAAACTCAAACTAAAATCCTGCAATCCCAAAATCCCAAAACCCATAAATGCAATCCCAAACCCCTGAAACCCTGAAATCCCAAACCCCAAACCCCGAAACCCTGAAATCCCACAATCCCAAAACCCTGAAATCCCAAAATTCCAAAATCCCGCAATCCCAAAATCCCAAAACCCCGAAACCCCAAAATCCCACAATCCCACAACCCCGAAATCCTGAAATCCCAAAACCTGGAAACCCCAAAACCTCGAAATCCCAAAACCCCAAAATCCCAAAATTCCAAAATCCCGCAACACCAAAAGCCTAAAACCGCGAAATCCTGCAACCCCGCAAACCCCAAAACCTGCAATCCCAAAACCCCAAAATCCCAAAATCCCAAAACCCCAAACCCCAAATCCCCACGCACAGGTGCTGAGGTCCAGGGCCAGCTGCAGGCTGATGCACAGGTGTGCCTGGCAGCTGGAGCAGCGCAGCATGTCGCACTCCACGCTCAGCCAGCCGTACCTGGCGCACACCCTAAATCCCAAAACCCCGAAACCCCAAAATCCTGAAACCCCAAAAACCCGCAATCCTGAAGTCCTGCAATGCCAAAACCCCGAAACCCCAAACCCCAAAACCCCTAAATCCCGCAATCCCAAAACCCTGAAACCCCAAAAGCCTAAAACCCCGAAACCATGAAATCCCGCAATCCCAAAACCCCGAAACCGTGATATCTCAAAATCTCACAATCCTGAAATCCCAAAACCCCAAAATCCCAAAATCCGCAATCCCAAAACCCCAAATCCCAAAACCCCAAAATCCTGAAATCCTGCAATCCCAAAATCCCAAAATCCCAAAATCTCAAAATCCGCAATCCCAAAACCCCAAATCCCAAAACCCTAAAATCCCAAAATCCCAAAACCCTAAAACCCCGTAATCCTGCAACCCCAAACCCCAAAATCCCAAAACCCCAAAATCCCAAAACCCCCAATCCCCACGCACAGGTGCTGAGGTCCAGGCCAGCTGAGGCTGATGCACAGGTGTGCCTGGCAGCTGGAGCAGCGCAGCATGTCGCACTCCACGCCTCAGCCAGCCGTACCTGGCGCACACCCTAAATCCCAAAACCCCGACTCCCCAAAATCCCAAACCCTAAATCCTGCAATCCCAAAACCCTGACACCCCAAAAGCCTAAAACCCCAAAACCATGAAATCCTGCAATCCCAAAACCCTGAAAACCCAAAATTCAAAAATCCCGCAATCCCAAAATCCCAAAACCTCGAAACCGTGAAATCTCAAAATACCACAATCCTGAAATCCTGAAATCCCAAAACCCCAAATCCCCCGTAATCCTGCAATCCCAAACCCCAAAAATCCCAAAACCCCAAAATCCCAAAACCCCGAAATCCCGCAACCCCAAAACCCAGAAATCCCCCCAAAAACCCCAAACCCCCAATCCCCACGCACAGGTGCTGAGGGGTCCAGGGCCAGCTGCAGGCTGATGCACAGGTGTGCCTGGCAGCTGGAGCAGCGCAGCATGTCGCACTCCACGCTCGGCCAGCCGTACCTGGCGCACACCCTAAATACCAAAACCCCAAATTCCCAAAATCCCAAAAATCCCAAAAATCCCAAAAACCCCAAAAACCCCAAAACCCCCAATCCCCACGCACAGGTGCTGAGGTCCAGGGCCAGCTGCAGGCTGATGCACAGGTGTGCCTGGCAGCTGGAGCAGCGCAGCATGTCGCACTCCACGCTCAGCCAGCCGTACCTGGCGCACACCCTAAATCCCAAAATCCCGAAACCACAAAACCCCAAAACCCCTAAATCCTGCAATCCCAAAACCCTGAAATCCCAAAACCCCGAAACCATGAAATCCCGGAATCCCAAAACCCCGAAAACCCCAAATTCCAAAATCCCGCAATCCCAAAATCCCAAAACCCCGAAACCGTGAAATCACAAAATCCCACAATCCTGAAATCCCAAAACCCCAAAATCCCAAAATTCGCAATCCCAAAACCCAAAAACCCCAAATCCCAAAACCCCAAAATCCCAAATTCTGCAATCCCAAAATCCCAAAATCCCAAAATCTCAAAATCCGCAATCCCAAAACCCCAAATCTCAAAACCCTAAAATCCCAAAATCCCAAAACCCTAAAACCCCGTAATCCTGCAATCCCAAAACCCCAAAATCCCAAAACCCCAAAAACCCCAAACCCCCAATCCCCACGCACAGGTGCTGAGGTCCAGGGCCAGCTGCAGGCTGATGCACAGGTGTGCCTGGCAGCTGGAGCAGCGCAGCATGTCGCACTCCACGCTCAGCCAGCCGTACCTGGCGCACACCCTGAATCCCAAAACCCCGAATTCCCAAAATCCCAAACCCCACAATCCTGAACTCCTGCAATGCCAAAACCCCAAAACCCCGAAATCCTGCAATCCCAAAATCCCAAAATCCTGCAATCCCGCAATCCTGAAACCTCAAAATCCTGCAATCCCAAAATCCCAAAACTCATAAATCCCGCAATCCCGAAACCTTGCAATCCCAAACCCCTGAAACCCCAAAACCCAAAATCCCAGAATCCCAAACCCCAAAACCCCAAACCCCAAAACCCTGAAATCCCACAATCCCAAAACCCTGAAATCCCAAAATTCCAAAATCCCGCAATCCCAAAATCCCAAAACCCCGAAACCCCAAAATCCCACAATCCCACAACCCCGAAATCCTGAAATCCCAAAACCCGGAAACCCCAAAACCTCGAAATCCCAAAACCCCAAAATCCCAAAATTCCAAAATCCCGCAAAATTCCCAAAATCCCAAATCCCAAAATCCCAAAACCCCCAATCCCCACGCACAGGTGCTGAGGTCCAGGGCCAGCTGCAGGCTGATGCACAGGTGTGCCTGGCAGCTGGAGCAGCGCAGCATGTCGCACTCCACGCTCAGCCAGCCGTACCTGGCGCACACCAGCGGCGACAGCGCCGGCGGCTTCCCCGCCCAGCGCAGCGGGTCACAGCGTCAAGGAAACGAAATTTATTTTGGGGTGGGAGAAAAGGTTTTGAGAGTGGGAGAGGTTGGAGAGAGGGGATGTGGTTTTTCCTCAGGGGTAGGAGTACAGGGAATGGCTGGAGAGGTGTGCCAAGAGGGGGTTTTGGGAAAAGGTTGGAATTTAGGAAAAGGCCTGGTTTTAGGAAAAAAGGTGGATTTTAGGAAGAGGTAAGATTTTAGGAAAAAGGTGGAATTTAGGAAGAGGCTGGATTTTAGGAAGAGGTAAGATTTTAGGAAAAGGCTGGGTTTTAGGAGGTGAGATTTGAGGAAAAGGTTGGATTTTAAGAAGAGGCTGGATTTTGGGAAAAGGCTGGATTTTAGGAGAAGGTGGGATTTTAGGAAAAGGTGGGGTTTTAAGAGAAGGTGGGATTTTAGAGAGAGGTAAGAATTTCAGGAAAAGATTGGATTTTAGGAAAAGGTGGATTTTAGGAAAAAGGTGGATTTTAGGAAAAGGCTGGATTTTAGGAAGAGGTAAGATTTTAGGAAAAGGCTGGGTTTTAGGAGGTGAGATTTGAGGAAAAGGTTGGATTTTAAGAACAGGCTTGATTTTAGGAGAAGGTGGGGTTATAGGAAAGGCTGGATTTTAGGGAGAAGGAAGAATTTCAGGAAAAGATTGGATTTTAGGAAAAGATTGGATTTTAAGAAGAGGTTGGATTTTAGAATGAGGCTGGGTTATTGGAAAAGCATCCCAATGGAATTCCCAGCATCCCAAACAGAATTCCCAGCATCCCCAATGGCATTCCCAGCATCCCAATGGAATTCCCAGCATCCCCAATGGAATTCCCAGCATCCCAAAGGAATTCCCAGCATCCCAATGGCATTCCCAGCATCCCAAAGGGAATTCCCAGCATCCCCAATGGCATTCCCAGCATCCCCAATGGAATTCCCAGCTTCCCAATGGCATTCCCAACATCCCAATGGCATTCCCAGCATCCCCAATGGCATTCCCAGCATCCCAAAGGGAATTCCCAGCATCCCCAATGGCATTCCCAGCATCCCTAATCCCAGTATCCCCAATGGAATTCCCAGCATCCCAAAGGGAATTCCCATCCCCAATGGAATTCCCATCCCCAATGGAATTCCCAGCATCCCAATGGGATTCCCAGCATCCCAATGGCATTCCCAACATCCCCAATGGCATTCCCAGCATCCCCAATGCAATTCCCAGCATCCCAATGGAATTCCCAGCATCCCCAATGGAATTCCCAGCATCCCAATGGCATTCCCAGCATCCCAATGGCATTCCCAGCATCCCCAATGCAATTCCCAGCATCCCCATGGCATTCCCAACATCCCAAACGGAATTCCCAGTATCCCCAATGGAATTCCCAGTATCCCAGTGGCATTCCCAGTATCCCCAATGCAATTCCCAGTATCCCAATGGCATTCCCAGTATCCCAGTGGCATTCCCAGCATCCCAAAGGATATGGTGAATGTCTCCACCCTGCTCAGGTAAGCCTCCCTGCTGGCAGACTCCAAGGACAGAGCCTCCATCTGGGAAGGGCCATTGGCTTCCTCTGAGCAGTCAGATGTGTCTTTCCTAAAAGGAATTAAAGGGAAAAAAACCAAAAAAACAGGATGGAAAAACTCCTGGAATGATTCCATTGATTTAAAAAAATAAACCAAAAAAAAAAAAAAAAAAAAAAAAACCCAAAAAACAAAAACAACAAACAAACAAAAACAACAAACAAACAAAAACAACAAACAAACAAAAAAACAAACAAAGAAACAAACAAACAAAAAATAAAATAAAATAAATAAAATAAAATAAAATAAAATAAACAAAAAAAAAAATACTAAACTAAAAAGAAAAAAAAAAAAAAAAAGAAAAAAAAAAAAAGCACTTCCTAACCCCCATCCCTCAGGGTTCTTTTCTCCTGACAGGATTTTCTCCAGAGCTCCCCATTCCCACTTTTTCATTCATTCTTAATAAACCAATGAACAAAATTCCAAGGGTGCCTTGAATTGACAGCTGGGATTTGATGGGACAAGGAGGGAACCCCCAAAGCTCTGCCCCCAGTGCTCCCAGTGCCCCCAGTATGCTCCCAGTGCCCCCAGTACCATCCCAGTGCCTTCCCAGTGCCCTCCCAGTGCCCCCAGTGCCCTCCCAGCACCCCCAGCACCATCCCAGTGCCCCACTATCCTCCCAGTGCCCCAGTATGCTCCCAGTGCCCCAGTATGCTCCCAGTGCCCCCAGTACCATCCCAGTGCCCTCCCAGTGCCCCAGTATGCTCCCAGTGCCCCAGTATGCTCCCAGTGCCCTCCCAGTGCCCTCCCAGTGCCCCCAGTGCCTTCCCAGTGCCCCCAGCACCATCCCAGTGCCCCCAGTATGCTCCCAGTGCCCCCAGTGCCCTCCCAGTGCCCTCCCAGTGCCCCCAGCACCATCCCAGCACCCCCAGCACCATCCCAGTGCCTCCCCAGTGCCCTCCCAGTGCCCCCAGTATCCTCCCAGTGCCCCCAGCACCATCCCAGTGCCCCACTATCCTCCCAGTGCCCCAGTATGCTCCCAGTGCCCTCCCAGTGCCCTCCCAGTGCCTTCCCAGTGCCCCCAGCACCATCCCAGTGTCCCCAGTATCCTCCCAGTCCCCCCAGCAGCATCCCAGTGCTCCCAGTGCCCTCCCAGTGCCCCCAGCAGCATCCCAGTGCCCCCAGTGCCTTCCCAGTGCCCCCAGCACCATCCCAGTGCCCCCAGTGCCCTCCCAGTGCCCCCAGTGCCCTCCCAGTGCCCCCAGTGCCCCCCAGTGCCCCACTATCCTCCCAGTGCCCCAGCATGCTCCCAGTGCCCTCCCAGTGCCCACAGCGCCTTCCCAGTGCCCTCCCAGTACCCTCCCAGTACCCTCCCAGTGCCCTCCCAGTGCCTTCCCAGTGCCCCCAGCACCATCCCAGTGTTCCCAGTATGCTCCCAGTGCCCCCAGTACCATCCCAGTGCCCTCCCAGTGCCCCCAGTATCCTCCCAGTGCCTCCCCAGTGCCCCCAGCGCCCTCCCAGTTCCCTCAGCACCCTCCCAGTGCCTTCCCAGTGCCCCCAGCACCATCCCAGTGCCTCCAGGGCCCTCCCAGTGCCCCCAGTATCCTCCCACTGCCCCCAGCACCCTCTCAGTGCCCCCAGCACCATCCCAGTGCCCCCAGCGTCCTCCCAGTTCCCTCAGCACCCTCTCAGTGCCTTCCCAGTGCCCCCAGCACCATCCCAGTGCCTCCAGGGCCCTCCCAGTGCCCCCAGCACCATCCCAGTGCCCCCCGTATGCTCCCCGTGCCCCCAGTACCATCCCAGTGCCCCCAGTATCCTCCCAGTGCCTTCCCAGTGCCCCCAGCACCATCCCAGTGTCCCCAGTGCCCTCCCAGTGTTTCACAATCTATTCCCACTGCTTCCTCCTTGTCCTTCCAGAATTCCCAGTACCTGAGTCTCTCCAAAATTCCCAGCGCCCCTTAATGCACCAGTGCTCCCTCCCAGCACCCCCCAGTTCCCAGTGCTCCCAGTGCTTCCAGTCGCCCCAGCCCATTCCCTCGCTCTCTTTTCCCGTTATCCTTCCCCAGGCAAAATCCCCAGCACCTCCCAGTCCTCCCCAGCCGCGCTCCCGCCGACTCCAATCCCTCAAACAACACCAAGGGGTCCCCAATTCCCTGAGGGGTCCCCAGTTCCCTGAGGGGTCCCCAGCCCCCCCCTCCCCTCATACAGCCGGGCCTCCCCCCGGTACCAGCGCGTCCCTCCCGCCACCGCCCCTCACCCACCCGCCGGGCCCTGGCTCCTCGGTGGCGATGCCGCCGTCGATGAGGTCGCGGATCTGCCGGGGGGTGACGGGGGGCGGCCGCCCGCGGTTCCCCCCCGAGGCCGCCGCCGCCGCCACGGCTCCCCCGGCGCTGGGCGCCGCCATTTTGATCCCGCCCACCCGTCACGGCCCCGGGGGAAACGCGGCCCCGCACGAACGTTCCGCTCGCGCACGCTCGTTCCGCTCGCGCCGCGCCGTCGCTCATGACCCCGCGCAACCCCCGCACGGCCTCTGGAACGTCGCGGAGGGATCGGGGGGCGCCGGCGCCCCCGTGAAAGCCCCCGCGAATGTCCCCGTGAGTGTCCCCCGGAATGTCCCCACGCCCCCGCTCTCGGCGCTCTATTGCTCTAGCCTGGATCGATCGCTTAGCTCTCCCACCAGCGGCGCTCTCGCCGCTGCCTCCCCCCACCTGCCAACAAGCCCGCAGCTGATAGGCCGCGCTCGAAGAAGCTCGGCGCTGATTGGCGGAGCGCCCCCGGCCCTCAAGCAGCGGACGGGCCATGTCGGCAGCGGCCGCGGCCCGGGACGGGCTCGGGGAGGGCGCGGGCAGCGCTGCGGGAGGCGGCGATGGCGGCGGGGGAGGGATCCTGAACCGCTTCGTGCAGCTGCCGGGCAGGCCGCGGGCGGCGGGTGAGTGGCGGCCGGCGCTGGCGATGACCCCGACGCCAAGGCCCAGAAGGGATTCGGGACCGGGGCAGCTCCGACCCTGAGGGCTCTGGGAGCAAAGCATCCCCATCCCAGGGGACCGGGACCGGGACCGGGACAGGGACACCAACATTTTTAAGCTCCTGATGGATTCGGGTTCGGGTTCGGGGCACCCCTGGATCCGGAGGTCAGGGACCGGGACAGCGCCATCCCCAAGGTCTTGAAAGGCTCTGGACTGGGCACCCCCATTCCTGAGGATCAGGGACTGGGACAGATCCATTCCCTGTGATTGGGAATTAGCTATTCCCACAGTATTGGGGACCGTGACACCCCCATTCTTGGGGATCCCTTAATCGGGGCATCCCCATCCCAGGGGGACAGGGACAGGGACACCCCCATTTTTAAGCTCCTAGGGATTCGGGTTCAGGGCACCCCCATCCATGAGGATCAGCGAGTGGGACAGATCAGTTCTTTGTGATTGGGAATCAGCTATTCCCACAGTGTTGGGGACCGGGGCACCCCCAGATCCAGAGGTCGGGGACTGGGACAGCGCTGTCCCCAAGGTTCTGAAGGGTCCTGGACTGGGCACCCCCATTCCTGAGGATCAGGAATTGGGACAGATCCATTCCCTGTGATCAGGAATCAGCTATTCCCATAGTGTTGGGGACCAGGGCACCCCCATTCCTGTGGGTACTTTAATCGGGCTATCCCCATCCCAGGGCGACTGAGACCGGGGTACCCCCATTCCTGAGGATCAGGAATTGGGACAGATCCATTCCCTGTGATCAGGAATCAGCTATTCCCACAGTATTGGGGACCAGGGCACCCCCATTTCTAAGGGTTCCTTAATCAGGAACCCATCCCCACACTCCAGAGAGGTCGGGTCATTCCATCCACAACATCCCTGGTGTCTGAGACTGGGACAGGGACACCCAGAGCCCCGGGGAGGGGGACAGTTGTTCCTGGCTCTGGGACATTCCCAGGGGGAGCTGGAGTACCCCAAAAGGCTGGGAATAATGGGGTCACCCTGTCCCCAAAGCCCGGGAATGCTGTGAGGAGAGCTGGGGTGTTCCTATCCCAACAATCCCAGGATACAGAGCCTGGAATCAGGGATGGAGGGGGGCAGTTACCCTTTTATAAATAGATTTAGGGTCACCCTAAGCCTGGTGGGTGGCAGCTCTTCCATCCCCATTCCTGTGTTTTCCAGCTTTTGGGAAATGCCCCTTGGATGCCCTCCAAGGGCTGTTCATCCCCATGGATCCCCCCAGGGGTCAGCCCTCTTTCAGTCATGCTGGAATCCTGGATAAGCCTGGAATAATCCCTGGTGATCCCCCTACTCTGCAATCCCAGGGTATTGGGGTTTTTTGGGACATCCCCACAATCCTGGGGGATCCAAGGGTAGGGGTGTGACATCAGCTCAGTCCTGTTCCTTATGAAAAGTGCTTTTTCCCTTTTCCACCTCTCTCCCAGCAAGGTTGGATGCTGAAGGGTTTCTGGATGTTTGGGTCACCCCAACAGCCCCCAGATATTCCAGGATCACAGGATTCCCACTTGCTGTGACAATATCCCTTTTTTCCTTCTCTCTCTCTCACTCCTCATGACCTTGAGCTGGATATCCCAGGATCAGGAATCCTTTCCCTCCATTCCTGTGGGACATGAAGCCCTCACCCCTCAGGGCTGGGAGCACCAACAGCAGCTGGGAAGGGATTTTCAATCCACATTCCCATCCCTGAAACCTGGATCAGCCTTCCAGCCTCTCCCAGAATTTGCTGAGTGGCTCCACACCTTCTATTTTTGGGCAAATGCTCAGCCACATTTCCTTCCTTCTGTGTAAAGTCCCTTTTTTTGGCAACACAGGCTCCTTCCTGAAGATTCTCTTCCCCTTCCTGAATTTTAATCCTTGGCTGGAGCAGATGGGAATTGCATCCTCCTGATCCTGCATGGATTCTGAACCTGTCCAGCTCAGCCTTGGCACTCAAACCAGCCTAAACAAAACCCAAACTCCTGAAAAAAATCCTGGACTGATGGATTTTTCTCCCAGTTTGACACCTGTTAAGGTCCTATTTATAGAATTCCAGCAGCAGCCCTTACATAATCATTAAGAGAGGGATTTTTCCACCCTCATTCCATTTCCCCCAACCAGATTTGTTCTCAAGTTCCCAATTCTCTTCCAGAGTTTCCAGGGTTTTTTTGTTTTATTTTTCTTAGCTCCCAGTTTTCCTCCAGACTTGTCAGGTTTCATTCCTCACCTCCCAGTTTTCCTGCTGAATTCCCAGGTTTTCTTTTCTTTCTCCCAATTCTTTCCAGAGTTTTCAGGTTTTTTCCAGCTCCCAGTTCTCCTCCAGACTTTTCAGGTTTCATTCCTCACCTCCCAGTTTTCCTGCTGAATTCCCAGGTTTTCTTTTCTTTCTCCCAATTCTTTTCCAGAGTTTTCAGGTTTTTCCAGCTCCCAGTTCTCCTCCAGACTTGTCAGGTTTCATTCCTCACCTCCCAGTTTTCCTGCTGAATTCCCAGGTTTTCTTTTCTTTCTCCCAATTCTCTTTCAGAGTTTTCAGTTACCTCCTAAATTTTCTTCCAAACTTTTCAGGTTGCTTTTCTTACTCCCAGTTCTCTTCCAGAGTTTCCATTTTCCCCATGCTGTTCCATGCCCTGGTGTTTATAAGGCTTGAAAAGATGGGGAAAAAAAAAAAAAAAAAAGTCAAACACAGGTGGTTTGTGGTTTGTTCTTCTTTTTCTGTCCACATTTTTCAGTGTTTCCATCAGACTCCTGGGATTAAGGGAACTGGAACAATCTGAGCACTTAAATGGATTTTTTTGCCTCTCCTGGCTCTTGCCTTCAGCTGTAATTTTCCCAGTCACAGAAGGGTTTGGGTTTTTTTTTTTTGGAGAGAGTTTTTAATATATATTAATATATATTAAAGAAATAAATATTGAAATATATATTAAAAAAGAGCAGAAATTCCAAATATCCCAAGCCCCTTTGTGTCATGGAGAATTTTGTGTTCATGTGATTCCTTAATTAATGGGAAAAAGACATTTTTTCCAGTGAGAACCACCATTCCCTGAAACCACCATTCCCTGGGATGTGGAATCCCTGGAGTGTTTCAGGATTTGGCTGCTCAAGGTGTTGAACAACCTCATCCTGAATCCTTTTTCCAGATGATCTTCCCAGTTCTGTGGTTTTCATCCTCCAGAATTCCTTTCTTTTCCTTAATATCTGGAATATCTGGAAATCTCTTGGCTGTGTTTAAATGAATCCTGACTTCTCCCATTTTCCCTCAGCCCCTTGGAGCCCCAGCTACAGCTGGGAATTTTTCCTCTTGGGAATTTTTCCTCTCAGGAATTTTTCCACTTGGGAATTTCTCAGGTGTGGGCAGCCTGCCAAGGAAGGGGAGTGTGGGATCTGCAGAGCCTGAACACAGCTGGATGAACAAATAGGTTTTAAACCTCACTCTCAGCCAAGCTTTCCCAGCCCTTCTTATCCAAACATTCCTGAGGGACTCGAGTTCCAAACTTATTTTGTTGTGGAAAAGATGAAACTTTGAAGATGGGAGTCAAAGTCAATATTGACTTGTCTTGCTCTTGGGTTCAGCCCTTGCCCTAAATGCCCTTCAGGATTCCTGCAGGGATAGAAATGGAAAGGGAGGGATTGAATCCTGCTGTTGTGGATGTTGAAAAATGAGACCAGGAGGAAAAATAATCCCAAAAGCATCTTTAGAAAACTTTAAAAAGCAGAGAAAAGGACATGTGGGATATTCAGCAGGGGTGTGGCACTTGGAACAGAGGAGGATCCAAAGCCACGTTGGATTTGTTGGTTTTACACCCTGTAGTTATTCCAATATAATTTCCAAAAATAGGGCTTGGAGTAGAAATTCTGCTGATGCTGGTGTAACACACACCTCGTGGGATGGGCTTGCACTGGGGTTTATGGGATGGAAATGGTGGGTTGATGGGAAGAGCCAGCATTGTTTGGGATTGGTGCTGTTCCTTTTCCTGTTACCTTGACAGCAAAATACTCAAAGTGCTGCAGATGCCCCTGAGGTGGATACTGGGATTAAATTATTTTTGGGGAAAAAAAAAGGGAACTAATAAAGGAGTGTAGAATTATAGGATGGTTTGAGTGGGATCTCAAAGCCCATCCAGTGTCACCCCTGCCATGGCAGGGACACCTGCCACTGTCCCAAAGTGCTCCAAGCCCATCCAGCCTGGTCTTGGACACTTGCAGGGATCCAGGGGCAGCCACAGCTTCTCTGGGAAGCTTGTTCAGTGCTCCATCATCCTCAAAGGAGAAGTTTTTCCTCATATCCAGCTGGAATTTCCTGTGTTTCACTTTGTGCCCATTGTCCCTTCTCCTGTCACTCAGCAGTCCAGCCCTGTTCCTCTCCACACCCACCCTTGAGATATCAGTGGATTTATTTGGGGTTTCTGACAGTCTTTAACAAAAGGATGGTCTCAGGAGGCTCAAAAAACAACTTGATATTCATGGAATTATGGAATTGTTTCAGTTGGAAAAGATCTCACACCACTGAGCCCAACCTTTCCCAGCAGTGCCAAGGCCACCACTAACTCTGTCCCCAAGTGCCACATCCACAGGGCTTTGAAATCCCTGCAGGGATGGGGACACCACCCCTGCCCTGGGCATTTCCATGAAGGAATTCCATGTTTCATGAAGGAATTTTCCCTAAAATCCAATCTAAACCTGCCCTGGCCCACCCTGAGGCTGTTCCCTCTGCTCCTGTCCCTGTTCCCTGGGGCTGTCCCCTCCTGTCAGGGACTTGTGCAGAGCCACAAGGGCCCCCTGACCCCCCTTTTCTCCAGGCTGAGCCCCTTCCCAGCTCCCCCAGCACCCCCAAACCCTCCCCAGCTCCATCCCTGGCCACTCTCCATCCCCTCCATGTCCTTCCTGAGCTGAGGAGCTCAGAACTGACCCCAAATTCCAGGTGTTCCCTCAGCAGTGCCCAGCACAGGGGACAGTCACCTCCCTGATCCTGCTGAAATGCACCTGGGCACATCTGGATTCACATCCAGCTGCTGCCACCAGCACCCCCAGGGCCTTTCCCAGCTTCCCAACTGGAGCATTCCATGGGGTTTGAGCAAAGGCTGAACCTGTCCTGCCCTCAGAACTGGAGCAGGGCTGGGTCCCTCTCCTGTCCCTGTCCCTGTTCCCTGGGGCTGTCCCCTCCTGTCAGGGACTTGTGCAGAGCCACAAGGCCACCCCTGACCCCCCTTTTCTCCTTCCTTTTCATGCCATGATTCCAGCTCCTTCTGAAGAGTTCAATTAGGAGCAGCTTGGAATTATCAGTGCAGCAGCTCCTGGAGTGAGTCCCTGCTGAAGAGGGAATTTAGGAGGTGTTGGCAGCACAGTGCCCAGCCCTTGCTGTCCCAATGCCTCAGCCCTTCATTAGGACTTTCCTTAATTATGTCCCTGTCATGATGTTTCAGCCTGGAATCACTGAATCCATTGGATTGGAAAAGCCATCCCAGACCATCCAATGCAAGCTGTGCCCAGAGCCCTGAGTGCCACATCCAGGAATTCCTTGGACACCTCCAGGGATGGGGATTCCAAACCTCCCCTTCCAATCTTGAACAGCTCTTTCCATGAGGAAATTCCCAGCAGGAATATTTAACAGCTGAAATATTTAACAGCTTTTTCCATGAGGAAATTCCTGCTGAGAATTAATTTCCTGCTCCAGTTTTTAACAGCTTTTTCCATGAGGAAATTCCTGCTGGGAATTTCCTGCTCCAGTGTTGAACATCTCTTTCCATGAGGAAATTCCTGCTGGGAATTTTCTGCTCCAATGTTGAACAGCTTTTTCCATGAGGAAATTCCTGCTGAGAATTTCCTGCTCCAATGTTGAACATCTCTTTCCATGAGGAAATTCCTGCTGAGAATTAATTTCCTGCTGAAATATTTAACAGCTTTTTCCATGAGGAAATTCCTGCTGGGAATTACCTGCTCCAATGTTGAACAGCTTTTTCCTTGAGGAAATTCCTGCTGAGAATTAATTTTTCTGCTGAAATATTTAACAGCTTTTTCCATGAGGAAATTTCTGCTGGGAATTTCCTGCTCCAATCTTTAACATCTCTTTCCATGAGGAAATTCCTGCTGAGAATTAATTTCCTGCTGAAATGTCCAGCCTGAGCCTCCCCTGGCACAGCTTGAGGCTGTTTCCTCTCATCCTCTTGTTAAATTTCATTCTCATTGTGGAACTTAATCCCTGAAAATTTTACTGTTCCCATTTTTGCTCTCAGGAATAAAAAAAAAAAAAAAAAAGGAGCCTCCTTGAAAATTAACCTTCCCATTCTTCCTTCTTTTTCTGGAATCTTAAAATAGGGAAACAGGTGCTTCCCAAATTATCTGTCCATCCATCCATCCATCCATCCATCCATCCATCCATCCCATAATTTTACAATCTCTTCCTCACAGTACTTCCTGCTGCTTTCCATGTTCAGCATCAAGGAATTCACAGCAGGACTTGGTGAATTATTTTTTTTTTTTGTGCATCCCTGAGCTTTGGATGTTTTAATGTTCAGCTCTGAGAAAATGGGTTTTGCTCAAATCCTGGGATTTTTTTTTTTAACATGAAATTTTCCCATCTAAAAGTTACTTTTAGTTTATTTGCTTTATATAAAACTCAGCCTTTTTCTCCTCTTTTCTCTCTGGAAAATTCTCATGGCAAGTGTTAGAACTAGAGGGAAATAAAATCTCTATTTAATATAATATCTGAACTCCTAATTCCTTAACACCTTTTAAATTAGGACATGGAATATCCTCCTGTCCTGTGCCCCAAAATCCATGTCCCCAGTACAGATTTTTCCCTTAATTCCTTAACTTCCTTCCCTTTTTTTTTTTTTTTTTTTTTTAGCCACTGCTAATTAGTTTTCTAAGTGGGAATTGCTGCAAGACACAATTATTCCTGGAAACACCCCAAATCTGTCAAAACTTTGTCTGAACTTTTTGAGAGCAGCTTAATTTTAGATCAGAGTTGGACAAAGCTGCTTGTGCTCAGCTCAAGTTCATTATTTGGTCTGGACAAATCATTTATTTCATTTTTCCTGTAGGAAAAATGCTTCATGCCTCATTTTTTTAATTTTTGGGGGTTTTTAGGGTTGTTTGTTTGTTTGTTTTGGGTTTTTTTTGTTGTTGTTGTTTTGGTTTTGGTTTTGGTTTGGTTTGGGGTTTTTTTTTGTTTGGTTTTTGGGGTTTTTTTGGGGTTTTTTTTGTTTGGTTTTTGGGGTTTTTGGGTTTTTGTTTGGTTTGGTTTGGTTTTTGTTTGTTTGTTGGGGCTTTTTTTTTTTTTTTTCTGCAGTGTTGGATTCACTGCTGGGAATTAGAAGCAAACATGCTGAGTCCTAATTAGATGCTTTCCTGGCTCTTTTTCCATCCTAAAATCCATAAAAAAAAAAATCTGAGAGCAGGTGGGAGCTGAAGGTCACTGATTTGTTTGGATTTATTTTGGTCACTTGTCAGCCAGAACCTCAATTTCTGTTGTCCAGGAATATTCCTGGTTAGGTTTTCCTTGGCTGAATCCATCTTTTTTTTTTTATCTATTCCAATTGAGAGCTGAGCTATAATTGTACTCCTTGCTTTTATTTTTATTTTATTTTAATTTTAGGGGTGAGCAGGCAAAGTGATTCCTTTTAGGAATCTCAGCTGCATTCCCAGTGCAAATGCCTTTATTTAGGAGCAGATTTTCAGACCTGTGACACTTAAAATTTAGTGACAAAGTCATCTTGAGACCTAAGGAACAAAAAGAGAAATCACAGGGAGAGATTTTTATAGGAGGGAAAGCAAATCCTTAATTTTTTTTCTTTATCAGGCAGTATTTTTCTGTACAGGATTTTAGGAAAAGGTTGGAATTTAGGATGAGATTGGATTATAGGAAAAGGTTGGATTTTAGAAAAGATTGGATTTTAGGAAGAGGCTGGATTTTAGGAAAGGGTTGGATTTTAGGAAGGGGTTGGATTTTAGGAAGGGGTTGGATTTTAGGAAGGGGTTGGATTTTAGGAAGAGGTTGGATTTTAGGAAGAGGTTGGATTTTAGGAAGAGGTTGGATTTTAGGAAGAGGTTGGACTTTAGGAAGAGGCTGGATTTTTTAGGAAGAGGTTGGATTTTAGGAAGAGGTTGGATTTTAGGAAGGGATTGGATTTTAGGAAGAGGTTGGATTTTAGGAAGAGGTTGGATTTTAGGAAAGGGCTGGATTTTAGGAAGAGGCTGGATTTTAGGAAGAGGTTGGATTTTAGGAAGGGGTTGGACTTTAGGAAGAGGTTGGATTTTAGGAAGAGGTTGGATTTTAGGAAGAGGTTGGACTTTAGGAAGAGGCTGGATTTTAGGAAGAGGTTGGATTTTAGGAAGAGGTTGGATTTTAGGAAGAGGTTGGATTTTAGGAAGGGGTTGGATTTTAGGAAGAGGTTGGATTTTAGGAAGAGGTTGGATTTTAGGAAGAGGCTGGATTTTAGGAAGAGGTTGGATTTTAGGAAGGGGTTGGATTTTAGGAAGGGGTTGGATTTTAGGAAGAGGTTGGATTTTAGGAAGGGGTTGGATTTTAGGAAAGGGCTGGATTTTAGGAAGAGGTTGGATTTTAGGAAAGGGCTGGATTTTAGGAAGGGGTTGGATTTTAGGAAGAGGTTGGATTTTAGGAAGAGATTTAATTATAGGAAAAGGTGGGATTTTAGGAAGAGGTTTAATTATAGGAAAAGGTGGGATTTTTGGAAAACACTGGATTTTAGGAAATTTTCCTGAATGAGATTTTCCAAAGAGAATGAAAAAAGAGGGATTTTATCCAACACCTCAGGAAGGTACCACAACAATCCAGGGCTGAGATGCTGACACACAGATTGGGGGTTTTTTCCCAGCTCATTCTTACAAAGCCCTTTCCTCCTGCTGCACAGGCACTTCTCTATAAATTCCCTATGGATTCAAGACATGCCATGGGTGAATTTCTGACCTTGGCACACACCCTGAGTTTTTGTGGAGCTGTTTTTAATTTTTATTTTCTCCCCTTCCTCCCACAGGCCACCGGTGCCCCCCGGCCAGGAGCGGCCATCGCTGCGTGGCCGACAATTCCAACCTCTACGTTTTTGGGGGCTACAATCCTGACTATGATGAGTCTGGGGGGCCAGAAAATGAGGATTACCCCCTCTTCAGGGAGCTCTGGAGGTACAACTTTGCCACAGACACCTGGCACCAGATGGGCACCGAGGGCTACATGCCCAGGGAACTGGCCTCCATGTCACGTACGTATGGAAATCCAGCTCCTTTGTGCCTGCTCCTGGAGCTATTTTCATCCTTGGCTATTTTCATCTGGAAATCTGGATCCTGTTTTTCCAAGTGTTTGGGTTGAGAAGGTTTTTTTTTTGGGTTGGGTTTGGGATTTTTCTTTCCCTTTATGCTCGGTTGAAGTGGAGAGAAAGAAAAAAAAAAGTGGGGAAGCAAGAGGTGTTTTCCAGGTGTTTTACCTTGCTGGCTGTGCTTTCAGCAGGGTGCAGACATCTCAAAGCATCCAAAAATAGCTGTCTTTGTTCACTTTTCAAAGCAGACCTTTGGTTACCATGGTTTTAGTTGAGATCCTTTCTCTTTTAGAGCCTCTCAAAGCCATGGATTGCAGGGAATTTGAACTGTGGGGAATTTTGCTGTCCCCAGAGCACAGAAACATGGAATGGTTTGGGTTGGGAGGCAGCTTAAAGATCATCCAGGTCCATGCCATGGACAGGGACACCTTCCCTAGAGCAGCTTGCTCCAAGCTGGGAAAAACATCCTGGTTTGCAGCACAGGTGTCTGCCAATACAGGCAGAAGCTTCTCTTTGAAATGGAGAATGTAAACACCCTCCTTCCAAATTATTATTATTTGGAAATTAAGGGGCTCTCAGGCAAAGAGATGGGAATTAGGAAGAACAGTTCTTTACTAGGAAAATTAAAATAGCAATGCAGGATTAGACAGAACAATCCCAACCCCTGCCAGAGTCAGAATCCAAGCTGACACCCGTCAGTCAGTCAGGGTGTTGGCACAGTCCCATTCCATGGTGGCTGCATCCTCCTGCAGTGGCAGATGTGGCTCAGCTGGAGCAGTGCTCCTGGAGAAGGGGCAGTTTCCTCTGAAGGTGCAGGGATGATGTGGCAGGGTCTGGTTTTCCTCTGGAATCCAGTGGCAAAGGCTGCTCTGCTGTTCCAAATGTCAGTTTTTCTCTGGGTAGGAAAGGCTTGGCTCCTCCCTGGCTGGAGCATCTCCCATGGGATGATGGAATTTTATCAGCCATGCCCTGGGACTCACTGGCCATGAACAGGAGATCTCTCCTGGAGGGAGGATGGGCTGTGGAAAGATAAAGATGATTGCCCCAGCTGGTTTAAAGCTGGCCCATGAGCAGATAATGTGTGCCAGGAGATCAGGGGCACTGCCCCACCTGGGGACAGATGGGGACAGAACACACATTGCTGCCACATCAACCCAACACAAAAAACCATTCTGTTCTGATCTCACAGCAATGAACATCCCTGTTTTTCCTCTCTCTCTTTCTCTCCCAGTTGTTTTACATGGCAACAACCTGCTGGTTTTTGGGGGCACTGGGATCCCCTTTGGAGAGAGCAATGGCAACGATGTCCACGTGTGCAACGTCAAGTACAAGCGCTGGGCTCTGCTCAGCTGCCGCGGCAAAAAGCCCAACCGCATCTACGGCCAGGTGGGAGCCCAGGGCAGCCCTGGGGGCTCAGAGCACCCCATCCCTTCTCTGCTCCTCACCACTGATGGTCTTCCTCTCTAACAGCACAAGGAAAAGCAGGTGGTGTTAGTAAAAGTCACTGATTTGTTTGTTTTGGTCAATATTCCAAACCATAGTTACTAAATAGCCACCAGACAATGCAGTGGTTAAGTTTTCCTTGGCTGAATCCATCTTTTTTTTTTTTTTTTTATCTATTCCTGTTGAGAGCTGAGCTGGAATTGTGCTCTCTGCTTTTATTTTTATTTTATTTTAGTTTTTTGTGATTCCTTTTGGGAATCTCAGCTGTGTTGGAGAAGGTGAAGATGATGAACCCCACAAATATAAATGCTCAGATTCTGGGAATATAGAATCCACAGACATGATAGAAATGAAAGCCACCTTTGATATTCCAAACCATAGTTACTAAATAGCCACCAGACAATGCAGTGGTTAGGTTTTCCTTGGCTGAATCCATCTTTTTTTTTTTTTTTTTTTTTCTCCAATCTATTCCTGTTGAGAGCTGAGCTGGAATAGTGCTCCTTGCTTTTATTTTTATTTTAGTTTTAGGGGTGATTCCTTTTGGGAATCTCAGCTATGTTGGAGAAGGTGAAGATGATGAACCCCACAAATATAAATGCTCAGATTCTGGGAATATAGAATCCACAGACATGATAGAAATGAAAGCCACCTTCAATATTCCAAACCATAGTTACTAAATAGCCACCAGACAATGCAGTGGTTAAGTTTTCCTTGGCTGAATCCATCTTTTTTTTTTTTTTTTTTTTTATCTATTCCTGTTGAGAGCTGAGCTGGAATAGTGCTCCCTGCTTTTATTTTTATTTTATTTTAGTTTTAGGGGTGATTCCTTTTGGGAATCTCAGCTGTGTTGGAGAAGGTGAAGAAGATGAACCCCACAAATATAAATGCTCAGATTCTGGGAATATAGAATCCACAGACATGATAGAAATGAAAGCCACCTTCAATATTCCAAACCATAGTTACTAAATAGCCACCAGACAATGCAGTGGTTAGGTTTTCCTTGGCTGAATCCATTTTTTTTTTTTTTTTTTTTTTTTATCTATTCCTGTTGAGAGCTGAGCTGGAATTGTGCTCTCTGCTTTTATTTTTATTTTATTTTAGTTTTAGGGGTGATTCCTTTTGGGAATCTCAGCTGGATTCCCTTCTCCTGCCCAATCAAATGCCTTTATTTAGGAGCAGATTTTGCCTGTTCTGTCAGACCTGTGATACTTAAAATTTAGTAAAGAAATAAAGCAGCTTCAGTTCTTTGAGATTTCAAAGAAAATCCTAGTTAGGTCAGAATTTATTCACTTTGCTCTCTGTTGAAGGAAATGCTGGATTGTATTTCCTAGGAGTGTTAATTGTGCCAATAAAAATAAGGCAGGAGCTGGGTTAAAATGCCTGCAGCTGAATGAAAAAAATCTGATTTAAGGAGTAGGTTGGGTAGTCAAAAACCTTCAAACCCCAAAACTCTAAATGAAAAAGTGATTTAAGGAGTAGTGTGTAGTCAAAACTTTCAAAACCTAAAACTCAAATATGAAAATTTGTAAAGTTCCTTTATATTAGAATTAGTTTTGATAAAGTGGATGAAGGAGGTGCACAAAGAAATGGATTCCCCCTCACAGCAGGACTGGGAGCTGGGGCTTAAAATCCCTGCAGCTGATGAAAAAAAATCTGATTTAAGGAGTAGGTTGGGTAGTCAAAAACCTTCAAAACTCAAAATGAAAAAGTGATTTAAGGAGCAGTGTGTAGTCAAAACTTTCAAAACCTAAAACTCAAATATGAAAATTTGTAAAGTTCCTTTATATTAGAATTACATTTCATAAACTGGATGAGCAAGGTGGACAAAGAAATGGATTCCCCCTCACAGCAGGACTGGGAGCTGGGGCTTAAAATCCCTGCAGCTGATGAAAAAAAAGTCTGATTTAAGGAGTAGGTTGGGTAGTCAAAAACCTTCAAACCCCAAAGCTCAAAATGAAAAAGGGATTTAAGGAGCAGTGTGCAGTCAAAACTTTCAAAACCTAAAAACTCAAAATGAAAATTTGTTAGAATTACACTTTCAATGAAGAGAGTGAACGAGTTGGACAAAGAAATGGATTTTTTTTTTTTTTTTCCTTTAGAAGAGCAGGAATTGCCATTTTTGCAGCCCCAGCTGTGCCAAATCCTTTGTCCCTGGTTTCTCTGGCAGGCCATGGCCATCATCAACGGGTGTCTGTACGTGTTTGGAGGAACCACTGGCTACATCTACAGCACTGACCTGCACAAGCTGGACCTCAACACCCGCGAGTGGATCCAGCTGAAGCCCAACAACATGTCCTGTGACATGCCAGAGGAGAGGTCAGCACCTGGGCAGCCTCAGGGAGGGCTTTTTTGGGAGGCAGGGAAGGGGAAGTTTTGGGATTTGCAGCCCTCCTTTGCCTGGCAGTTGTTGTGGCATTTTTGGTTTGGTGTCCATGTGAGAAGAGGGAATTGGGAATGGAAGAATTCCTGAATGGTTTGGGTTCATAAAAATTTTTTTCCACCCCTCCCCCTGCACATTTTCCACTATCCCAGGGTGTTCCAAGCCCTGTCCAGCCTGGCCTTGGACACTCCCATTTTAGCAGGAGCTGGAATATTGATGGTATTCACTAATCCTTGCACTTAATTATTTAATAATTGCTCTGCAATCAGAAAATGCCTTTCAGATTTCTGAGCTCAGGAAAACTTCCACATCTCCTGAGTGCTCCCAGCTTGAGGGACTGATGCAGCAGAGCCAGGCTTGGGAGTTTCTGCTCAAATCATTGGAATTTGATGGTGATTTCCAACCCAAATCCTTGGAATTGGATGGTGATTTCCAACCCAAATCCTTGGAATTGGATGGTGATTTCCAACCCAAATCCTTGGAATTGGATGGTGATTTCCAACCCAAACCCTTGGAATTGGATGGTGATTTCCAACCCAAATCCTTGGAATTGGATGGTGATTTCCAACCCAAATCCTTGGAATTGGATGGTGATTTCCAGAAGGTTTTTTTTTTTGTTGTTGTTGCTGATTGTGCTGCTTTGCATCTTCAGGTACAGACATGAAATTGCTCATGATGGTCAAAGGATTTATATCCTGGGAGGTGGAACTTCCTGGACAGCTTATTCCTTGGATAAGGTGAGGCATTTGGAACCCTGGAACAGGAGATTTTCCACACTGAGGAACAACCAGCACAGCTTCCTCATCTGGCTTTAGAGAACCTGATTAAAAAATAAATTTAAAAAAAAATTAAAGAGATAATTTGGAGCAGATTGTTCTCCTATTTCTGTAAAACCTGGATTTGCCACACAATGTCCTGGTGATGAATCTGTGGTCACTTTAAATAGTGCTCTGCTTCCAAAAAAGTGGAGTCTGCAGCACTTAATGTGACATTTTATCTCTCCACTGTCCCATTTTTGTCCCTATGTGCAGCAGGAGGAAGGAGGAATCCTCCTGAGAACAAGAGGGTGTGGATTTGAATTGGTCCAGCTCTTTTAAAAAGCATTATTCTTTTGTTTTTTCTCAGCTGTAGGGCTGAAATAGCAAAGCTGGGATGGAGCCTGGAAGGTCATTTTAGCCCTGCTTAGTCACTGGCTGGGATCAGCCATTTTTGGGTTTGCACTTAATGAAAAAAAAAAAGGGATTTATTTCTAGAGGGTCAGAGCCTGTGGCTGCAGCATCCTGGAGGATCTCATGGCTCCTCTTTTTCCCTGCAGATCCATGCCTACAACCTGGAGACCAACACCTGGGAGGAGATCACCACAAAACCTCACGAGAAAGTTGGTGAGTTGGCAATTTCCCTTCTTTCCCTGGCAGCCAGAGTGGCTTGAAGGTGCAGTTTTCTTGTTCAATGTGTGACTTCATGCTGGATTTGAGATGCTGCCTGTGCTTCAGCACTGAGGATTTACCCATCCAAGGCAATTTGGGAGTCTGGCTTCCCTGGTGACAGTGCCTGGATCTGCTCCCTTTGGGCTTTCCTTGGAATCTCACATCTTGCTTTTCACCAAGCCACATTTGGGGAACAAAATTCCAGCATTTTTCTTCCTTCCTTGGAGTCAATTAGGAATTGGAAGTCAAACCTGAAACACCTCCTTAAAATTACCCCTTTTGAACCTGGGATTGCAGGAAAGCAGAACCTCTTAAAAATTAAACTCTGGGATTAAATGTTGAGACAAAATCACCACTTGCACAAGCACTTTAAAGCAATCATTGCTGATACATATAGATATATATATATATTTAAATTTATTCTCCCCAGGCTTCCCAGCAGCCAGAAGATGCCACAGCTGTGTGCAGATAAAAAATGGTAAGATTTACCTCTGGAAAATTGGTGTATCTTGTACAACCTGAAGGGGCTCCAGGAGAGCTGGAGAGGGGCTGGGGACAAGGGATGGAGGGACAGGACACAGGGAATGGGGAAAGGGGAGATTGGGGCAGGAATTGCTGGCTGGGCTGGAATTGCCAGAGAATCCCTGGATCCCTGGAATGGCCCAGGAAGGATTGGAGCAGCCTGGGATGCTGGGAGGTGTCCCTGGAATGAGCTTGGAGCTCCCTTGCCAGGCAAGGCAGGCCAGGATTCTGGGATTCAGGACACTCAGAATCCATTGGCAGGGATTTGGATGGCAAGTGGGGAGAGAAAAGAGAGGAAAAGGGAAGGGAGAGCCTTGATGGTTCCCTGAGATTGCAAGGGAAGGCCCTGGATGCATCAATTCCTTGGAGAGGAGATGGATCCAATGGGAGCTTGTGGAGAGCTGGGAATTGCCAGGCTGGAGAAGGGAAGGATCCAGGGAGAGCTTCCAGCACATTCCAGGGCCTGGAGGGGCTCCAGGAGAGCTGGAATTTGGGAAAGGCACAGAGGGACAGGACACAGGGAACTGGGGAAGGGGAGACTGGGGCAGGAATCCCTGGAATGTCCCAGGAAGGATTGGAGCAGCCTGGGATGCTGGCAGGGGCTGAGCTGGAACTGGATGAGCTTTGGGCTCCCTTCCCACCCAAACCAGTCTGGGAATCTCTAAGTGGCCTCTGCTGTGTGAGGGGCCTGATTTGGGGGATGCTGAGAGCCTTTGTGGAGTGAGTGATGCCAAAGCTGTGTGGGGAGGGGGGATCCCTGCCCTCTGCCCCCCGTGGCTCCTGGCACCTCCCCACCCTCCTCTCTTGCAGAAGTGTTTGTGTGTGGAGGCTACAATGGAGAGGTGATCCTGGGAGATGTCTGGAAGCTGAACCTCCAAACTTTCCAGTGGGTCAAGCTGCCAGCTGCAATGCCAGAGCCTGTGTACTTCCACTGTGCTGCTGTCACCCCAGTGAGTGACTCCTTCCCTTCCTCCACCCAAGCTCTCTGACCTTCATGATGCTCCCAAGGAAGTGATGCAGCAGATTTTAGCAGGCTCTTCCTCCTGCTGCTGTTTGAATATCCACACACCATGGGCTTTTCTTTCTGAAAGAAATGATGCAGAATTTGAGCTTTTAAACTCCATGTGGGAACAGCAGTAAAAGGAAAAAAAAAAAAAAAGCAGCACAAAAACTCCCTGAGTAAAGTGATTTTATCCTACTGAGAACAGCCTGAGGATAAAGATGACATGAGGCTGTTCCCATCTCTTTGGAATGTTGGTATTGCCAGAGCTTTTGGCCATAAGTAAAAGGCTGGAAATTGATAATTAGGCAGCAAAAAATGCCTTTGGTTGTGCCTTTACCTTCTTCAGCTCATCTCCTCAGGGCAGAGATCACATTCCTTGGTGTCACTTCATTTAGGGAATGTTATAAATGCAGCTTTTCCTGGGAAGCCTGATAAAGGTGTTTCCCAGGCAGCTCAGTGACTGCCTGGACTGCAGGAATGCCCTTTTTAGCCAGCATATGGGGGAAAAAAAAAAAAAAAAAAAAAAGCCACTCAGTAGCTGAGGTTTCCCCATCTCTCTGTGTTCCTGTCATCCCTGAGCCAAGGGAATGCAGCATCTCTGTGTGAGGTGGGTGTAGCTTAAAACTACATTCTTTTCAGCTTTATCAACAGCTTGCCACACTCCTAAAATGGGTTTGTTGGGATAGAAATAATGTAAAATTCAGAGCAGAGCACGCTGAGGTGGTGGATGTGTGGTGTAGGATGAGGAGTGATTCCTGCCCTGATTCAGAGGATCCCAGAGTGAAGGGCAGCTCTGCTGCAGGGTTTGAGGTGGCAATTCCTGCTTTTCCTGCCTCTCTAAGCCCTGTCCCCCTTTCCTTCCCCCCCCAGGCTGGCTGCATGTACGTCCACGGAGGGGTGGTCAACATCCACGAAAACAAACGGACTGGCTCCCTCTTCAAAATGTGGCTGGTGGTGCCCAGCCTGCTGGAACTGTGCTGGGAGAAGCTTCTGGAATGTTTCCCTCACCTAGCAGCTCTGTCCAGATCTCAGCTTTTGCACCTTGGACTGACACAGGGACTCGTGGAGCGACTAAAATGAGAACATGTCCCAGGTCTGGGTGAAGAATTCCCCCTCCCACCACCTCTCTATTTATGGATTCCATGGATGGTCTTGCTAAGAACATGGAGGAACCTGCTCAAGGCCTTACTCAGCAAATACATCAATGCCTTTGCAGACATTGGTACTTCTAGTCCTTGGAAAAAACAAAACAAAACAAATCCCCTTTTTATTTATGGAGCTAAGTTACACCATTCATCCAAAAGTATTTTCTGAGACTTAAGCAGCCAACCAGCAACCTGTCATCAGCACAATGCTTGCTAATTAATTGGGGAGCTTAATGAGCTACTGAATGTGCTTCACCTTGGTATTTCCACCCTTGTATCCAACGAGGAACACGCAGAGCAACCACCAAACCTGTTCTTTGGCTTTGGATAACCCATCCCTCCCAGCCAGCTGAGCTCCCCTTCTCCAAAGCCACCCCCAATTCCTGCAGCCCTGCATGTTTTCCATGGAATGTTGCCATCCCTGAGCTCCTGGAGACGGCTGGAACGTCCCCCCCTGCAGCTCCCCTGCTGCAGTGTCTGTGTTCTCCCCTTCCCACACTGAAAGCTTGGCTGGGAAGAGTGGGAAAAAGCTGCTGCTTAAAGGGATTGCTGTGTAGCTCACTGGGGGTGGGGAGGGAAAAGGTTTTCCTGAGGGTTTTAGAACCTTTTCAGCTCATTTTGCACCCAGAACAAGCTACAGCAAACCCTTAGAGTTCAGAGTTCTTTGAACCTGCTCAACCAAGCCCTGGTTCTCAGCAGCTCCCAGCTTTTGGTTTTCCTTCCTCCCACACATCCCAAACTGGCCTTTTTCTTGTTGTTTCATGTTGCCCTGAGGGTAGGAAATGTTTAAAGGTGGGTTGGGGAGTGGCTTTGTGGATTGCTCAGCATCCAGAAAAGGGGAGAGGGAACATCTCTGCCTCCTGCTGGGAACAGGGATTGTCTGTGCACAGGAAGGGCTGGCTCTGCTCCTCTTGTGCTCCCTACACTTAATTTATTGAAGTGGCCACTGAACTCTCAGCAGCTCCAGACATGAGGTTTGTGCAAAATCCTTTTCAGTTGGAGCCCATTTTTAAGTGCCTTTTGTTTTTAAAATCAGCTTTTCCCAATGCTTTCCTCTTCATCAAAGGTTACACTCTGGGGTTTTAGTTCCTTTTCAAAAGATTGCATTTATGTTTAAATAAACCATAGCATTGTCTTCATGTTGTTAATCCAAAGGTGCTGCCTGCTGGAGTCACTGCCCTCACAGCTTTTGTCCCAAAATTAAACTCCCCCTGGTCTTGAGAATAGATTTTCCTCTTTCTCCACTTGCTGCTCTTTTTTTTCCCCCCCAAGGCTCAGAAAACAAAGGCTGAGCATCACAGCTGAGGCTTTCTCAGGTGCTTGGACCACAGGAACTGCTGGGAGCTCTGCTGTCTCCATCCCCTACACTGAACCTCCCCAGGAATTTGATTAATTTTGTGCATTTCAGCCCCTTCCCAGCCTCCCTGGCTGCTGACTCCAGAGCCTGCAGGCAGCTGTGGACAGGGAGGGGTTCCCTGCTCCACCATTTCTCCAGCTCCTCCTTCCATCCCAAACTCTGAGGCTGAATATCCACACTTCCATCTCTGCCTTGTGGGACCTTGGTCATCCCTGTGCTGGTTTTTGTCTCACCTGCTTTCAAGAACATCTCTTATCCCCAAGGTGATACTGGAGCCATCCAAACCTGGATCTCTAAGGTTTTTAGATTTTCCTTATTCTGGAGCTTTCTCTGAGGTTGCCCAAAGCCTCTCTGGATGATTTTGGAGCAGTTTTAGGACTCTGGAGAGGTCTCAGAAAATTTAAAGTTGGTCCAAGGGACAACACTGGAAGCCACAGAGCTGTCAGTCTCACTTCAGTGCCTGGTAAAATCCTGGAAAAGATTATTCTGGGGAGCATTGAGAAAAACAATACAGGCATCAGTCACAGCCAGCACAGCTTCAGGAGAGGGAAGTCCTGGCTTGGCCACCCTGATTTCCTGCTACAACAGCACAACCCACCTGGATGATCCAGATCCAGGAAAGGCAGGAGCTGGAATCTCAGACTTGAGCTAAGTGCATCCAGGACAGGCTGGGGAGCAGCCTGGGGACCCTGGGGAGCTGGAACTGAGGAGGGACAGCTCTGTCCTGGGGACAGCAGCAAGGGAGGGGATTGTCCTGCTCTGAACAGGCTCCCCAGGGACTGGGCACAGCCCCAGAGCTGCAGGAGCCAGGGTGGGGTTGGTGGATCCCTGTGGATCCCACAGGAGCTGGGAAAGCATCACCAAGAAAACCACAGAGCTCCAAGGATTTCATTTTGGCTGATAAAACCCCTACAGGCACCACCCACTGCTGGATTTCCAGGGGTCTTTCCCATTCCATGACCTCCACTGGCTGCTCAGGATCTTTGGAGGCTGCTCTTCCTAAAAAAATTATTTTGCTTAATCACTGAGCTCACAGCTCCTGCTGAGAGGGGCTTTAATTGCTGCTGGGCTGCTGCTGTGGGTAAAAGCCTTCATTATAAGATATTATTAAATTATGATTTAATTTAAGGGAGAGGGAAAGGATCTGCATCCAGCATCTGCAGCAAGTGATGGAGGGGGGATAAGAGCATCCACAGTGCTGCTGGGATGGGGACAGGATGGAAGGAGACAGGGAAAACCAGCTCAGAACAGAATTCCTGAGCATCCCTCACCCCAGGAGGGCTGGTTTCTTTAATCTCAGTAAAATGATGGCACTGAGCAGGTTCTCTGCAGCTTCTGCTCTCCCATCACATCCCTTTCCTTTTCCTCCTTCCCTGTCCTGCCATCAGCAACTCCAGCTACTCACCCAGCCAAGCTCCCAAATGGCCCAGACTAATGACAGCAGTGTCAGTGCTGATGCCTCACTAGGAAAACAAAAAGGCTTAATAAAGCAGCTTCATTAATCCCTAACGAGCTGCTGCCTTCCCAGGCTCGGGGCTGTCCATCCCAACATTCCTGTGCCAGCACTCCCTGGTTTTCCTGCTGAAGGACATCCCAATGGAGCAGGAGAGGGGAAAGAGGCACCAGAGCCTCCTTGCCTGTGTTTAGTGGAGCTCTCAGTGTTTTGCTTTGGGGTTGTTTTTGTTTTTGAAGATAATAAATCAATCCAAGCCCCAGCTTTGTCCTCTCACCACATCCACCAGCATTTCCATGCATGGGGGGAGATGTCCATAGGGTGGGACAGGTTGGGGACAACAGCAGGAGCATCCCTGAGCCTTCTCTCAGTCTGGTACAGAGCTCAAAGGCAGGAGGAGCAAGGACAGGCAGCCAAGAGCAGGCTGGAGATGGGCTGGAGCTTTGGGAGGCTCACAGAGAGCTGGAGCCCCCCCAGCCCCTGCCTGTGTCCCTTGGGGACAGGCTGGTGACCAAGGCCCGTTTAAAGAGAAACAAACCTGTTTCATGATTTGTACAAAACTGCTTTAATGACAAAACAGCTGAAAAATACCTTTTTTTGTGAATTTCTGGTGCCATCAAACATCCCATGTGCAATTCCCAGGCCTGGGAGGATGAGGAACTTCTCAGGCACCTTCTCCCAGTGCAGCACATCCCCAGGGACAGGTCTGTCCTCCAGACACACCAAAATCCCCTTCAACACCCTCCACTGAGGACAGTTTTCCTTCCAGCCACCCAAGTGTGGGCTGGAGCTGCCTCTGTGACGTGCTCTGGCTGTGACACTCCTCATTTTGGGAGCAATTCCATTGCCACCACCCTTATGGCACACAGGGAGAGCCCAGGAGCAGCAGGAGCTTCAGGAAACGGCACTTCCAGACCAGAGCCAGCCTGGCCCAGTCCCTGAGACACTGGGAAAGGTCTTGGTGGGTGCTGAGCCCAACAGAGGGGCTGGGAAAGGAGAATCCAAAGCTCAGCAGCCGCTGGGCGAGGGGGCGAAGAAATAGACGGCCAGCAGGATGAAATAAACCATCACCAGCACCGTGCCTGGGGGACAGAGAGGGGACAGGGGAGTTACTCCCTGGAGCAAGGAGGGTCTGGATGAGCCCCCTGTAGAGGAGCTGTCCATTAAAATGGAGTTAAAAACCTTTTAAAGGTGAAAATGGAGTGATGCCCTTGCAGCTGCTGCAGGGGACAGCTGTGTGACAGATGTCATCACACACCACGAGCCCCAACAAGCAGGTGACCCCAGGAGCCCCCATCCCACATCCCAGGGAATACAGGGATGCTCCAGGCCCCTGTGGGAGGTGGTCACCTTGGAAATAGTCACATTTGCCATCCATGAAGATGTAGTTCATGAGCACCACGCTGAACATGCTGGCATAGACGTGGAGGTCACTGAAGACCAGAGTGAAGTTTGTTGGCTGCAAGGAAGAGGATTTGGGGTTTGTGGCAAATCAGGACAAGCCCCACACTGACTCTGTCTGGGGATTTATGTGCCACCCCTAAACCCCCTCTGTCACCTGTCCCCAGGGTGGGGACAGCACAGGAGACATCTGACCCCACTCCCCCTGCACTGAGCAGAGAGGGGACAATGGGAAGGACAGCTGTGTCCTTTCTGTGTCCCCAACCCTCCTCAGGAGGTCCCCAAGGCTGTTCTGGGGTTACTCACGTAGAAGATGGTGAAGAGCACCAGGATGGGGATCTGGAGCATGCAGACCTGCACAGCAATGCAGTTCCCAATCTCGATGCTGGGGAGGGAAGGGAAGGACAACTCAGGGGCTGCCAAGCACTGGGTGAGAAAATCCCAAAGCACAGAGCCCAATCCCACTTCTGACACCAGTTTTTGGGTGACTAAGTCTCCTTCTGGCACAGAATCTGACCCACCAGTGGCTGGGCAGCCCATGGTGGGCACCAAGGCACAAGAACCACCCCAAAACTCCTCCTTGGAGCCAGCTCACCTCAAGCTCAGATTGTTCTGCAGGGCAAACTGGATGCCATTGACAATCTCTGGCAGCTCAGGCACCATTGCCAGCACGGTGACACCGATGAAGTACTGCAGGGAAGAGGTGACACCAACCTGTGCAGAGCATCTCCAAATCCTTCCCCCCCCCACACACACACTGCTTTTGGGGTCCAACTGCATCCCTGGAGGGCACACCTTGGTGCCTGGGGCCAGCCAGAGGCAGCTCACCTGTGAGATGGTGGAGCTGGTGAGGATGGGGCTGATGTGCTCCGTGGCCAGGTCAGCACAGGCCGACATGCAGAGGGTGGAGAGCAGCAGGATGAGCAGCGCCCGCCAGCGGGACCAGTGCACCACGGCACTGTGCTGGTGGCCAGGCACTGGGGACAGAGCAGAGGGCTGTGGGACACTCCAGAGCAGGACAGGAGCCAGCCCTGCAGGCAGGACACGTGGGGACACTCGCTGTGGGAGTGACACTCACTGTGACAGTCGCTGATGTGGATGTCGTAGATGTGGGTGTGGGTTTTGAGGGTGAAGAAGAGCCCGATGAGGTAGGCAGCAGGGAGCAGGATGGACACTGTGTACACCAGGGGTCTGTGGGACACAGGTGACACTGTTAGTGCCACCAGGGGCTGGCATGGACACCCCAGGGGACATGGACAATCCCCCCAGGGGATTCCCGTGGGGATGGAGGAAATGGAGTGCTGGATCATTGGGGTGCAGAGGGGTTTGGGAGGGATATGTGGGAACACAACCAAACCCAGGAGGTGCCACCCCAGTGTGGGGACAGCCCTGTCCCCACTGCCATGGACACTCACTGGACGTGGCTGTAGTAGAGGGTGCCGTTGTTGTCCATCTGCAGAGAGAGCACCTATCAACAGGGACACAGGGGACAAGGGACAGCCCCACTGCCACCACCCAGCATGAGAGCCAGGGGGCTCAGAGCATCCCCCACCCCAAATTTGCCCCGTTTCCCCCTCACCAGGTCGAAGTGGCAGTTGTGGCACAGGTAGTGGCCCAGCGGGTTCTGGGTGACGTTGTGGCACTCGCCGCACACCAGCTTCCCGTACACCTTGGAGAAGAGTGTCGGGGCAAAGACACCTGCAGGGACAGCACATGGAGCACCCTGTGGGACCCCCCAAACCCGGGGGGACACCTTGGGGACACCCCTGTCCCCAGCTCACCTCCCACAGAGAGGAAGAGCAGGGCCGAGCTGACGCCGGCAGAGCGGCTGTTGAAGCGCTGCTCCTGGTGCCGGATGCCCCCGATCACCATGCACAGACCCTTGGGGACAAAAAAAAAACCCAAAATAACCCCCCATCAGTGCTTTGCTCACAGTGATTGACCAAAATCAGAGTATTGGTCTGACACTGATACCAAACTGTGACAGACAAGAGACTCTCTGACAATTTAAAGTTAAAGTGAATGTTTATGTGAGGTGATCCTCTGATACACTGCAAAATCACAGGTGATCACAAAATCTATTTATTGGCAAAGGATTCAAACAAATCCATATTGATAATAACAGCCCCTCCCACCCCCCTTCCAATGGTAATTAGCTTGAATGGCCATTAAGCATTGATTGACTGCTTCAATTAAGTCTGGGGTCGTTTTCATGGGGAGGGGTCTTAAAAGGAGGAAGTAAGGTGAGTCTTCCTCACCCTAAACTCCTGACCTTTTCTATCAGTGACAATACAAATGATTTCTGGGGATAGTTCAGTTTCTCAAATAATGAGTTTCTGGTTCCATTGTCTGTGTTCCTTTGGATCTGCTCACTAGTTTTGTCTTTTCCCATTGTAAGCCCAGCTGAGCAAACACAAAACGACAACCAATTATTTAAGTTTCAGATAACTACTCCCTTTTAACTCCTAATTATTTTCAGCAAGGGTAACTAATCTCTTAATTTTCTAAGGTTACTGTTTCAACAGCACCCTCCCAGCTGTCAGTGCCACCCCTCTCACCGGCACGAAGAGGACACAGCCCACCAGGGTCCCCGTCAGCGCTGACTTCACCACCTCGGCGTAGCAGCGGTTTCCCTCCCGCGAGCCCTTGATGAGCGCCGTGATGTAGAAGGTGAGCTCGGTGATGGAGCCGAAGGTGGCGTTCACCACCGCCCCCACCGCGAAATTACTCTGTGCTGAGATGCTGCAGAGGGAGGAGAAGGGTGTCACAGCAAGGCTGGAGTGTCCCCACGCCACCCCCAGGTGTCCCCAGCTCCGCTCACCTGGCGATGGCCATGCCGATGTAGTAGGAGAGGGGCATGATGGAGAGCAGGGCCAAGGAGAATTTCACAGCAGAGCCTGTCAGCTGGTTGGGGCTGTCCACATAGCCCAGCACCAGCGTCACCAGCACCAGGGGCAGCAGGTCTGGGGTGCCCAGTCAAGGACACAACAGAGAGGGGTGGATTTGGGGTCACTCCCCCCCATCCCACCCCTGGGGGTGGATTTGGGGTCACTCCCCCCCATCCCACCCCTGGGGGTGGATTTGGGGTCACTCCCCCCATCCCACCCCTGGGGGTGGATTTGGGGTCACCCCCCCCATCCCAGCCCTGGGGGTGGATTTGGGGTCACTCCCCCCATCCCAGCCCTGGGGGTGGATTTGGGGTCACTCCCCCCATCCCAGCCCTGGGCAGCCCGGGGGTGGGGACAGTGCTCAGCACAAGCTCAGGCTCTCTCTGTGCTCTGGGGTTGAAGTTTGCAGTTTGTTGCACAGGGCGTGGGTGAAAAGGGCTGAGCTGGGAGCTGCAGCTACAGCTCAGAGCAGGGCAGGGAGAGAGTGGGGGGTGTGAGAGTGCTGAGAGAGGGGAGCAAGAGAATGAAGGCAGCAATGCAAGACAGAGATTTCCCCATTTACAGCACAAAAAAAATTTTCTTCTATGTTGAATATTCTAATTTCCACTAACCACCCTAATACAAGATACAAATTCTCTAACATTTACATACAGCCTATAGGAATTGCTACATTACCATGTTTTATTGCTTTCTTATCTCTAAACCTTATCTTGGGCCCTTCCTGCCATGCCTGGAGAGGGTCTCTGCTGGTTTTTTGGTGTTTTTGCAGCAATTGGCATTATCTTAACAAAGGGAGAAGATCTTCAACATCCACATTGCTGCTCTCAGCCACTCAGTCACAAACTGCTTTCATTTCTATCTCACTTATGATTTCCATATTCTCAAAATCTTTCTCTAGGCAATCATATTGATAAGGTTTTCCGATTCCTCCTTCCCACCTCACCCCAGCTCCAGAAGGATACTGACAGCAAACACATTGATGCCATCCACGGCGTATTTGTAGTAGTAGGGGTTGGCAGCTCGGTAACAGCAGAGAATCACTTCTCCCTCCAGAGGCACCTCTGTCTGCAGGGGGGGGACAACAGGGGTCACCCCCCAGCCCCAAACCCGCCCTGGAGCTGGGTGTGGGACCCTCACTCCCCCCAGAGTCACGCACCATCCTGAGGCGGCGGACGAGCACGGCCTGCGGGGGCAGCAGCAGCGCGCGGGCGGCGGCGCGGGCGCTCAGCTTGGCCACGGGGATGAGCAGGATGAGCAGCCAGGCAGCCACACACACCAGCCCGTGCGCCAGCAGCAGCACGGGGTAGCCCAGGCACAGCCACGCTGCAGCGCTGGCACGGGGCTGCCAATGAGAGTCACCTTAGGGACGGGCCCCGGGGGCACCATCCCTGCCAGGCTGGGGGCTCCGGGGGTGATGGGCACCCCCAGGGGCACCATCCCTGCCAGGCTGGGGGCTCCAGGGGTGATGGGCACCCCCAGGGGCACCATCCCTGCCAGGCTGGGGGCTCCAGGGGTGATGGGCACCCCCAAGGGCACCATCCCTGCCAGGCTGGGGGTTCCAGGGGTGATGGGCACCCCCAGGGGCACCATCCCTGCCAGGCTGGGGGCTCCAGGGGTGATGGGCACCCCCAGGGGCACCATCCCTGCCAGGCTGGGGGTTCCGGGGGTGATGGGCACCATCCCTGCCAGGCTGGGGGCTCCAGGGGTGATGGGCACCCCCCCAGGGGCACCATCCCTGCCAGGCTGGGGGCTCCAGGGGTGATGGGCACCATCCCTGCCAGGCTGGGGGCTCCAGGGGTGATGGGCACCCCCAGGGGCACCATCCCTGCCAGGCTGGGGGCTCCAGGGGTGATGGGCACCCCCAGGGGCACCATCCCCACCAGGCTGGGGGCTCCAGGGGTGATGGCAGCAGTGCAGCACTGTGTGCAGAGTGCAGCTCGGGGCTCACCCAGTGTCCAGTGCCCAGCCAGCGGCGAGGTGTGGGACCCCCCAGCAGGGCTGAGCTCTCCCCCACGCCAGCGTCACTGCCTGATGGGATTTGGGGACCTGGGGAGAGAGGAGACATCAGGGGGTGCACAGAGCACCCCACACCCCCCAGGGGATTCCCAAGGCAGCCTTACCTCCACTTTCTGGATCACTTTGCCAAAGGGCCAGAGGAAATACCCGGCCAGCTCCCAGCAGAGCCGCCCTGTGGGGACACAGCCATCAGTGTCCCTTCCAGCTACAGGGACATTCTGTGGGGAAGGGAGCCAGGAGACCCCCACACCCAGCAGTGCCGTCCTGAGCTCACCCAGGGGGTCCCACGTTTGGAACTCACCATAAGGAGCCCCCAGGACAGTGAGGAACATCACGGCAGCCACGAGGACGTAGAGGAGCGAGAGCCACCAGCCGAAGAGCAGCAGGTAAAGGACATTGCCACACGTCAGCGTGGACCCTGCGGGAGGGGAGGCACAGCTGGGACCGCCGGCACCAAACTCACACTGCCACCACCCAGGGCTGTCCCCAGGGCCACCCACCTCCCGAGCCTCGGATGACATTGAGGTCAGAGTAGAGCTCCTTGACAATCTCGGACCGATCCTCCCAGGGCCGCGCCGTCACGTGGCTCTTCCATTTCTTGAAGCCAAACTGCAGACAGAAGGTTTTTTTGGGGTTTTTTTTTGAGGGATGAGAGAAGAGAAAGAAAATTAACCCCCATGTCAGCCCTCCAGGAGCACCCATGGGTGCCCCCACCCACCTTGTAGTTGTTGGAGAGCTTGTTGGCCTCCACGGCGTTCTCGGCCGTCAGGGTGGTTTTGAGCACGCAGCTCTCGCACGCCTCCTCCGAGTGCTGCTGGCAGCAGCACGGGCTGGCCGCGGCTGCGGGGGACACGCGGGGTCACAGCGGCTGCGGGACCCCCCGGACCCCGCAGCCAGCCCCCCCCACAGCCAGCCTACCTGCGGGGACACGGGCGCGGTGCAGGTGACAGCCCAGCTCGCCCAGGTCGCCGTGCACGTTGTTGATGGGCGCGCAGTGCCGGTCACAGAGGGAGCCGCGGCGGGGGCCGTCACTGTCACCGCGGGAATCGCGGGCCTTGGGGACATCTGCGGGAGCTGCCGGGGTCACAGCGGGGCCATATCCCCATTCCCTGCTACCGTGCTGGGGTGTCGCGGTCCCCAAACCCCGCAGAAGGGGACACAGAGCCCCCGGAGTGGCACCCGGGGTGGGGGGGACACAGAGCCCCCAGAGCGGCACCCGGGGGATGCTTGGGGGGGACACAGAGCCCCCAAAGTGATATCCAGGAGATGCTCAGGGAGGACACAGAGCCCCCAGAGCGGCACCCGGGGGGGGTTGGGGGGGACACAGAGCCCCCGGAGCGGCACCCGGGGGATGCTCGGGGAGAGACCACCAGCGCCCGGTCCACGGTGGGGAAATCCCTCTCGGTGCGTGGGTCGGGAAGGTGAGACCCGGTGGTGCCCAGGGATGGGGGACCCCTCTGGTGCCCCCCCGAGGCCACCCCCTCCCCAACTCACCGGGCGTCACCAACTCACCGGGCGTGTCCTGCGCGCAGCAGCAGCCGCCGTGGCGGTGCCCGGGCTCGCTGTCAGTGGCCATGGCCGGAGCGGCGGGTGCGGGTGCAGGTGCGGGGCCGGTGGTCCCGGCCCAGCCGGGCCCGGCGGAATTTAACGGGCGGGGCCGGACATGCGCGCCCCCGGGAGCCGCCCCAATCCCGGCGGGAGGGACCAGGCCGGGAGTTGGATGCACCTGGGAACGGTGCGGGAATGGGGGGGCGGGGATGGGGAGGTGCGGGGATCGGGGTGTGCGGGGGGATCGGGATGAGCGGGGAGATCGGGATGTGCGGGGATCGGGGTGTGCGGGGGATCGGGATGAGCGGGGATCGGGGTGTGCGGGGGAGATCGGGATGAGCGGGGATCGGGGTGTGCGGGGGATCGGGTGTGGGGGATCGGGGTGTGCGGGGATCAGGATGAGCGGGGGATCAGGGTGTGCAGGGGGATCAGGGTGTGCGGGGGATCAGGGTGTGCAGGGATCAGGATGAGCGGGGATCAGGGTGTGCAGGGGATCGGGGTGTGCAGGGATCAGGATGAGCGGGGATCGGGGTGTGCGGGGGACCGGGATGTGCGGGGGATCGGGATGTGCGGGGGATCGGGGTGTGCGGGGATCGGGATGAGCGGGGGGATCGGGATGTGCGGGGATCGGGATGTGCGGGGGGATCGGGATGCACAGGTGAGAGGATGCAGATATTGGAATGTGCGGGGATCACGGTGCGGGTTGGAATGGGGTGCAAAGAGAGCGGGGTGTTTTGGGGTGCAGAGAGAGCGGGGTGTTTTGGGGTGCAGAGAAAGCGGGGTGTTTTGGGGTGCAGAGAGAGAGGGGTGCGCGGAGTTCTAGCGTCAGAGACACTGGGCTGCACAGGGTTTTGGGGTGCATAGAGAGCGATGTGTGCGCTGTTTTGGGGTACAGAGAAAGCGGGGTGGACAGTTTTGGGGCGCAGAGAGAGCAGAGTGCGAGGTGTTTTGGGGTGCAGAGAGAACGGGGTACAGAGAGAGTGGGGAGTGCAGTGTTTTGGGGTGCAGAGACTGCAGGGTGCGAGGTGTTTTTGGGTGCAGAGAGAGCGGAGTGCAGAGAGTTTTGGGGTGCAGAGAGAGCAGGGTGCGCGCTGTTTTGGGGTGCAGAGAAAGCAGACTGCGAGGTGTTTTGGGGTGCAGAGAGAGCGAGGTGCACACCATGTGGGTGTACCCAGGTGAGAGCGTGCAGATATTGGGGTGCCGGGGACCAGGGGGCACAGGGACATGGGGGTGCCCGGGAATTGGGGTGCACGGTGTATGGGGTGCACAGGGGCAGGAATGAACACGATCTGGGGTGTGCCAGGTTTCGGGGTGCAGGGGGATGTGGGGTGCAGAATTGGGACCTGCAGGGCCAGGGGTGTGCGATGTATTGGGGTGCACGGGGAGCAGGGGTGTGCAGTGTTGGGGTGCAGGGGGAGCAGGGTGTGTGCAGTGTTGGGGTGCAGGGGGGTGCAGGGGGTGTGCAGTGTTGGGGTGCAGGGGGGCAGGGTGTGCAGTGTTGGGGTGCAGGGGGAGCAGGGTGTGTGCAGTGTTGGGGAGCAGGGGCTGTGCAGTGTTGGGGTGCAGGGGAGCAGGGTGTGCAGTGTTGGGGGCAGGGGGAGCAGGGGCTGTGCTGCAGGATGTGAGCAGGAATGGGGTGCACGGGGTGTCGGGGGCACCAGGACTGGGGTACAGGAACGTGGGGTCTGTACTGGCAGTGGGGTGCAGAGTGCAGGATGTACTGGGGTGCACAGGGACTGAGGGGGTGTGGAGTAGATTGGGGTGCACAGAGAAGGGGATTTGTGATGTATTGGGGTGCACAGGGAGCAGGGTGCACCAGGTATTGGGGTGCACAGGGACTGGGGTGTGTGAGATATTGGGGTGTGTGATGTACTGGGGTGCACAGGGAGCAGGGTGGGTGGGGTGTTGGGGTGCACAGGGACTGAGGGGGTGTGGAGTAGATTGGGGTGCACAGAGAGGGGGATTTGTGATGTATTGGGGTGCACAGGGAGCAGGGTGCACCAGGTATTGGGGTGCACAGGGACTGGGGTGCGTGAGGTGTTCGGGTGTGTGATGTACTGGGGTGTGTGATGTATTGGGGTGCACAGGGAGCAGATACAGAGGCATTGGGGTGTGTGAGGTATTGGGGTGCACAGGGAATGAGCGGTGTGATGCAGAGTATTGGGGTACAGAGGGACTAAGGGGTGTGATCTATTGGGGTGTGTGAAGTATTGGGGTACAGAGGGACTGGGGTTCGTGATGTATTGGGGTGCACAGGGAGCAGGGTGCACCAGGTATTGGGGTGCACAGGGACTGGGGTGCGTGAGGTATTAGGGTGTGTGATGTACTGAGGTGTGTGATGTATTGGGGTGCACAGGGAGATGGGTGTGTGAAGTTTTGGGGTACAGAGGGACTGGGGTGTGTGATCTCTTGGGGTGTGTGATATATTGGGGTGCACAGGGACTGGGGTGTGTGATCTCTCGGGGTGTGTGATGTATTGGGGTGCTCAGGGACTGGGGTGTGTGATCTCTTGGGGTGTGTGATGTATTGTGCACAGGGAGATGGGTGTGTGATTTACTGGGGTGCAGAGGGACCGGGGTGTGTGATCTCTCGGGGTGTGTGATTTATTGGGGTACAGAGGGACTGGGGTTTGTGATTTATTGGGGTGCAGAGGGACTGGGGTTTGTGATTTATTGGGGTACAGAGGGACTGGGCTGTGTGATCTCTCGGGGTGTGTGAGGTATTGGGGTGCACAAGGATCCATCTGGGGGCTGTTGGGAAGAGGCTGTGCAGGATCCTGGGGGTTCTGGGCACCCCAAAACCGCGCAGGGCCCTGGGGCTGCAGAGCCCACGGGGGCCCCATGGCAGGGGCTCCTCCCAAGGATCCCCATTTCTGTGAAAGAAGAGATTTCTGCACTTCAGGTTTTCAGAAACTACCAGAGCTCCGGGGCTCTGCTGCCCCTGGAGGGGGCAGTTTTGGGGTAAAACCCAGCTAAATCTGGATCTTGAACTTTTCTCTTTGTGGTGATGCTGAATGCCAAGAAAAACCCCAAAAAGTGTTTGATAAAACAAACTCATTTAATACAAGAACCAAATGAGCCATTTTATTACCAGTTTTTTTGGAAATACCCAGGTCCCCCAGGGAAGAGAGACACAGTCACCAAAACCAGTCAGTTCACACCAAAATTCCAAAAAATCCCTCTTTCCCTCCCATCAGTAAAAAATACAGTACAATGATTCCATGTGGTTATGGTTCTGTATACACTCCTAAAATACTCCTTTACCAGAATTTACAACAAATTCTCCCCCTGCCCCTCAGAGAAATCTGATAAATATTGATTAATCTTTTCTTTGAAGCAAATCCAAGTGCTTTTACCTAAAAAAGATACATTCTCAAAAACCCGTGGGTGTGTAGAGCCTGAATTCCCACCGAGGTGCAGAAAGCTCCCAAATTAGGTGGTGATTAGTGAACAATTAAATTCCAATTTAGGCAGTGAAGGAACCTGGGGAGCTCAGAGCTCACAGGGACCCCTGAGAGGGGAGGCCACGCTGGTTTTGTACAAAACAATGAAAACAAAAATGGAAAATATCAGGAAAATTCTGATTTGCTGAACTCAGCAAGGCAAACATGGTTTTGGCCTTCCTTTTCAGCTGCAGGACAATTACACCAATAATCAGGCATAAAATAATGAATTGGTTTTTATCATGCAGAATAAAATGAAGCAAAACTGAGTCTTGGAATTTCTTGGATGCTGAAGTTGTCCAGATTGTTTTATCCTGCCAGGTGCTCACAGCTGTGCACAAACCTCAAAGGAGGTTTGGTCTAGTTTAGTCTGAGATCAGTAAAGCTCAGTTTAAACAGAACTGGTTGAGATGAGGAGCAGAAAAGAGAAAATTCCTGCCTGGAGTTCATTCCCAGAGTGAAATATTTTATGTAATTCCTTGACAAAATCCAAACTGGAATAATCACAGGCACTTCCTCCTTCTGTGCACAGAGCTGAGTTTTAATGATCCTGTTTTGTGGGAATCCAAAATGTGCTGTCCTGCAGAGCTGTGTGCCATTAATCCCCAAAGATCCACAGGACATTGACTCCTGATAAACCCAGATTGACACGCCTGCATACAAGAGATCAGGATTAGCTTTTTTTTTTTTTTTTTTTTTTTTTTTAATTAAAAAGCTGCTGTTAATTTGATTTTAACACCATTAATTATGGTGGTTTTGGTCTGACACCATTCCCATGGGATACCTACCCCAACATCCCAGATTCCTTTGTCTTGATGATGTACAGGAACATCAGCAAGGTGTGGAACATGTTGTTCCTGCCCTGGAGCCACAGAGAGAGACAAGGATTTAAAATCAAAATAATTCAAAATCTCAGAATTTTCCTGATTTGGAATGACATCAGTGACATCACCCACCAGGATTGTGATTTGGGGTTTTACAATCAAATGGCAGAAAATTAAGAAGAGGAAAGAACTCCTGTCTCCTAAACAGACACCACAGGAATTATTCAGCACCACGTGCTGGGCAAAGACCAATGTGTAAATGGATAAAAAATGTATTTAGGGTTTAAAAAGACCCCAAAGCAGCCCAGGAAATGATTCCTGAGAGCAGGAGGAGAACAAAGCTGTACCTTGGGCAGGCTGGAGACGTGGCACTCGTAGACCAGCTCGTAGTGGGGAGGGTTGATGCTGCTCTGGTAGATGCAGAACAGGTTTTCATTTGAAGTGTCTGAATTAAAAATGAATTAAGAACACCAGATGACAGAGGTGGTGATTTCAGAGGTGCTGCTGTGATCCCAAAAGCAAAGAGCAGCTGCAGGGCAGCCCAGTACCTGGTTTATCTGGAGTCTGGATGAAGTGCTGGCAGGTGAAGGTTTTGCCATCGGGGTATTTGGGGTGGGGAGGGAGCCTGGAGTCCAGGTAAGTGCAGAACACGTGCATCAGGATCTGGGCAAACACAACCAAACCTCCTGCAATGGCCCCAAAACCCAGCAGCTTCCTCCCCATGCTGCCAGCAGCTAATCCCAGCATTGAGAAGCTGTGCTTAACCCCAGGTTTAGGAGCAGCTTCATGCCTAAATCATCCATTTCAGCTTTAGCTGAGAATGGCTCAAAACCCAGCTCTGCCCACCCCTAACCCAGCAAAGAAACTTTTCCCTTTCCCTCATGAAAACCACTGGAAAAATCTGGGCTGGTCACAAGTCTCAGGAATGCCAAAATTGTGAAATAAAGTCTTGGGATGAGCATCCAAAAAAACAGGGAGCAGCCTGAGAGTTGTTCTCAATCAGAAATTATCTGTGATTATTTCTGTGCTCCTTATACCCAACAGGAGCTGTTTGACAAGAAAAATGGAAGATTTGCTGGAAAAAAATGTGACAAATCTTAAAAAATCTGGGATGGTCACAGCATTGTATTACCCACAATTAACAAAAATGTGAATTTGTTTTTTTTTTTTTTACTAATAGCCTTAAATTAATATACTTTAATTTTCTTTTAATATTTATTAATATATATATATTATAATTTATAATATATAATTATATATATATATAATTATATATATATAATTATATATATATATATATATAAAATTTATATTTATAATATAAACATATATTAATATATCCTTTCATATTCTTTATTTGCAGTTTTGAGCTGTTCCTGCTTATCAGGACACTCAGCTGGAAATTCCAAATATTTAACCACGTTCCCAAAGAGAAAAATCAAATACTATTTCAAGGTTGATTTTCTACTTGCAGCAATGGAATCTCTTGAATTAACCAGCAGCAAAGCTGCAAAGCTCCATTTTTCTGATTTTCCCATGTTGCTTAAAAGATTTCCTGGCTGCTCCCTCCAAAGCCCAGCCCGAAATGCAGAGTGGGAACTCACTGAGGAGTCGGTGGGGAGGTCAGTGTCCCATTTCCTGCCCTTGAAATCCCCTCCTCCGTTCCAGCGGAAGGAGCTCATGCAGCCCCCCTGGGAGAGCTCTGCAAACAACAAGGGTTCATTGCTGGGGGGGTGGAAATGCAGCTAAACAAAGCTCTGGTGTAGAAAATGGGGAAAATTCCAAAGATATTGGTAAAAGGGTGGAGTTACAGGATGGGTTTTGTGCACCCTGAGCAGGCAGGAGGAAATCATGGCATGGTTTGGACTGGAGGGTGTAAATGGGTTAACTGCACCACTTATTTAGTGGTTGGTTGTTTATTTTTTTTTTTTTTTTTATACTTAGGATTAGAAATATGAAGGAGAAGAATTTTATATGTTTGGATTTTGTTGTTTATGAAATTGTATTTAAAGTGCAGAGAGTTTTGCAACACTTCTGGCTACCAGCTAAAAGTGAGCAAAATGGAAATGAATTTAGCTAATTACAAGGTCTTTTAAAGTTAAATAGTTCAATAAAGAACTAACACTTATTTATTTATATTTTATATATTATATTTATATATATATAATTTATATAAATATAAATATTTATATTTATATATTATTTATATTTTTGATCTCATAACTAAACACTTGTGACCTGTATTGCAGCACTATTTAACCAAAAACTGCTACTTGAAATCATGAAGAAGGAAAAAGAAAGAGGAAATGCTCAAGAGCCTCCATCTTGTTCCATATCTATTAAAAAAAAATTTAAAATATATTTTTAAAAAATAAAGATAAAAATTAAAATAGTAAAATATTTTAAAATAAATATATTTTAAAAATCCAAAATTCAAAACCCTTTATCATGTGAAATCACAAACTTCTATTCTAATTACACACTTGTGATTTTAACTCTATTTCTCAAATTTGGAAGTTTTTTCTAAGGCCTCAAGTCAAAGCAGTGTCAGAAAAAACAGAAAGTTCAAAACTGCCAGGTTTGTGGGATGCAACAGGAGGGAAACTGGGGGATTATCCAGTCCCAGGCTGCTCCAAGCCTGGCCTTGGATGTTTCCAGGAGAAATCAATCCACTGCAGCATGGAAATGTTTGCAAATCACACCAGCACCAGCACCAACCTCTGATCCTTTCCACCAAATATTCCTGGTTTGGGGTGAGATCCAGGTACTGCACCAGGGCGTTGAGGGTGGGGATGAGCGGGGCTTTCACCAGGGCTGCCTGTTTGAGGCTGCTGATGCTGGCGTCTGCAACACAGAGTCCCCTCAGCCAGGGAAACAAACCCCAGCTCCACCCCAACTGCAGCTCGGGCACTACAAAGTAGCCCAGAGCTCCTTCACATCAGCTACGAGGAACCAGAAGCAACTTCAGGGATGTGGGAGAGAAACAAAGTGAAAATAAAGCAGCTGCTGATGGTTTTTTTAAGCAGGTTGTAACAGTAGCTTTGGAGGAAACATTCTAAGAACAATCCAAAAAGAGATTTTTCATTAAAAGGCAGCACTTCTCAGTTAATTTGACAACAGGAGAAGCAGCTGTCACAGAATCCTAACTTCAGACAAATAACATCAGCATTTTTAAAAATCACACAGAATTTAAAAAAACCCAGTTCTTTCAGAAAATGGATGATTTGAAGGAAGAACTCAGCAGTGCAGACAGATTTCTGGGAGATATTGAGAATTTACAGCACATCTGTCTTTGAATTGCTTTCTGACTGATTAATCATCAATTATTATTAATGATAATTCGAGCTCTAAAATTAAATTTATGGAGGGAAAAAAAGAGGCATTTAAGAATTTTACCCAATTATCCAAGCATTCATATTTATAAATATTATAGATATCTACATCATATTATTATAATAGATATTTATACAAGTATTATGGAAAACCTTCCCAGCTTAACAAAATGCAGGAGGTGGAACAAAAGACAACACCAAAACAAAAATAATTCCCAGCTCTGATTTCTGTAGCAGCCATTCCAAGGGAAGTGCCAGGCTGCTGATCCCACCTCCAATCTGCAGCTCTGGACAGCCCATCCTCCTCAGCTGAGTGCTCACAGATTCCATCTCCTCCACAAGTGGCACCAGAATGGTGTCATTGATCCACTAGGATGGAAAAAGGGGCAAAGTCAAGCTCAGAAGCAACAGGAATGTTTAATAAGCCTTAATAAATGGTTTGTTAAACAGGAATGTTTAATAAAGCCTGCAATAATCCCCACCACCACCACAAAGCAGTTTAACAGAAACACTGAATCCAATCAAGGAGGGAAATAATTTAATTTAATTTAATTATCAAGCCAGGCAGAATTTAAGCTTTAACAGCTCCCGAAAATGCAAAGTATGGGAGTTGGGAAAAGTGACCTGTAGCAGGTAAAGCTTTTCTGGACAAGGAGGGAAGGGGATTATGAACCACTGCCCTCCATGGATGCAGTTTGATGGATCCCTCTCCAGGATATCAGGGAGGTGATAAATCTGTGGGATTTGTGTGTGACAGACAGGATCTGCAACCCTTCCCATCCCAGGATTTTCAGAGGATTTTCCCACTCCACTTGGAATTCTTCAAGGAGGGACTTACATTTCTGAATTTGGCTGTCCAGGAATCCATGTGATCCAGGAGCTGCCTGTTCATTGTCACCCGTGCCCAAACCTGTGGAAAGGTTTGTTAAATCCATGAGAACCTCACAGAAACCAGAGTTCTTATGGTCTGTGACAATTCCTGTGAAAATTCCTTGCAAAAGAAAGGAGCTGGCTTCAACCTCACATTCCTGACCCAGCTCAAATCCAAATCTGTGCACAAAGGTACATTTTAAAATCCCATTTCTCTCTCTTGATCCTTTGTTCTTTTCTGTGGAATTTACTTCTTCTGCAGCCTGTTTGGAGCTTACAAAATTCAGACAACACTGACCCCAACTCCAGAATAAATCCTATGGGGGATTCTCTAATATTTCATTAGCACCCCCACCTGCCCACTGTTCTCATCTTTATCACACTAATTAATGTCTCAATTATCTAAAACACAATCAGTTCCACCTCAAATGGCCAGAAACTAAACCACAGCATGAGAAACAACACTGAGCCCAACTCCTGCACAGGACAACCCCAAAGGCCCAGCTCAGTTTACAGCTCTTGTAAAATCAGATAATTCAGAATAAAGAATCCAGAACTGGAGAAACAACAACAAAAACAAAAACCATTAAAAAGATGAAAAAGAGAGTTTATTCCCCACCTGTCTTGGCTGAATGCTTCAACCCCACATTCCTGACCCTGCTCAAATCCAAACCTTTGCACAAAGGTTTGTTTTAAAATTCCATTTCTCTCTCTTGATCTCCTTTTTTTTTTTTTTTTTTTTTTTTTTTTTTCCCTCCTGTGGAATTTACCTCTTCTGCAGCCTGTTTGGAGCTGAGATCAGCCTCATCCTTGTGTGCAGAGGGAGCCTGGGACCTGCAGGCCAGCTGGTACTGGAATTTCCTCAGGATCTGTGCATGGTCTGCCATAGAGCGGCCGTAGTTCCAAAAAGTTGGGCTGCTGGAGGGAGAGCTGGAATCTGAGCTCCCTGCAAAGATTCATTCATTAATAAGTTAAATCCAATTATTGTCAAGTAATTCTGGAACAAACAGCACAGGGACAACAGGTCAGTGTGAGTGAATACTCTGAAGTCACTGCAGAAACACTGGATTCATCCTTATCTGGATTGTCCCAGTCCAGGAGAAAAATTTGTTTGCTGTAGTTCATCCCTTTCCTCCTTATCTGGATTGTCCCAGTCCAGGAGAAAAATTTACTGGATTCAGCCCCTTTATCTGAAACCACCTGGACAAAATCCCTCTCTTATCAGGTGATTTTATCTCAGTCCACTACAGCCAACAATTACAGAGATAATCCATCAGCATTCTCATGCTTAGATCCTGTTCCAAGGAATAATTGGAAGAAGGGGAAACAATGGGGTTCTACCTCACCCCCAATTCCCCACTAGGAGCAAGATTGATCTATAAATGGCTTTTTTTTTACTGGTGCTTCTCCCATCACAAAAAACAATATTGGATAAAACCAACACCTCTTCCCTTCTAAGATTTTCCCAGCAAATCAAAGGCTGATCTGGAACAGAAACCAGGCAGAGCAAAAGGAATAAAAAGGAATTTACTGGAAGGATGCACTTTGGGCAGTGCAAGAGGGGATACACCCAAATCAAATCCAAGATGGATTCTGGTCACGAGTTTTACACTTTTATTAATTCTGGTTCATTAAATATTGGGGTTAATTATCCAACCAGAGACCCAGGCTATGGCTTGCCCCCTTTCCCTCACCATTATTTCTGCTTTTTGGGTATTTGATTCTCTATCTAGAAAGGAATTGTTTTGTCACTGCCCTGTGAAGAGACCTCACTAACACTCAATATGAAGTTTCAGAGTTACACATGAGATTCTGAATAATCTAAAAGCTAACAGCCAAGGCATGAGCCCAGTTTACCTAACTGAACTCTGTGCTGCTTCTCCTCCTCATTCCTCAGGAAGGTGTCCAGGGATTTGACATCAGTGATGCACTCCTCTTTGTAGGAGGAGTTATTGTACCGGACGGGGGAGAACCTGTAGTGAGCCCTCACCCCACTGCTGTCCACAGGCCCCACACTCATGGCATAGGGAGATCCATTGGGAGAGTGGCTGAAGCTGGAAACCTTGGGAGAAAACAGCAACAAAAAAACATTTTAAAAAAAATTTTTCAATTTTACAAGGTTGAAGCTGTGCCTTTAGGATGTGTCCTATCCATTACCTTGCTGTAGCTGCTGCTGGGTGAGTAGGTGACAGAGGGGCTGTGAGAGGGGCTGGCCCCTGGCACAGCCTGCAGCTGGGGGCTGTAGCCACTCAGGCAGCCCCCAGAGAATTTGGGGCTGGTGCTGGGCGAGCGGGAGGGGCTGTAGCTCAGCACACACTGGCCCTGGATGGGTGGGGAGGGGGTCAGGGACAGCACTCTCTTGGCTGCTGGCTCTCGTGGAGGGGTGATCTGCACAGCTGCAAGGAAAGCACAGGCAGGGTTAGAAGTGGGGATTTGCCCAAATTGCCTTTAAACAAACATCTGTGTTATTTAGGGCAATTTTAGATGACCACTAAAAACCTGATCCTTACAAAACTCAGATAAAACTGACCCCAACTCACAATAAATCCTATGGAGGTTTATCTAATATTCCATTAGCACCTCCCCCTGCTCACTTTTCTCACCTTTACCACATTAATTAATGTCTCAATTATCTAAAACACAATCAGTTCCACCTCAAAACCTGATCCTTAAAAACTCAGATAAAACTGAGATCTGTGACCCCAACTCAGAATAAATCCTAAGGGGGCTTCTCTAATAGTCCATCAGCTCCTCCTCCTGCCCACTGTTCTCATCTTTACCACACTAATTAATGTCTCAATTATCTAAAACACCATCAGTTTCACCTCAAAACCTGAACCTTAAAAACTCAGATTAAACTGAGATCTGTGATCCCCAACTCTGAATAAATCCTATGGGGGCTGCTCTAACTGAACTCACTGTTCTCATCTTTACCACACTAATTAATGTCTCAATTATCTAAAACACCATCAGTTTCACCTCAAAACCTGATCCTTAAAAACTCAGATAAAACAGATCCCTGTCCCCCACTCAGAATAAATCCTATGGGGGCTTATCTAATATTCCATCAGCACCTCTACTGAACTCACTGTTCTCATAGTTACCACACTAATTAATGTCTCAATTATCTAAAACACAATCAGTTCCACCTCAAATGGCCAGAAACTAAACCACAGCATGAGGAACAACATCGAGCCCAACTCCTGCACAGGACAACCCCAAACCCCTAACTCTGTAAAATCAGATAATTCAGAATAAAGAATCCAGAACTGGAGAAACAACAAAAAAACAACAAAAAAAACCAACAAAAAACAAAAAACAAACAAAAAAAAACCAAACAAAAAACAAAAAAAAAAAAAAAAAAAAAAGTGAAAACCAGAATTTATTCCCCACCTGTCTTGCGCAGCCAGCCCATGATCTGCTGGCTGGGACTCGTGACCAGGCTGGTTGGTGCTGCTGTGTAGGTGAAATATCTCCAGAAATCAAACAGGGCATTGAGGCTGAACAGGGCTGCCAGGGCAAATTCTGCAAGAAACACACGAGTTTCTGTTATGGTTTGAGCAAAAATTACATTATTTGCAAAACCAGGTGATGTCTGCTAAAAAAAAAGGTCATTATTAGTGCTGCCAGTTTGGGGATGCATCTAAGATTATTTCACTTTTCAGGCAAAAAAAAGAAAAAAAAGGAGATAATTTTCCTCACTGTTGAAATTAATTTATACATTTTAAAATTTAACTTTAAAAATGGGATTGCTATTTTCCAAAAAGGAAATCTCATTGTTTTTGTTTCTTTCCAACCTGTTTGACAGATCTTAAGAGTCTCCTCCTCTGAAAACAGCTTGAATTTATGTAAAATATCCCCCAACACCCAGAGCACAACACAGCAGGAAAACAAACCTAAGGCTTTCTGAAGCCTTAATCCACACATTAAGAAAGATTTTGTGAATTGGACAAGTCATTCCTGCCCTTCTATCATAGAGAAAAAGCTGTTAACACCTCTTATCTGCCACTAAAAAGATGGAATTCCAGCAGTTTCAAGGGAAATCAAAGAAAGCAAAACGAAGTTTTGGTTTAAAACTCAAACAGAGAAAAGAAACCCACCTTAAAAACGATCTCCCAGCAATAAAAATTAGTAAAAAACAATCTTGAAATTTGATTTAAATGCTGCAACAACTCACCAATGTACCAGAGTGGAAAGCAGCTGATGTTGTAATATGTGCTTAGGAGTTTCCCAGTCCTAAAAACCAAAACAAGAAGGGAAAATTGAGCAGAAATTCCATCTTGGGGGATATTTAGGGCTCCACACAGCAGAATCTTTGCTGGTTTGGAACAATTAACTTACATTTCAGTGTAGATCATGCCTGCTACAGATATATTGAGGAGTCCCCAGGCCAGCACCACCTTCCTGCTCTCAGCCTGCTTCCTCATCTTCACAGCCAGGTCGATGAGGGAAGTGTCTGGGCTCTTGTTTGGTGTCATTGTCTGTGAGAACAGAGGGAAAAAGGCAAAATCTGTGAATTTTTACTCAGCAGGAAGATTCTCAGCCTGAGGAACAGCATCCATCTTCTCCCTCATTTTTGAATAATAATATAATTAAAAACGAGGAGGGAAAGCTCCTGCCTCCTCCAGGCAAGACCAGCATTTTTATCAAAAATATCACTTATTTCAGCAAGTAACAGAGTATTTCTTGTCATATGAAACGCACTGATTTTATTTCCTCCTTTATGCCCAGTAACACCTTATGTGAAGGAAATAACTCTGTCAGGCAGCCACAGTCACATCTCCTCCCCGACCTCAATCCCAACCCCAAACCTCTCCTCCACGCCAGAGGTCTCACTTTCCTCAGCACAAACCTCTCTGATCCCCCTTCCCAAATTTAACCTCTCCTGCTTCTCAAACTTCTCCCCTTTCCCCGCCCCAAACCTCTGCTCCTCCCAATCCTCAACCTCTCTTCTCCCCTCCTCGTGTTTCATCTCTCCAGACTTCACCACCCTCCTCCTCCTCAAATCTCTCTGCTCACCCTCCTCCCAAACCTCCCCTCGGGTCCCCCTCCCCGAAATCTCCCTTCTCCCCTCCAATCTCCCTCTCCAAATTTCATTGCTCCTCCTTCCCAAACCTCACCGTTCTCCCCTCAAACCTCCGCTCTCCCCTTCCTCACATCTCCCCTCAGCTCTCCCCAGAACTCATCTCCCCTCTCCCCAGATCTCCCCTCACTTCTCCCCAGATCTTCCCTCACTTCTCCCCAGATCTCCTCTCACATCTCCCCTCACCTCTCCTCAGATCTCCCCTCCCCTCAGATTTCACCTCCCCTCCCATCTCACATCTCCCCAGATCACATCTCCCCAGATCTCCCTTCTCCCCAGATCTCTCCCCACATGTCCCCTCACCTCTCCCCGGATCTCCCTCGCTCTCCCCTCAGGCCGGGCTCTTTTTTCCCCTTTTCCCGCCCGCTGTCTCCGCTCCCCTCACGCCGCCGCGGCCTCGCGCTCTCTGCGCATGCGCGGGCGCTCGCGGCGCGTCACCCGGCGCGCCGGGGGCGGAGCGAAGGGGGCGGGGCTGGCGGGCGGGTTTTGGCGGGAAGGGCGTGATAGCGCCGCCATGTTGGGGGGGGCGGAGGAGCCCTCACGGGGATGCGTTTCTCTCTGCTTTCTGGTTTTTTTTTCTAACTTCTCTTTATACTTAAATTATTTAATTACACATTGCCATATGTGTCAGACCAACACGTTGCCACATTCATCAGGTAAAATTTTAAGGAGTTTTAAGTCTATTTGCATCCTGTGCAAGTGTAGTTTTGTCTTTCTGTGTAGGTTTAACTTCGTATTTCTGTACAAAAGTCACCGAAACCCTGGGGATAAATAAGACTCCTAACACTGTCTTTTATAAAGTATTAGCAAGTCTGATATTTATTCTTGGACAAGGTTTGTGTGTGTGGCTGACAAAGTTCAGGCCTCCACATGAGCCCCAATACAAAACTTTGTCACTTTTTAATATATTTTAACAAGCAAAGGCATAATCCTCTTCATTATTTAGTATCGTGTTCCCTATTAATTTCCTCACTTTTTATACTGATTTGGTCCAAATTATTTAGTAATTTTGTTATTAGACTTGGAGTCTCCTCCCTTTAAACCTTAATTTCCTCTAATTTTCTGGTTACTCCAATATCCTTGAAGTGCCATAAATTTAAGATCCCCAAATTCTTTGGGTCTGTTCATTGAAGTTTGTCAGCGTTAAATTTAGCTTAATTGATGATTTAATAAACAAAGTTATAATAAAAGTCTGTGGATAAGCTCTACTAGTGCTGGTTAAAAGTGGGTGCTGCTCATAAATAATTAAAATGACCAATTAAAAATTAGTTAGGAAAGTTATCTCATTTCCAACACATACAGGACTTCAAATTTTTGTAGAGGTGTAACTTCATAATTCTGCTTTGAAATGGAAAAGGGTTGTGTGTCTGATGATAACTTTTCAAATTTGAAGGTCTTGATTTCCTAATTTAAGGAAAACTGAGTTGGAAATACATAGCCCAGGTTTATTACACTGACATAAAGCTGCAGATTTTCCAGAAACATCAAAAATATGGGTCCTGCTTCTAAAATTAATTCTAAGTGTACAAGTGGTAAACCACATACTGAAATCCCTACTCATTCTTTATCCAGGGCATTTCCAAAGGGGATTAGGGACATGGAGGCCATCCATTATTTACAGAAATAACAATTCCCTCCTCAGTAATCCAAAATAAATTGGTTCTATAGCCAATTAACTCTGAATATCCAGGAGATGAGTTGCCAGTGGAGCCCTTTGCCACATTTCTGTCTCCTTTTTGGACATAAACCTCTGGTGTTTGTGGATTCATTTTCCTGACATTATTATTATTATTCCTAACCAAATCCCATTATGTGTGCACTTGAATTTAAGATATCCCATCAAAATGTAATTATTACTGCTTTAAGGACTCTCTAGAATTATATTACTTTTTTTTCACAAAGACCCCACCACTTATATTGAAAATCTCCACTGACCACTGAAGCAGGGATCAAGATTGAAAACATTTATAACCTCCTGAGCTTATTATGAGCTCTCAACCTTTTTTTTTTTTTTTTTTTTTTGGGCAAATGCAACGAAGAATGATATTGAAAAGCTGCAATAACCATGACATTGTGTCATATTAGCTAAGCACATAATATGAAAAAATCCCAGAATTTTCAAAGCTCTAAATCTGACAGTGCCATAAAACTTTGGAAAAAATCCCCAATTTTAGGGGTTTTAGGGCAAACCAAGTGAAGCTGGTTGTGCTTTGGTTTAGTTTGATTTTATTTGGTTAATGTATTAAGTGCTATGGTTTAGATTTGAGAGGAATGTCACATTTGTCTTTACAAACAAGCTGTGGATCTGCTGGTAGATAAGGTTTGCACTGAGAGAGAGAAAAGAAACAATGGGATGGATTCCACTGATTGATGAATGGGAAAAGAGATTTTGCCTTTACAAACAAACTGCAGGTTTGCTGATAAATGAAATTGGATATTGGAAGATGAAAGAAGCAACGGGGGAAAACATGAATTGTATAAGAATGAAAAATTAAAAGGGAGGGTTATAGATTAGAGGGGAATCTCAGGTATCAGGTGTTTGGGAAGTCTGTGCCTCTCCAGTACCTCAGCCCATGGGGAAAGAGAGAGGGAAATTGGGATAAAAGGAGGCTGAGTCCTCCAAAAATCTGAGAGATCCCAGGGGAATTCCCCATGGCCTCTGCCTTTATTGGAATAAAGCAAAAAAGACTCCTCTGTCTCCTTTTTGGACATGAGCCTCTGGTGTTGGTGGGTTAATTTTCCTGACGTGGTAACACTGTTATAAATGAGAAACAAAGTCTCGATATTTAGCAAAATTTGGATTGGTTTGTTTTATACAGACAGAGCAAGCAGCGCTGGGGAGAACGTGAGGGGTCACTGCCCACTCCATGCTCCATCCAACTTGGTTTGCAGCTCCCTTTTTATAGTCTGGTTTTCCTTGTAGTAACCAATAATTGTTATTGTTTTGTTGTAGTAATTCTGCAAGGTGAGCAGTGGTGGCCAAAGAAACTTCCAAACTCCCGTGGGACAGCTCTTGGGACAATTGGTCATGGAACCATCTGCTCTTGGGAGATAAAAACCAGGAGAAGTGGGAAGCCTGATCTTTAGCAGATAGTTTGGGATTGATCACACAAAGGCAGGAAATCTGATTCTGCAAAAAAACCTTTCAGACTGTGGAAAACCCTTTTTTTCTCTTGTACAAACTGGTATACAATATTCAATATACAAAATTCATAACAGGAGGATTTAAACAGAATGGGTTTAATCATATATTTCCCTTTATCTAGGTCCATGTTCTTTTCTTATTTTAAGTATAGTGGCTTATACAAACTCCAAAACTTCTATGATTAACACGAATCATTTATCAATTATCACAACACCAACACAGCGATTTTAGGCACGGGGAGGGTTTGGCAGGCTGGGGCTGAGCCTGTCAGTGGCCCAGGTGTCCCCAGGGTGCTGTGACTCACAGGGTGACTGCACAGCCCCAGTGCCACCCTGCAGGACAGCCCTGCCTGCCCTCACCCACGCACCCTCCACCCACCCCACGCTGCATTTAAGCTCAGCCCAGTTGTTTTTAGGGCTTGCTTGAGCTGCAGTGGGTTCAGGGGGGGGTTTGGACTTGTGCTTGGTGACATCCTGGGAGCTGTCTGAGGACCTGGACCTGGTCAGTGCCACCAGACCTGCCCTGCTCCTCTTGGTTGGATCCCTTGGGGCTCTGCTGCTTGTGGTGAGGTCCCTGCTCCCACCTTTGCCTCCCTGCTGCTCCCCTCCTGGGATCAGCACCGTGGATGTTCTCAGCCTCTTGAAATCCCTGAATGGTTTGGGTGGGAAGGGACCTCAAAGATCACCCAGTTCCAACCCTCCCACTGTCCCAGGTGCTCCCAGCCCCCATTTCCATCTTTTGCTTGGACATTTCCAGGGATCCAGGGATTCTCTGGCAATTCCAGCCCAGGCAGGAATTCCTGCCCAATATCCCTGTGGGAGTGGGAAGCCATTCCCTGTGTCCTGTCCCTCTGTGCCTTTCCCAAATTCCAGCTCTCCTGGAGCCCCTTTATCCCCTGGAATGTGCTGGAAGCTCTCCCTGGATCCTTCCCTTCTCCAGCCTGGCAATTCCCAGCTCTCCACAAGCTCCCATTGGATCCATCTCCTCTCCAAGGAATTGATGCATCCAGGGCCTTCCCTTGCAATCTCAGGGAACCATCAAGGCTCTCCCTTCCCTTTTCCTCTCTTTTCTCTCCCCACTTGCCATCCAAATCCCTGCCAATGGATTCTGAGTGTCCTGAATCCCAGAATCCTGGCCTGCCTTGCCTGGCAAGGGAGCTCCAAGCTCATTCCAGGGACACCTCCCAGCATCCCAGGCTGCTCCAATCCTTCCTGGGCCATCCCAGGGATCCAGGGATTCTCTGGCAATTCCAGCCCAGCCAGCAATTCCTGCCCCAATCTCCCCTTTCCCAATTCCCTGTGTCCTGTCCCTCCATCTCTTGTCCCCAGTCCTTCTCCAGCTCTCCTGGAGCCTCTTTAGGGCTCTGAGCTCTCCCTGGATCCTTCTGCTTCTCCAGGTGAGCATTCCCAGCTCTCCCAGAGCAGAGGGGCTCCAGCCCTGGAGCAGCTCCGAGGTCTCCTCTGGATTCACTCCAATTTCATGGATGCCTGTGTACCTCCAGACCCTTCAGGACCTCATGGCTCCAGCAGGAGGTCATTGCTGGGGTCCTGCAGCCCCCAGGGGATGAGGAGTGAGCCCGAGGTTTGATTTAGGTGCAGCTCCTGAGATGCAGTGGGTGGAGGCCCCAGAGGATGCTGATCAGGGCACTCAGAGCTTGCTGGGACACTTTGGATCCTGAGGTCAGGTTTGGCAGGGTTCCTTGGCAGCCCTGAAATCCGTGTGGGATGTAGCATGAGTAATGAAACAAGCTCTAATTTTACCCTCGATTAAACCCCTCCTTCCTGTTTTCAAAGAGTGACCTGTGGCAGGTGCTGTGGACAGTCAGCTGATTCCTTATGAAATATTGGAGTCTGGAAGCCACAGGTGGGATTTGCTCCCACCAGAGCTGCTGTAGTTCCAGGAGCAGGAAATTCTGTGATGGTTCCTGTCTCTTGGGAGAAATTTTTGTTATTTAGTTTAGGTTGAGGGAGTGGAGAAGTTTTGGTTAAACTCCCGGTGCCCCCAAGACACAGCAGTTACAAAATGACTCAACCCTACAGACAAAGCAGGACTAATCCCTGCCTGGAGCTCCCTTTGTTCCCAAAAACATGAGACAAAGAACTTGCCTGCAACTGTGACCACAACTCCTGTGGAGGAGCAGGGTGGGAGTGGAGCTGAGACTCCTCAGGAAGGTGCTGACAAATGCTGAGTGATACAACTGAGATCTTTATTAACACTTTCCTCTGGGAGCTGTCAGGGACTTCCTTCCCTGCTTCTCCTGAGGTGGATTGAGCAGCTGAACATGTGACAGCAGGCTCAGCTCCAGCAACTTTTTGGTTTGGGTAAACAAAAAGTTTATCCAGCACTTTACCTGCACAGCTGGGTGTTCCCATGGGAGATTATTCCCAAAACTCAGGCCTCTGCCCTCCCACCTCAATAACCACTTAAATATCCTCTGGAACAAGGAATGGACAACTGGAAATGCCCCTGACCCCTGCAAGAGCTGGGATGAGTTCTGGTTGTCCCTGTTCTCCCCTGCCCTGAAAAACGTGTGAAAGGACACTCACATTTTTGTGGTCAGAGCTTTGGGTCCGACTCCTCCCCCCGCCCTGGCTTGGATGTGTCAGTGGAAAATATTTTTTTGGAGGTGAAATCAGCCTCTTGCCTGCTGGTGGCCTCGAGGGCTGTGATAAATGTGAGAATTTGATCACATGGGGCGATAGGTTCTATCAGATGGGTTTTATCAGAAAACTAAAGCTCTCTATAAATTCCCCTTTGCCAGGCCCAGCTGAACTTCCAGCAACCATGAAGCTGCTTTTGATCTTCAGCGCCCTCCTCGGGGCTGCCCTGTGCCTGGAGACCTTCGTGGGGTGAGTGACATTTTTGTGGAAAACCTTTCCTTTAAGGGCTGCTCTCTGCTGGTTGTTTTTCATGGTCTCGACTTCACCAAATCTGCTTTTTGGTTCTTGTGGCTGGTTGTTCTTGTTGCTTTGCTGCTCTGGTTTTTGAGGGAAGCTCTCTTTACTTTTGTTTGGGTCCAGCTGTGGAGTTGAGATCCTCAATTCCTGTTCATCCAAAGCTTGGCTTTGGCTGGAGCTGAACCTCAGTGCAAAAGCAGAGCTGAAACACCAGAACCTGTCCTCAGATCAGAAAGTTCATCACTTTCCCTTTTTTTCCCCTCAAGTTTCTTATTTCTCTTTCTTCCTCCTCTTTCTGCCTTTCTAAGCATTTCAAATCCTGATTTCCAACCATTAAATTCTAAAGGTTTGTCTTTGTGTTGCATTTCAAAAATTATCCCGTGGGGTACTTCCTCACAGCCTCGCTGATAATTTTAATGATGAAATATTATAAAATCCTACTGGATACATCCAGAGGTGCAGTGAGTGAGCACTAGATTCCAGTGAGTAAATCTATGTATGAAGTTTTCAGGATTAAGAATAAAAAATAATGTCCCAAAACTCAGGGATTTCTAAAGCCAGGAGGGGCCATTTCGATGATTTAATCCTGAAGTGAATCTCGTGAATCCATTCCCCAGCAGCTGTGATTAATTCACAGCAGAATCCAAACCCTGGGATTTAAAACTCATCCACGTTGTTGGTTGAACTCTTGGGTGACACCAAATCCAGTGATTAAATGAGCCATTAACACGCAATTAACACTGAATTAACGATCCCAGGAACAAACCAGTTCACCCAGCTCCCTTGTGAGACTGGTTCTGAAAACAGCGATTTATTGCAGGCACCAGGTTCTCCGAATCAAGACCAAAAATGAGGAGGAGGTGAAGCAGCTGCAGCTTTTGGAATCGCTGGAACACCTGCAGGTGGGTCATGGCCACAGAGGCATTTTGGAACAATTCACACCGGGCAGGATTTGGGATTTGTATCTCATTTGGAAGGTTCCCATCACCCTGGGGCAGCTGCCAGAAATAAATTTACTCTCAACACTTCAAATTTCTCCTGCAAGTTCGAGTACCAGCTCAGTGTTCAGAACTGATACATTTTTCCTATCGGTTTTACATCGTATTTGAATTGTTAGATTTTAATCTTAGTGTTGAAAAACTTGTTTTCCCAGTGGGAATGGCAATGTTTTGTCTCCCAGAGTTACGGAAGGAATTTGTAAGTTGGTCTACAGTGTAAAATTCCAGGTTGTTACTGTTCTTATTGCCATTGGTGAGAAGTTTTAACATCACTTTTTAGAACCACTGGCTTAAAAAAATGTTATATGAATAATATAGAAATTAAAATTTAGAAAAGTCCTACCAAAGGAGAGATAAAAGGAGAAATGAAAGCAATGGGTTTCACGTTACCTAAGACTGGAATATGCAGTTTTTCTTGAAATTGTTTCTAGCAAAAGGGAGAGTAATAAAATAATCATCAGAGACAACTAAAATTTCAACAACTAAACTTGGTTTTGTGACCAAAGCCTAGAAGTCAATGAAAAAAACTGACTCAAGGCCCTTGGTATTTGTTATTTTATTGAGTTTATCACCAGAACTGATACAGGGCTGTGGTGAGGGCACAGAGAACATTCCAGGGCTCCTCTCTGCAGGGGACTTGGATTAGGGAGAAATCAGCATTTCTAAAACTCTACAAGAGCTGTTTGCAGGATGCCCTCCCCAAACCAAACCCCTTTTCCTGTTTCTCTCCAGCTGGATTTCTGGATCAACCCCTCTGCCCCTGCCCTCCCTGTGGATGTGAGGATTCCTGCTGCCAGTGTCCAGTCAGTGAAAGCCTTCCTGGAGTCCCAGGGCATTGAGTATTCCATCCTGATCGAGGACCTGCAGGTGAGCAGTGCCACTGGCACTGATTCCTCACAGTTTTGGAAACACTGATTCACATTTTGGCCTCACTCCCACTTTTCCATGCTCTGTTTTCCCTGAGATCCTCCCCTTATTTTTGTAGGTTGTGGATTATTCCTCCAAGACAATCCATGGATTGCTGGAGGTGTTCTTTGAGTAGTGACATCAATAAACTCCACAGGTTGTCTTCTGACAACCCCTGAGGAGTCACACCTGGAATTTTTGCCCCAGACATTTGGGAATGCCAGCACTGAAGTTACTCATCCTTCAGTAAACTGATAAAAATCCCTCACTTGGGCACTAAACTGACATTTCCTCATGAGCAGTAATCCCCAAAGGGCATCTAAACCAGCATTAACTTGCTGCTTTTGCATTTATTTCTCTTTTAGCAAGTGAGGCAGACACTTCTCACCACTTGAATGTTGTTTTAGGATGTTCTGGATAAAGAAAAGCAGGACATGGCTGAGAGTGCCCAAAGGCAGCGCACCACTGGCTTCGACTTTGGTGCTTACCACACTCTGGATGAAGTGAGTACCTTAGGGGAAGAGTATTCTGATTTTTTTCTGGCCTTTTTGCATGCTGTCTTCAATTCAGCATCCTGTATTAGGATCTAAAATGTCCTTGCAGCTTTTTCTGGCACGTGGGTTTGTTTTTTGTTTGTGCTCAGAGCAATCAGCCAGCGCTGTCCCTGACAGTGTTGAACAAAATTCCAGAAACTCTCCTGTCAAAACCTGTCCTTCAGAAGAAAGAGAAATGAAGGGATCTGGAAACTGGGAAACAAAGAATTTTTTGCCCAGAAAAACTGTGGCTCCCCCATCTTTGGGAGTGTCCAAGGCCAGGTTGGAGCAACCTGGGATAGTGGAAGGTGTGTGAGATAGTGGAAGGTTGGGATGAATCCAAACTGAATCAGCCCATGACTCTCTGGCAAGAGGGGTAGAGCACATAAATATTGTGGGAGTCCAGGGTGTTTCCCTGGCTTCCCTGGATGCCTCCAGACCCCCTGGCAGGGGACTCAGAGACCCTGGCATGGTACCCAGGGGTCCTGGGGACTGGATTTAAGCCCTTGGAGAAATCTGCCAACATTGCAGGAAGAAATACATGTCACAGAAAATAAGTAGAGTATAAATTAGATTGTTAGAAAAGTGAATTTCTAGGAATGTTTATATTAGGGAATTAGTATCTAAGATGGAGGATTTTGGGTGTGGTATGTCTTTTCCTTTTTCTCCATGCCATCCATGCTGAATGCCAGGCTGGCATTCTTTGGTTGGGCTGAGACAGAGTTGGACAGTGTAATAGAATTGTCATGTATTGGGAAGTAATTGTAAATTTGAGGTGTGTAATTTGGAGTATAAAAGATAAGCCCTGCCCAAGGGCAGGCAGTGTGCCCTGGATCTCAAACTGAACAGATCTCTGTTAGCCAGAGAAAGAATTCCTTAGATCAGAAACAATAAACAACCTTGGAAACCTCAGAGAACATCCTCCTGAATGTTCATCAGCACCCAGCTGGGAAAACCTGAATTTCAAACCACCTTCATGTCCTCTTGAGGGGATCTCAAGCACAGGAGACCCCTCAGGCAGTGACAAATATGATTTTAATATCCTCATGGCCCTTTATTTCAGATTAATGCAGAGCTGGACCACCTTGCATCCCAGTACAGCTTTGTGAAAAAGATCCAGATCGGGGAATCCTACGAGAAGCGACCTCTGTACGTCCTGAAGGTAACAACAAAACCCATGGGATGGATCCATGGGGATGTGTGACAGACAGCCCAGCCCAGAGCGTGTTGTGGGCTGTGCCTGCCTGGGAGGTGTGAGGTTTGAGGTGCTGCTGTTTTTGGTTCCCAGTTCAGCACGGGAGGCTCGCAGCGCCCGGCCATCTGGCTCGACGCCGGCATCCATTCCCGCGAGTGGGTGACGCAGGCCAGCGCCCTGTGGATCGCCAACAAGGTTCCTGCAGCAGGGATCTCCCCTGCCTCTGCCTCCACCCCTGCCTCCATCCCTGCCCTCACCCCTGCCTTCACCTCTGCCTCCATCCCTGCCCTCACCCCTGCCTTCACCTCTGCCTCCATCCCTGCCTTCACCTCTACCTCCATCCCTGCCCTCATCCCTGCCTCCACCCCTGCCTTCACCCCTGCCTTCACCTCTGCCTCCATCCCTGCCTTCACCCCTGCCTCCATCCCTGCCCTCACCCCTGCCTCCATCCCTGCCCTCACCCCTGCCTTCACCTCTGCCTCCATCCCTGCCCTCACCCCTGCCTCCATCCCTGCCCTCACCTCTGCCTTCACCTCTGCCTCCACCCCTGCCCTCACCCCTGCCTCCATCCCTGCCCTCACCCCTGCCTTCACCTCTGCCTCCATCCCTGCCCCATCCCTCATCCCTGCCTCCATCCCTGCCCTCATCCCTGCCTCCATCCCTGCCCTCACCCCTGCCTCCATCCCTGCCCTCACCCCTGCCTCCATCCCTGCCTCTGCCTCTGCCCTCATCCCTGCCTTCATCCCTGCCTTCACCCCTGCCCTCACCCCTGCCCTCACCCCTGCCTCCACCCCTGCCCTCACCCCTGCCTCCACCCCTGCCCTCACCCCTGCCCTCACCCCTGCCTGCTCTTGCCAGTGCTCCCTGGTATTTCAGTCTGTCACCCCTCAGTGTGTTCAAATTCTCCTCCCAGTGAGGTGACGCTGAGGATGTGGCAGCTGCCCCGAGCTGGAATTGGAAAACTCTGTCCTGTTACAACAGACAAATGCAGTGGTTCAGGTGGAATTGTTACACAAATAACCAAAGATTTGCAGGTTATTTTGCTGCTTCAAGCTGCTCTACCCAGAAAAATGCAGTGGGGTTGCTTTCCTTCCATAAAATGCCCAGACCTCCAGCTGTCTATAAATGAGGATTTAAATCCTGCTGGGAATGACAGAGAAGTCACAGGATCACAGAATAAGGGTCCAACTCCTGGCCCTGCACAGAACCATCCCCAGGAGCCCCCCTGTGCCCCAGAGTGCCCCAAAAGCCCCTTGGGCTCTGTCAGTGCAGCACAGTTGAGAATTCCCAACCTGGCTATTCCACCTCAGCCTTAGTGCCAGCCTTGCCTGTCCTCAGGGACTGGGAGGAGAAAATTGTTGTCCTCTCCTATTTTATTCTAAAGACCTCCTGTTTTCACAATAAAATAATAAACCAGATTCACTGCTCACTCCATGTATAACAAGGGACAGTTATGGCCAGCAGATAATGGATGTTCCTTGTTTCCCTGCCCCAAAATCCAAATTCCTCTGCCCCAAACAACGAGGGGATGAACATTTGGGAAGGAATTGCTCTGCTAAGCAGGATGTGCTCTGTCTCTGCCTAGATTGCCTCTGGCTATGGAACAGAGGATTCCATCACCTCCCTCCTGGACAAGATGGATCTTTTCCTGCTGCCAGTCGCCAACCCTGATGGATTTGTGTACACTCACACCTCGGTGGGTCAGCTCAGGGACATTCCTGCCTCTTCCAAGGAAATAATAAACATGAGGGGAGTGGGCTCTGAGAGTCTGAATGCTGTGAGAGGAGTTACCAAAGAGTTGGGCACACCAAGACCCTCATTATTTGTCTAACCCACCCTAAATCCCCCACTTTTAGTAAATACATTTAATTTTTGACTCTTGGCAGTTCTGAAATACTCTTGGGATCATTCCTAGGATCAGCCCCATGGGTGGCAGTTTTCTGGGGAGCAGTTGTGGTGCCAGCACCCAGCTTTGCTCCCTCCTGAGCCGTTTGTGTGTTGCAGAATCGCATGTGGAGGAAAACCCGCTCCAAGATCCCCGGCAGCGTCTGCGTCGGAGTCGATCCCAACAGGAACTGGGATGCAGGTTTTGGAGGTAGGGATCAACTCCTGCCTTTGCATCCTGGCACACAGAACCAGCAGCTGCCTTAAAAAAGGGGATTTATCACCCTGAGCACAGGAGGAGCAGCAGCATGGAATTATGGAGTCACGGAATCACAGAATGGTTTGGGTTGGAAGAACCAAAAATATTATTTAGTTCTACTCCCTGCCATGGGCAAAGACACCTTCCACTATCCCATGTTGTTCCAGGCCCCATCCAGCCACAGAATCCCTCCAGGAATGGGGATTCCTGGGATTCTGGACAACTTGTTCCAGGTTGCATTGTCTCAAAGCACATCCCTTGAACATTCACACTCTCACTGCTGTTTGAACACTCATCAGTATTTAAGGCCTTGCTGTGGCTGCAGCCCAGCTCAGTGTTTGTCTGCCCTGACTCCCAGGAATTCCCCCCCTCACAGGTTTGTTCCCCCCTTGCCCCACCAGGTCCTGGAGCCAGTAACAACCCCTGCTCCGAGTCCTACCACGGGCCCAGCGCCAACTCCGAGGTGGAAGTGAAATCTGTCGTTGACTTCATCAAGAATCACGGGAACTTCAAGGCCTTCCTGACCCTCCACAGCTACTCCCAGCTCCTGATGTATCCCTATGGATACAAATGCACCAGGCCAGATGATTATGCTGAGCTGGTGAGACACAAGGACTTGGCTTTCCCTTCTCTTCTGTCCAGCTGCCTTTCTCTACTTCCCATACTCTTCCCTGACCACAGCTGGAATGATATCTCTGAGGCAATCACAGCCAGAATTCCAGTGGGAAGGACCTCTGGAGGTCTCTGTTCTAACCCTGTGCTGAAAGGGCTTTGGAGCTGACTCCAATTTCAGCCTGAGTTTGGATTAATTGTTTTGATATTTCTAAAGAAGAATTCTGCAGCTTTTTCAAGCTCATCCCAAGTTTCCAGAATCTCATGGGGATTTTGTTTTGTGCTAATACCCAAGTACAGCTCCCCTGTGGCAATTTGCTGCCTTTTTTCCCCTTTCACAAGGAACCCAGCTCTGTTTTCCATCCAACCCCCATTATGCAGTTGAAATGAGCACAAAGTTGACCTTGGAGTCTTGGAAATTTGAGTGGTCCTCACCCCCACTCCCTTACATTCCATGCCCCCTTCTCAGCCTCATTCTCTGGAATTTTGGAGTCTTGGGAATTTCTGGTATCTCTTGAGCCTTCCCTTGAGGAAGGCTGGGTGAGCACTGACAGAACCTGCTGGAAGTTACCTCACCTGCACTGTCACCTCCCGAAATGCTGTGGCTGCTGGTGGTGTGAATCACCTCCACAGCAGTTTGGAGATTTCTGGTGAAACCCCAGTGTTTAATCTCAGGAAATGTGGCTGTTTCCTGACCTTCCCTTCATCTCCTCCCCTCCAGGAATCTCTGGGAAGAGCTGCTGCCAGTTCCATCCGCTCCCTCTACGGCACCACCTTCCAAGTGGGCACCATTTGCAAAACCATCTGTGAGTATTTGGGACACTCAGAGCTTCCAGGGGCTGTCCCTCACACCAATCGCTGTCCTCCCCTCGGGGTGTGTCCCCTGTGCGGTGACACCACGGAGAGGGACCTGAGCTGATAGAGGCTCCCATTCACACCTCATCCTTGCCCCCAAATACAAACAGAACTCCAGCACTGCTGTTCTCACCCCTCTGCACCGTCTCCCTTTCCCCTGCAGACCAAGCCAGCGGAGGCAGCATTGACTGGAGCTATGACAATGGCATCAAATACTCCTTTGCCTTCGAGCTGCGGGACACGGGGCGCTACGGCTTCCTGCTGCCCGCCAACCAGATCCTGCCCGCGGCCAAGGAGACCTGGCTGGGGCTCCAGAGGATCATGGAGCACGTCAGGGACAGGTCCTGAGAGCTGGGCTGCAATCTCTGCTGCAGCAGCTCATCAATCCTCCCTGCTGGCTGCAGTGATGGGAACGCCTGAATAAACCCCTGTGCACCCCCCGTGGTGTTTGATGTGTTCCTGTTCCTTGTGTGTGACACATCCCCCAGGAGGTTTTGGGACACCTCCCACTGTCCCAGCTGCTCCAAACCCCAGTGTCCAACCTGGCCTGGGACATTCCAGGGATTCTCTGGGGATTCCAGCCCAGCCAGCAATTCCTTCCCCAATCTCCCCTTTCCCAATTCCCTGTGTCCTGTCCCTCCATCCCTTGTCCCCAGTCCCTCTCCAGCTCTCCTGGAGCCCCTCCAGGCCCTGGAATGTGCTGGAAGCTCTCCCTGGATCCTTCCCTTCTCCAGCCTGGCAATTCCCAGCTCTCCACAAGCTCCCATTGGATCCATCTCCTCTCCAAGGAATTGATGCATCCAGGGCCTTCCCTTGCAATCTCAGGGAACCATCAAGGCTCTCCCTTCCCTTTTCCTCTCTTTTCTCTCCCCACTTGCCATCCAAATCCCTGCCAATGGATTCTGAGTGTCCTGAATCCCAGAATCCTGGCCTGCCTTGCCTGGCAAGGGAGCTCCAAGCTCATTCCAGGGACACCTCCCAGCATCCCAGGCTGCTCCAATCCTTCCTGGGCCATTCCAGGGATCCAGGGATTCTCTGGCAATTCCAGCCCAGCCAGCAATTCCTGCCCCAATCTCCCCTTTCCCAATTCCCTGTGTCCTGTCCCTCCATCCCTTGTCCCCAGTCCCTGGAAGCTCTCCCTGGACCCTTCTCCAGGCTGAAGGGGCTGGTGCAGAGGGCCTGGTGTTAACCAGCATAATCCAGGCTCTGGAACTGATTAAAGAAACTTAATTTTCCTTAACGAGCCTCAGGGCCCTGCCAGGCCCCTGACCACGGCCCTCAAATGTGCACCCCTGATCTGGGTGCCCCTTTTCTCCCTCCCACACATTCCCGGTGGGAGGGGTTGGAGGGAGGATGGAGATGGGAGGAGACACCTCCGGAGCCCCTCTGTTAATCCTGAAAATTTCTTGGGGATTAAGAGCAAAGAGCTCAGGAGGCCCTGAAGGATCAGCGATTAGCGCTGGCTGCTGCTGCTGTGGTGATTATCGAGTCTAACAGGTTTATCTCGGTGTCTTGTGACCCCCCAGCAGCTGGTGAGTTACTCACCCCGGGGAGCCTGGCAGGAGAGCAAACAGCGCTGATGTGCCCGATAAAAACCGATAAAAACCGATGAAACCCTGCGGGGTGGGAAAGGGGAAGGCACAGAAGTGCCACGGGGGGCTGGGTTTGGGTTAAAAGCAAAGCCAGGCTGGGGGCAGTGCTGCTGTCCCTGTCCCCTCTGCTCATGGTTTATCAGGTGCCACCTGCTTCCCAAACTGCCCCAGCTTTCCAAAATCCCATCCTGTGCCCGGTGATTAAACACCACTGATGGTAAATCCCAGGGAAGGGCACACAGGTGGCTCTTGGAGCTGGATGAGCTCTTGTCTCCAGAGCCTGAGGAGCTTGTGCTGGGAATGTGGAACTGTGACCTTGGGAACTCATTCCAACCCTCCAGGGCTTGAGGTTCCCTGTCCCCTCCTCTTCAAGTGCCTGCTGTGAGCAGAGCCCACCCAGGCGTGGGGCCCTGACTCCAGAGATTTGGGGTGAGAGCAGGGGACGCACCCAGAGGAACAGGAGGGGATGTGCCATGGAGGGAATGGGCTGGAGATGACACAGGGACCTTCCCAAACCGAGGAAGGAGATTATTGAAGAAACAGAGCCAAGCTGTTCTCCACAGAGAGGGATGGGAGACAACAGCATCAGCTGGAAGGAGAAGAGCCAGGAGGGACATCAGGAAATGCTTCTCACCAGGAGGAGAAACAGCAGGACCTGAGGGGGCCGTGCAGCCTCCAACTCTGCAGGACTCCAGGATCCAGCAGGGAGGGAGCTGGAGGGTCCCCAGAGCTGACCAAGCTTCATCCAGGTCAGACGTCTTGGGCTGCAATGTGTGTTCTGAAATACACAGAAGTACACAGAAATACACAGAAATGTGTTTTCTGTTCCCATCTGTTGGGGCAGTGATTTCCTTATCTCCATGGCACACATGATCTGCTCATGGGCCAGCTTTAAACCAGCTGGGGCAATCATCTTTATCTCTCCCACAGCCCATCCTCCCTCCAGGAGAGATCTCCTGTTCATGGCCAGTGAGTCCCAGGGCATGGCTGATAAAATTCCATCATCCCATGGGAGATGCTCCAGCCAGGGGAGGAGCCAAGCCTTTCCTACCCAGAGAAAAACTGACATTTGGAACAGCAGAGCAGCCTTTGCCACTGGATCCCAGAGGAAAACCAGACCCTGCCACATCATCCCTGCACCTTCAGAGGGAACTGCACCTTCTCCAGGAGCACTGCTCCAGCTGAGCCACATCTGCCACTGCAGGAGGATGCAGCCACCATGGAATGGGACTGTGCCAACACCCTGACTGACTGACGGGTGTCAGCTTGGATTCTGACTCTGGCAGGGTTTGGGATTGTTCTTGTAATCCTGCATTTCTATTTTAATTTTCCTAGTAAAGAACTGTTCTTCCTAATTCCCATCTCTTTGCCTGAAAGCCCCTCAATTTCAAATTGATAATAATTTGGAGGAGGGGGTTTCCATTCTCCATTTCAAAGAAAGTCTTCTGCCTTTTATTGTCCTTCAAACCAGGAGAGATTTCGACCTCCCACGGTCCCTTTCCCACCTCAACCACCCTCGAGGAGGATCCTGGAACCAGCTCACCAACAGCACCAGTTCTGCTCCACAAATCCCAGCAGACTCCAGCACCTTCCCCACGGCACCTCCTGCTCTGGGTACAGCCAGAATCCCTGGATTTAATGGAGAAAACGGTGGTCAGGAGGTGTCAGCTGTACCATCCTGCCCTGGGAGGTGCCTGCCAGCCTGGGAACACAGCCCAGAGCCCGGAGCATCCCTGACAAGCACGGTGGGAGCTCAGGGCAGAACAGATAAGGCCCAACAAAGGCCCTGCTGTAACCTGCTGAACAAAGACTCTGCTTTAGCTGGGGAACAAAGACACCTCTGACAAACTGACCTCCTGGGATAGCCCCAGCTGCTCCAGAGCCACTGCTCACACTGAAAACACAAAAATAATTCCTTTTCTACCCAAAAATGAGCCTCTCTCTCTGAGCATTACCCCAGGTGAGCGTCCTTGTGCACCTCGAGCTCCACGACTTCCATCAGCTTTGAAGTGACATTTCATCCACTATCAAGTGGCCCCACTCCTGGGAACGGTTTGATGAATAATTTGGATAATATATTTCCCATTTAATATATTTATATATAGATACATGTATGCATAAACCAATTAATCATAAATAACTCCACGTTTAAACGCTCTCTTTTTCTACGAGCAACTGTGTAGTAGCTTGCATTACACACGCATTACTAATCGTAATTATGATTGACTTACTCATAGCAATGTGCAGTGAAGAAATTCGTGGGAACAAAGAGATGTTTCCTTGTGGTTTTGGGGCTGCTGTGCCCACGCCATCCCCTGTGTCCCACGCCCGTGGGCGGGAGCCGCCTGTTCCCGCAGCACTCGGGGCTGGCAGCGGGGCCACTCGCCCGGGCCCCGCTCTCCGAGGGGAGTCCTTATCAGATCCTCCCTAATTTGGCTGCTCTCGTGTTGACTTTGCCAAATCAAGCAAACATTTGGGCTGGCGGGAGCCCTTCCTGCCGGCTCCGCTCGTCGCTGCGACGCCGCGGGGACGGGGAGCGGCTCCGGGGGCACCCCGGGGGTTCTGCCCATCCTCGGGGTTCTGCTTCTGCTCCCCCCCACCATGGGGACCCTCCTGGTGCTCCTCGCCCTGCTGGGGGTCAGCAGCAGCCAGCGGCTCTTCGTGGGGTGAGTCCTGCTGGATTGGGGCGGTGGGAGCGCGGCTGGGATGGGGATCCAGTGACATCCCAAAAAAAGGAAATCCCACAGGGGTGGGAAGGGTTTGGTTTGAGCCCAGGTTTGGTTTGAGCCCAGGTTTGGTTTGAGCCCAGGTTTGGTTTGAGCCCAGGTTTGGTTTGAGCCCAGGTTTGGTTTGAGCCCAGGTTTGGTCTCAGCCCGGGTTTGGAGCGTGCAGCAGGTGGGAATGAGGGAAGGGCAGACCCCGAGGGCAGCGCTCCCAGCTCTGCCAGGCTGGGGAATCCCAGAGGGTTTGGGATGAGGTGTGTGGGTCTGACACGATGGCTCTGGAGCCATCCAAGGGAATGGGAATGAAAACCCAGGGATTGCTGGGAATAAAACCCAAAGATTGATGGGAATAACAGCCAGGAATTGCTGGGAATAACAGCCAGGGATTGCTGGGAATAACAGCCAAGGATTGATGGGAATAAAACCCAAACATTGCTGGGAATAACAGCCAAGGATTGATGGGAATAACAGCCAAGGGTTGATGGGAATAACAGCCAAGGATTTTTGGGAATAACAACCAGGAATTGCTGGGAATAACAGCCAGGAATTGCTGGGAATGAAACCCAAAGATTCCTGGGAATAACAGCCAAGGATTGATGGGAATAACAGCCAAGGATTGTTAGGAATAAAAGCCAAGGATTGCTGGGAATAACAGCCAAGGGTTGATGGGAATAAAACCCAAGAATTGCTGGGAATAACAGACAAGGATTTCTGGGAATAAACCCCAAAGATTGCTGGGAATAACAGCCAAGGATTAATGGGAATAACAACCAGGGAGTGCTGGGAATAACAGACAGGAATTGCTGGGAATGAAAACCGAAGATTGCTGGGAATAACAGTTGAGGATTGCTGGGAATAACAGCCGAGGATTGATGGGAATAGCAGCCAGGGATTACTGGGAATAAAACCCAAAGATTGCTGGGAATAACAGCCAGGGATTGCTGGCAGTAAAACCCAAGGATTGATGAGAATAAAACCCAAGGATTTTTGGGAATAAAGCCCAAGGATTTCTGGGAATAAATCCCAAGGATTGATGGGAATAACAGCCAAGGATTAATGGGAATAACAACCAGGGATTGCTGGGAATAAACCCCAAGGATTGCTGGGAATAACAGCCAAGGATTGCTGGGAATAACAGCCCCGTGGGAAAGAGCAAGATGTGGCTGGAGAAGGGGCCCTGTGGATGGAGGGCAGTGATTTTTCCAGGTGAACATCCTGGCTGTAGCTCCTGGAGATAAGAACAGCTGAGCCCAGAGCAGGAATGGGGCTGAGAATGGGGCAGGGGATGCAGGGGGGTGGGGTGAGGACCACCCAAAACTCCCAAAGCTTCCAACCCATTTCCAGAAAGGTCTGAAGGACTGGACTGGCGATGGGAAAGTGGGAATTCCATGTTCAGAGTAGGGAAAACCTATCCATAAGGAACATTCCCAGAGCTGCAGGAGTGTCTGGGCGATGCTCTCAAGGACAGAGTGGGATTTTGGGGTGTCTGGGCAGAGCCTGGTGTTGGATTTGATCCTTGTGGGCTCCTTCCATCTCAGGATATTTTATGGTGTGACCAACCCACCTTCCTTCCTGCTTTCCTTCTCGAGGGATCCATCCAGGATCCCATCACTCTCCTCCAGCCAGGGGGTGCTGGGAGGGATCCAAACTTGTCCAGGGAATGTCAGAGCTGTTCCCTGATTTTGGCAAAAATCACAAGGATTTCATGCTTGAGTCCCCCGGGCAGGAAATGTGCAATTGGAAATTGTTACCAGCCTGGGGAGGTGCTTGAACTGATAAAGGAGGAGTTCAGAGGATGACAGGTGGGAAAGGGGAAAGGTGAAGGAATTTTGTGCCATTTTGGGAGGGGCTTGAAGCACTGCCCAACAGGAGAGGCTGGAGGGTTGATCTGAGATGCCAAAACCTCTCTGCCATAGAACATTTCCTCCCATGCAGGGGCTAAATGCAGAATAAATCCCCAGACAGAGAGCAGATCCATGTGAGATATCCCCCAACACCAAACAGGCTGGACACCATCTCAGGCCCCCCAGCATTTACTCTTTCCCCACCATGGCTGCTCTGAACCTGCATTTTGTTTCTCTCAACACCAACAATTTTCCAACCCCCTGAGCTGGTGGGGAGCCTCCCCCCAGGCAGAGTCCCCTCGCTGTGACCCCTGTGCCTCCCTGCAGGGACCAGGTCCTGCGTGTGACAGCCAGGAAGGAGGAGCAGCTGGCCCTGCTGGGGGTGCTGGGGGAGCAGGAGGAGCTGCAGGTGAGCTCTGAGGGGTCCTGAGCAACCCCCTGGCCACAGGCCTGGTGAATCCAGGCCTCCTTCCATCCCCTTCCCTCCCCATTTTGGAGATGGTTCATTCAGAACCATGTAAATATGAATTTCCTCCCTCTTCTTGTGCCATCCCATCCCATTATCCCATCCCATTATCCCATCCCATCCCATCCCATCCCATCCATCCCATCCCATCCCATCCCATCCCATTCCCATCCCATCCCATCCCATTATCCCATCCCATCCCATCCCATCCCATCCCATCCATCCCATCCCATCCCATCCCATCCCATCCCATCCCATCCCATCCCCATCCCATCCCCCCATCCCATCCCATCCCATCCCATCCCATCCCCATTTTGGAGATGTTCCATTCAGAACCATGTCAATCTGAATTTAACCTTGAGCTCAGAGCTCCTGTTTGGTGTGAACTGGGAGCATCCCACAAATACCCAAACATCTTGGGCTGAAATATTTCTGTGGGTCCCTACCCAGACATTCATCTGTGGCCCAAAATTTGTCCAAAACCCTTTTTAGATCCTTCATGGAAACTCCTGTGGGACCCCTGGGGAGCTCAGTGGGTGAGCAGCAGCACAGGATGGGGCTGGGCTCTCCCTTTCAGCTCCAGTTCTTCCTCCCAGGTGGATTTTTGGCGTCACCCCAGCAGCCCTGGCCACCCCGTGGACCTGCGGGTGCCCTTCCCCAGCCTCCAGGGAGTCAAAAAATTCCTGGATTTCCACAATTTTTCCTACAGCATCATGATTGAGGACTTGCAGGTAATAGCTATGATGGGATCAGGATAAACTCCTGCATCTCAACCCTGAGGGGAAGTCCAAAAAGCTGAAAATCAAGAAATGGGAGAAAAATCCAACACCCTGGTCCTTTCAGCCTGTTTGATTTGGGGTTTGGGGTTTGGTTTTTTTTTTTCCTCTTGACCAGGAATTACTGGATGAAGAAAAGGAAAGCATGAGGAGGTCTAGGAGGGCAAAGAGAAGCTCCAGGATGTTTGATTTTGCCTCCTACCACACCATAGACGAGGTACATTCCTCTGCAGAGCACTGGCTTTGCCCTGCTGGGCTCACTCCCATGTGGGAAAGGTCGTGGTGAGTCCTTGAGCCTCCCTGGGACACTTTTCTCCTCCTTGCTGGAGCTTTTAGCTGAGATGGGAAACTGGGAAACCTTCCACATCCAGCCTGGAATTCCCCAATCCTGTGGAAGATTTTCAGCTTCACTGTGGGGGCGCCTGGAGCCCACTTTGGGCCTGCTGGGGGCTGTGATGGTGTTGGGGGTGTCTCAGAGCTTTTTTCCCTCACCATTGGTTCTACTTCCCCAAAAACCTTGTGATGTGCTCACACAGAGCCACAAGCACCTCGTGCTCTCCAGGGAAGCCTGAGGTCCCCTCCAGGGAAACACCAGATCTTCCCCAGGGAAGCTTTTGTTGCATCCAGTGCTGGATACCCTCAAAATGCAAAAGGTGAGAGCCAGGCTGAGCCCCATGACCCAGCAGCTCCTTTTCCCAGATCTATGACTGGATGGATGTGCTGGTGGAGGATCATCCCAGCCTCGTCAGCAAGATCCAGATCGGGCAGAGCTACGAGAACAGGCCCCTGTTTGTGCTGAAGGTGGGTCCTGCCTGGAAATCCCCCCTCAGGATGAGAAGTTGTCCCAGGGGATGTTGGAGCCTCCCTTTGTGGGGGCTCTGGGGGGACAGCAGCAGGAATGTCTCCATGGAAAGGGAGGCAAGGCTTGGTGCCCAGCGAGGTTTGGAGTCCCCGTTTCTGGAGTGTCCAAGGGCTCTGGGCTGGGGGCAGGGTGGGGATGGGGCACAGCTGGGATGGGATGGGATAATGGGATGGGGTGGGATCCATGGGAGGGGATGGGGTGGGATAATGGGATGGGATGGGATCCATGGGATGGGATGGGATGGGATGGGATGGGATGGGATGGGATGGGATGGGATGGGATGGGATGGGATGGGATGGGATAATGGGATGGGATAATGGGATGGGATAATGGGATGGGATAATGGGATGGGATAATGGGATGGGGTGGGATGGGGTGGGATGGGATGGGGTGGGATGGGATGGGGTGGGATGGGATGGGATGGGGATGGGATCCATGGGATGGGATGGGATGGGATCCATGGGATGGGATCCATGGGATGGGATGGGATCCATGGGATGGGATGGGATGGGATGGGATGGGATGGGATGGGATGGGATGGGATGGGATGGGATGGGATGGGATGGGATGGGATGGGATGGGATGGGATGGGATGGGATGGGATGGGATGGGATGGGGATGGGATCCATGGGATGGAATCCATGGGATGGGATCCATGGGATGGGATCCATGGGATGGGATGGGATGGGGTGGGATGATCCTGGAGGGTTTTTCTGGCTGCTGTGATGCCGTGGTTTGCCCAGTTCAGCACGGGGGGACGGCACCGCCCGGCCATCTGGCTGGACACCGGCATCCACGCGCGGGAATGGATCACCCACGCCACCGGCGTCTGGACGGCCAACAAGGTGACCTTGGGGTCACCTGGGATGTGGGACCCCAATTCTCACCCTGCATCCACCCCAGCCCTCATCTGCTGCTCCTCTGCACGCACAGATCGCCACGGAATACGGGCAGGACCCCTCAGTCACGGCCGTCCTGGACAGCATGGACATCTTCCTGGAGATTGTCACCAACCCCGATGGCTTCGCCTTCACCCACAGCTCCGTGAGGGCAGGGACATCGGGGGGGAAACTTGTCCCCAACCAGGGCTGTTCATGGGTTTTGTGTCCCATGAGTGGATTCCCAGGGTGGATCTTGTCCCAGAGCTGTCCCCAACCATCCGTGGTTTTTGGGTCCCATGTGGGATGCTGAGTGGAGATCCATGGAGATGCTTGAGCAGGGGTTGGGATTCCCAAGGGGGATCTCGTCCCATCACTGTCCCCAGCCACGTCCATCTATAGTTTTTGGGTGCCATGAGCGGAGATCCCTGCTTGGGCAGGGGTTGGGATTGCCAGGGTGGATCTTGTCCCAGAGCTGTCCCCAACCATGGCTGGTTTTTGGGTCCCATGTGGGATGCTGAGTGGACTCTGCTCCCTTGGGCAGGGGTTGGGATTCCCAGGGTGGATCTTGTCCCCAACCACATCCATCCATGGTTTTTGGGTCCCATGGGTGGATTCCTGCTTGGGCAGGGGTTGGGATTCCCAGGGGATCTTGTCCCAGCACTGTCCCCACCCACATCCATCTGTAGTTTTTGGGTGCCATGAGCGGAGATCCCTGCTTGGGCAGGGGTTGGGATTGCCAGGGTGGATCTTGTCCCCGTGGTTTTTGGGTCCCATGACTGGCCTCTGCTCCCCTGGGCAGGGGTTGGGGTTCCCATCCCCATTCTGGTCTCTCCTAGAACCGCCTGTGGCGCAAGACCAGGTCCATCAACGCCGGATCCCGCTGTGTTGGAGTGGATCCCAACCGGAATTGGGACGCTGGGTTTGGAGGTGAGACCTCAAAACTTTCATCCAGAGCAGAGAACTCAGGGATGGAAACCCTGAGGGATCCTCTCTGGATCTCCTCCTCATCCTCCTGCTGCAGGTGTTGGCTCCAGCAGCAATCCCTGCTCCGAGACCTACCGAGGTCCTCACGCCCACTCCGAGAGGGAGGTGAGAGCCGTGGTGGATTTCATCCGCGCCCATGGGAACGTGAAATCCGTCATCTCCATCCACAGCTACTCCCAGATGCTGCTCTTCCCCTATGGATACAGGAGGGAACCCACTCCTGACCACCAGGAAATGGTGAGATGGCCCCAAAATCACCTGGGAAATGGAGCAGAGCAGCCCAGGAGCTTCCCTGCTCCTCTGGTTAGATACAACCCAAATATTGAACCCTGCACCTGGGTCCTGGGTGGTTGTGAGATGGACCTCAAATAGCAAAAATTAAGGGGTTTTTTTGGGAAAATCTAGAGCAGAAAGGATGGGGAATGATGAGCTCTAGATCCCCCTGCCTTTGATCCATCAGATCCCACCACTCTCGTTACATAAAATGCAAATATCGAACCCTGCAGCTCAGTCCTGGTGGAGGGGGGCTGTAAGATGAACCTCAAATATCAAAAATTAAGGATTTTTTGGAAAATCTAGACAGGAAGGATGGGGAATGATGAGCTTTAGATCTCACCACTCTCGTTACGTACAACCCAAATACTGAACCCCTGCACCTGGGTCCTGGGTGGTTGTGAGATGGACCTCAAATAGCAAAATTAAGGGTTTTTGGGAAAATCTAGACAGGAGGGATGGGGAATTATAAAGTGTAGATCTCCCTGCCTTTGATCCATCAGATCCCACCACTTCTGGTGGTTCCTTTGCAGAATGAGTTGGATGGACCTCAGACATCAAAATTAAGGTTTTTTTGGGAAAAGCTAGACAGAAAGGATGTGGGATGATGAGCTGTAGATCCCCCTGCCTTTGATCCATCAGATCCCACCACTGTCATTAGATACAATCCAAATATTGAACCTCTGCACCTGGGTCCTGGGTGGTTGTGAGATGGACCTCAATTACCAAAATTAAGAGGTTTTTTGGAAAATCTAGAGCAGAAAGGATGGGGAATGATGAGCTCTAGATCTGCCTGCCTTTGATCCATCAGATCCCACCACTCTCGTTACATAAAATGTAAATATTGAACCCTGCAGCTCAGTCCTGGTGGAGGGGGGCTGTAAGATGGACCTCAAATATCAAAAATTAAGGATTTTTTTTAAATCTAGACAGGAAGGATGGGGAATGATGAACTTTAAATCTCACGACTCTCGTTACATACAACCCAAATACTGAACCCCTGCACCTGGGTCCTGGGTGGTTGTGAGATGGACCTCAAATAGCAAAATTAAGGGTTTTTGGGAAAATCTAGACAGGAAGGATGGGGAATTATAAAGTGTAGATCTCCCTGCCTTTGATCCATCAGATCCCACCACTCTGGTGGTTCCTTTGCAGAATGAACTGGATGGACCTCAGACATCAAAATTAAAGGTTTTTTGGGAAAAGCTAGACAGAAAGGATGTGGGATGATGAGCTGTAGATCCCCCTGCCTTTGATCCATCAGATCCCACCACTGTCATTAGATACAATCCAAATATTGAACCCCTGCACCTGGGTCCTGGTGGAGGGTGGCTGAGATGGACCTCAAATATCAAAATTAAGGTTTTTTGGGAAAATCTAGACAGGAAGGATGGGGAATGATGAGCTCTAGATCTGCCTGCCTTTGATCCATCAGATCCCACCACTCTCGTTACATAAAATGCAAATATCGAACCCTGCAGCTCAGTCCTGGTGGAGGGGGGCTGTGAGATGAACCTCAAATATCAAAAATTAAGGATTTTTTGGAAAATCTAGACAGGAAGGATGGGGAATTATGAGGTCTAGATCCCCCTGCCTTTGATCCATCAGATACCACCACTCTTGTTAGGTTCAACCCAAATATTGAACCCTGCACCTGGGTCCTGGGTGGTTGTGAGATGGACCTCAAATATCAAAATTAAGAGTTTTTTGGAAAATCTAGAGAAGAAAGGATGGGGAATGATGAGCTTTAGATCTCCCTGCCTTTGATCCATCTGATCCCACCACTTCTGGTGGTTCCTTTGCAGAATGAACTGGCCAAGAAGGCCGTGAGTGACTTGGCCGCCGTGTTCGGGACCAAGTACACCTACGGCAGCATCGCCACCACCATCTGTGAGTGTCCCTCCCTCCCTCCCTCCCTGATGCCCTCAATCCCTCGGGAATGGGCTCCCACCTGAGCTCCCCTCCCTGCAGACATGGCAGGAGGCACCACCATCGACTGGGCCTACGACAACGGGGTGAAATATTCCTTCAGCCTGGAGCTGCGGGACTCGGGGCGCTACGGGTTCCTCCTGCCCAGCTCCCAGATCGTCCCCACGGCCACCGAGACGTGGCCGGCGCTGCTGGACATCATGGTGCACGTCCTGGAGCATCCCTACTGACCCCACAGCATTCCCTCCTCTCAATAAATCCTCCTGGAGATTCAGTGCTCTCAGGCACCCTCATTTCTTTCGTGCTAAACTCCCCCCCCTCCCCAAAAAAAAGGGTGGAAAAGGACTCTCAGCCTTGCAGGTGTTGATTTTCCCCTCGTGATTTTGGCTCAAAGTCCTCATTCTTTGGAGCTAACAGGCAGCTTGGGATGAGATGGGGGATTTTGGGTAACCAACCCCAAATCTGTGGGGTTCTGAGCAGTTTTGCTTCATCATCCTTCCCCAGGGGGGCTACGAGGAGGGACATGGGGCACCCTCAGGGCCATTGCTGGCTGCAAGGTGCTCCCACCCAGGCATTTGCTGTTTATTTTTGGCTCCTGGGACAACTGCCACCTGCTCTGGCCTCAGTCCTGGGCCAAGCTTTACACCACTTCAGCCAAATTTCAAACCATTTCCCCACCACTGTGGTTTAGGGATCCAGCTCACCAAGTGAAAATCTGCATTTTGAGCATTCTCACCTCAAATTATCCTTTCCCCCCTCTCAGCCAGCACTGGGGGCTGTGGGATTTTGGCACCTTCTGTTCTCACCTTGCTGGCAGCTGACTCCCCACGGTCCCAGCAGGCTCCTGGGACAGGTTTGGCTGGGACTGGGATGGGGACAGCGAGGCCTGACCTTGGCTGGTGGCAGCCAGAGCTTTCCCAGGGCCCTGGGAGTGGTGACAGCTGGAGGGGCCGGGCTGGAGCCACCACCCCATGGGATTTAAGAGGCCCCAGGGCACTGCTGGGATGTGAGAGCAGCTCTGACCATGAGGCTCCCTGTGCTCCTGGCTGCCCTGGTGGCTGTGGCCACCTGCACCGAGACCTTTGTTGGGTAGGGGGGCTGGGATGGGGGTGGTGGCACTGGGGGGGGATGAGGAGCTGGTTCAGCCCTGAGGGGGCACAGGGAGAAGCTCAGGGGGAATCCCTGAGGGGATTAGGTTGGACTAACAGGGCTGGAGCTCGTCCCACACCTCCCACCCCCACAGGCACCAAGTGCTGCGTGTGCTCCCCCAGAGCCATGAGGAGCTGCACAAGGTGCAGGAGCTGCAGGAGCTGGAGCATCTGCAGGTACTGGCTGTGCAGGTGGATTTTGGGGACACCCCCCAGCCCCCAGCACAGCAGGGACGGGGCTGGATGTGGGATCACAGATGGAAAGCAGGATCTGAGCCTTCTCTCCATTTTTCTCCCTCCCCCAGCTGGATTTCTGGCTGGCTCCCCGCGGGCTCGGGCTGCCCGTGGACATCCGAGTGCCCTTCCCCAGCCTGCAGGCGGTCAAAGCCCACCTGGAGGCTGCTGGGGTCTCCTATTCCATCATGATCGAGGACGTGCAGGTCAGTGGTGGCGCAGGGGAGGGCTGGGGTCCCACCCAGTGGGAATGAGGCTCATCCCAGCCCTGCTCCCCAGGCCCTGCTGGATGAGGAGAGGAGGGAGATGCTCCGCAGCAGCCGCCAGCTGCCGCTCGACACCAACACCTTCAACTACGAGGCCTACCACACCATAGACGAGGTGGGACAGCACACTGCTGCAGTCAGTGAGTCAGGGATCTCTGAATTCAGAGAGAAATCAGAGTGAAGGGATTGAATAAGTCAGAGTGAGTTCTGATGGTTTTAGTGAGTGAAAGGTCTGGATTCCACAGCAGCAGTGAGTGCTCTAGGGAAGGTTACAAACACACTGATACCCTCAGTAGAGGCTCCAGGCCCACAGCTGCAGACAGTGCTCAGACAGAACAGAGCTACAGTGAGAATATTGCTGACATTTCTTAGATAGAACACAATAGATTGTGTGTGTAGTGTTATATGTAACCTGGTGTGCCAAGAAACCAGAATTCTAACAGGTTAGGGATTGGTGGTCTGAGCTTGTGTCTTAGCTTGCTGGAAAAATCCTATATAACAGTATGGATTGGGAGAGTTGGTGCTTTTAGCTGTTCAGCTTTTAGCCATTGTTGCTTTAGCCATTCTGGCTTCCAGCCATTTGCTTATTGCTGCTGCTTTTGCCATTGCTTTTGCTATTGCCTGTTGAGACTGATGTGCTTTGTAAGAAATAACCTTTTTAAGTATTAGCTGCTTTGCTTATTTAAGATTACCTGACAAATAGGAGCCTCTAGAGCTCTGGAGTTTGGTGCCTAAGAGCACCTGGGGGTCAGAAAGAACCTCCACATCTGATGCCACAGCACAAGATTTGGGGCATTTTGGGGGGAAATTTGCAGAATGTGAGCTCGGAGTGACCCCCACATCCCTCGTTCCCAGATCTACAACTTCATGGACATGCTGGTGGCCGAGAACCCCAACCTGGTGAGCAAGCTGGAGATCGGCCGCTCCACCGAGGACCGTCCCCTCTACGTGCTCAAGGTGAGGATTTGGGGCTTGTGATGCAGAGGGGGAGGTGGTGCTGGGGACAGAGCCAAGCCTGCTCCTCTCTCTGCTCTCCCAGTTCAGCACAGGGGGCACGCAGCGCCCGGCCGTGTGGATCGACACCGGCATCCACTCGCGCGAGTGGGTGACACAGGCCAGCGGGGTCTGGTTTGCCAAGAAGGTACTGACACCTCCCCAAAGGGCCACCCGCTCCTCTGCTGCTCTCCCATCTGCTCATCCCCTCTGGGATGCAGCTGGGTGATCCCACAGGGAGGACAGGCAGCCCCAAACCTCTGTCCTCTCTAGATCGTCGAGGATCACGCGAATAACGAAGGCGTGGCCTCCATCCTGGAGACCATGGACATCTTCCTGGAGATTGTCACCAACCCAGATGGCTTTGCCTTCACCCAGACCACGGTACTGCCCTGCATGTCCTCCCCCTACAGCTTCCTACAGCTGTGCTGGGTGGGGCTGGGGAGGAGCATTTGGGGTGATGGATCTAATGGGAGATTCTGGAGAGCTGGGAATTGCCAGCCTGGAGAGGAGAAGGATCCAGGGAGAGCTTCCAGCACATTCCATGGACTGGAGGGGCTCCAGGAGAGCTGGAGAGGGGCTGGGGACAAGGCCTGGAGGGACAGGACACAGGGAATTGGGAAAGGGGAGATTGGGGCAGGAATTGCTGGCTGGGCTGGAATTGCCAGAGAATCCCTGGATCCCTGGAATGGCCCAGGAAGGATTGGAGCAGCCTGGGATGCTGGGAGGTGTCCCTGGAATGAGCTTGGAGCTCCCTTGCCAGGCAAGGCAGGCCAGGATTCTGGGATTCAGGACACTCAGAATCCATTGGCAGGGATTTGGATGGCAAGTGGGGAGAGAAAAGAGAGGAAAAGGGAAGGGAGAGCCTTGATGGTTCCCTGAGATTGCAAGGGAAGGCCCTGGATGCATCAATTCCTTGGAGAGGAGATGGATCCAATGGGAGCTTGTGGAGAGCTGGGAATTGCCAGGCTGGAGAAGGGAAGGATCCAGTGAGAGCTTCCAGCACATTCCAGGGCCTGGAGGGGCTCCAGGAGAGCTGGAGAGGGACTGGGGACAAGGGATGGAGGGACAGGACACAGGGAACTGGGGCAGGAATTCCTGACTGGGCTGGAATCCCCAGAGCATCCCTGGAATGTCCAAGGCCAGGTTGGACACTGGGGCTGGGAGCAGCTGGGACAGTGGGAGGGTTGGAACTGGATTCTTCATTTGGGGTGTTTCATAACCCTGAGAGGGCAAAGCCTCCATAGGAAGGGAAGGGGCCACAGGGGCCACAGGGGCCACAGGAGCCCTGGGCCCAGCTGAGGGGGCTCTGCCCTTCCAGAACCGTCTCTGGCGCAAGACCAGGTCCAAGTACCCGGGCAACCTCTGCGTGGGAGTGGACCCCAACCGCAACTGGGATGCAGGATTTGGAGGTCAGAGCTGTCCCCTTGCCCCTGGGGAGCATTTCCACCCTCCAGCTGGAGGCTCCAAAGCTGTTTCTGGCTCCCAGATCCATTGATGTCCCCTCGGGAAGAGGAGATTTGCTGTCTGTGGCTCCACCGGGGCTTTGACAAATCCAAGTCACCACATAAATCTCTAGGAGGAGCCCCAGGAGCATTCCTTGAGGAACTGAGGGGTGGGAAAACCCCCAGATTCTCACTGTGTTCTCAGCAGACTCTCCTCCACAGAGGCTGGAGCCAGCTCCATGTCCTGCTCGGAGACGTACCACGGCCCCTACGCCAACTCGGAGCCCGAGGTGAAATCCATCGTGGACTTTGTCAAGAGCCACGGCAACATCAAGGCTTTTGTGTCCATCCACAGCTACTCCCAGCTCCTGCTCTACCCCTATGGCTACACCTCCACTCCAGTGCCAGACCAGCAGGAACTGGTGAGACCCTGTGCTTTGAGGGGTTGGAGTTCTGGCATCTTTTTGTTCCCCCCCCAAAAAAAAGCTGTGTCCCACAGGTTTTTCCTTTCTTTGGCTCATTTTTCTCCCTTTGTATTCCCAGCATGAGGTTTCTGCCAAGGCTGTGGCAGCTCTGTCCTCTCTGTATGGCACCCAGTACAAATATGGCAGCATCATCACCACCATCTGTAAGTGCAAAAAAAAAAAAAAAAAATCCCAAACTGGCCAAATATCCCACAGAATTCCTGTCCAAAGAGATGAAAGCTCTGAACCCATCCTGTTTTTGACTCCCTCAGACAGAGCTAGTGGAGGAACCATTGACTGGACCTACAACCAGGGGATTAAATATTCCTTCACCTTTGAGCTGAGGGACACGGGGCGTTACGGGTTCCTGCTGCCCGCCAAGCAAATCGTCCCCACGGCTCAGGAGACCTGGCTGGCACTGAAGGTCATCATGGAGCACGCCAGGGACAACTTGTACTGAGCTGGAGCAGCTGCAGAGGAGGAAGAAGGCAAGCAATGAATAAATAAATGGAAAGAAGGATGAGAAAAGCCTTGTGGTTGTTGTCTCTGTTTCTGAAATCGGGTGGAAAAGTCCTTTGGGAGCTGGAGTTGGTGCCAGGACAAGCAGGGTGTGCTGGGGCAGTGGGGTGGAAAAGGAGTTGATGGAAAGGGCATGAAAACAGCAGGGAGAAAAAGGAAGGAAGGGGGTGGTTTTGCTTTTGCTCTGGCAGAGGGTGGAAAGGGAATTGGGATCTGAGACATGAAGTCAGCAGGATTTACTGGGGCTCCAGAAGAGCTGGAGAGGGACTGGGGACAAGGGATGGAGGGACAGGACACAGGGAAAGGTGTGCAGGAATTGGAATTTGCTGGGTTTTAAGACCCTTCCCACCCAAACCTTTCTGATTTTGGGATCTCTCCTCACCTGCTGCAATCCCTAGGGAATGGGGAGTTGAGCACTCCCAGCTTTTCCAGGCTCTCCACAGCTCTCAAAGCTGCCAAACAAAAAAATCACCCGAGCAGATGCTGTATTTTACATTTTATTAAATTAAACCTCTCAGCCTCTGCTGAGTTTGACTCTGCTCCAAACAACACCAAGAGTCCAAACCCACACAAATCCATGGAGATGGTGGGAAAGCACATCCAGTCCTTGCTTTGATTCCTTGGATTTGGAGGATTTCAAACAGCTCAGGCCAGATTTGTTTCACCAGGAGGTTTTCACTCAGCACAGAGCAGCCAGGGATTCTGGATCTGTCTCCCACAAAATAGCAAAATCAGGATTTTAGCCAATGCAGTCACACTTCCAAGAGCTCATGGTGCTGGAAAAATCTACTCCCACAGCAGCAGGGCCTTATCAGACTGATCCTGCCAGCCCTGCAGTCAGCAGTGTCTGATTTCACACTCAGAGAAACAATAAATGATAAATGTGCACAGAGGTGTTGAGTCCCAAGGTGCCAAACTGGAAATGATGTGCCATTTCTCCTACTTTTTGTCTTTTCACCAGAATGGTCCCAAAATCACCAGTGAGTTTTGGGATGTGTTGAAGATTGCCAGCTTCCAAAAAGGGGAAAAAATCACTGAATCCAAAAATACACACAAACCTCACGAGACCATGATAACCAAAGCAGGAGCAGGCTCAGCAATGCCAGATGGAAAAACTGGGGAGCAAAATCTCTCCAAAATCACCTCCAGTGTCCCAGCTCAGGAAAATCAGAGGATTCCCAGGTTATCCAGAAGCACCAACTCAAGGAAAACTGTGCTACTCATTTTCCAGGAAACCTTCACCCTGTTCAGCTCCACATTCCAGGTCCCTGCTGGGTTTTAGGGACCCTGGTGAGGCAATAGCAGCAAATTTTCCTTCAGCCACCCTAAAGAAGCTTCTAAAAATCCTCTGGCAAAGGGAGTACTGGGAAAAAAAATTCCAGTTGTTCTCCTCCAGCTCACCATGAAAAAGACTCAACTATTCACAAAGTGTCCACGAGCAAGCACGACTGTCACAGCACCAAGTGGGCAATAAAAAAATCTTCATTACAAATACTTCTGTTCATTATCATAATTTATTAAAAAAAAAAAACAAAAACCCCCTTCCAGGATCTTCTCTCACTTTTGGCAAGTTGCTGAATGCCTTTATCTCTGCTAAAACCACCAAAGTTTGTGCTCACAGATGATCTGTGGCCTCACAGCTCCAGGCACAGCCTGGGATTGTTACAGACACAAAATTCTTCAGCTGGACTAAAAACTTTGTGGAACAGTTTCTACTGGTCCCAGTTTCCTCCCTCCCCTACAAAACCAGTTCTGTGTCCTGCCCTGCTCCTCAAGTGATGTTTGTAGGAAACATCATTGCAGCTGCCCAGCCTTGCCCCAGCTGCCAATTCTCACCATGGCTGCTCTTCCCTGCCGATTCCTAAAAGCACAAAGGGGCTGCAGTGCCCAGCATTCCCAAAACCTGGATTCTCCTTTATTTCCAGGGCCTGTTCTGGATGCTGGTCCTGCTGTGGGAGCGGCTGCTCAGGGATCCCAAGCTTCCAGCAGTGCTGGGGTTGCTCCTCACTGATGAGAGTTTGGAATCCAGGCCTGAACCCCCCCGGGTAAGGCGGCCTGTGGGACAAAAAAACCAAAAAACCCAAATTAGAAATTAGCTGTGCACAAGGTATGGGGTGCCCCATCACTGCACTGTGCTGGGTTGATGTGACAGCAATGTGTGCTCTGTCCCCATCTGTCCCCATGTGGGGCAGTGCCCCTGATCTCCTGGCACACATTATCTGCTCATGGGCCAGCTTTAAACCAGCTGGGGCAATCATCTTTATCTTTGCCACAGCCCATCCTCCCTCCAGGAGAGATCTCCTGTTCATGGCCAGTGAGTCCCAGGGCATGGCTGATAAAATTCCATCATCCCATGGGAGATGCTCCAGCCAGGGGAGGAGCCAAACATTTCCTACCCAGAGAAAAGCTGACATTTGGAACAGCAGAGCAGCCTTTGCCACTGGATTCAGAGGAAAACCAGACCCTGCCACATCATCCCTGCACTTCAGAGGGAACTGCACCTTCTCCAGGAGCACTGCTCCAGCTGAGCCACATCTGCCCTGCAGGAGGATGCAGCCACCATGGAATGGGACTGTGCCAACACCCTGACTGACTGACGGGTGTCAGCTTGGATTCTGACTCTTGACAGGGGTTGGGATTGTTCTTTGTAATCCTGCATTTCTATTTTAACTTTCCTAGTAAAGAACTGTTCTTCCTAATTCCCATCTCTTTACCTGAGAGCCCCTTAATTTCAATTGATAATAATTTGAGGAGGGGGTTTCATTCTCCATTTCAAAGAGAAGCTCCTGCCTTTATTGGCACACACCTGTCCTTCACACTAATGACAGTGTCCAAGGCCAGGTTGGATGGGTTTGAGCAGCCTGGGATAGGGGAAAATGTTCCTGCCCATGGAGGTTTAAGGTCTCTTCCCACCCAACCATTCCACAATTCCACAATGAGGTTGAAGCACATTCTGGCAATGCCTTAGAATTTTAGCTTTCTGTATTTTCCAAATGCATTATTCTAAATTCCATATAAAGTGTTAGTTAACTTTATCTTAACCATTAATTAAATATATTTAATTATATTGAAGGCTTTTCATTAAATATATCCCCATTTATTCTTTTAACTTTGTCTGGCCTCTTGTTTCTAGGCAAGCCCCAAAAAGCATCACTGGACTCTTACTGGCAGTGTCTGAAGGCATCTGCTCCTCAGCCAGGTAATGCCTTAACTTCTGCAGATCATCAGCAGAAAACCTCCATTTGTTCTCTGCAGGGGTGGGGGCAGCCTGGGAGCTGCTTTCCTGCGGCAGTGCCTGTGGCAGCTGGCACCTGGCAGGATAAGGGCAGGGTGCCCGTGATCAAACCCTCTGGGATCTTCTGGGCCAGCACCTTGAGGCCTGCAGGGACACAGAGCAGCTGTTATTGCAGCTGGAGGGGTCAGCAGGGAGCAGTTTGGGGGATTCATGGAGAGGGAGGTGCAGAAAGTTTGGATGGAGAGATGTGGGCAGTGGGAGAGGGGGGATTCTGTCCCCTGTGTGCTCTGCTCAGGTGAGATCCCACATGGAATCCAGCTCTGGGAATAACAGCAGGAGCATGTGGAGCTGCTGGAGAGGTGACCCTGGAGCTGCTCCAGAGCTGGGAATGTTCCCCTGGAGAAGGGAAGGATCCAGGGAGAGCTTCCAGCACATTCCAGGGCCTGGAGGGGCTCCAGGAGAGCTGGAGAGGGACTGGGGACAAGGGATGGAGGGACAGGACACAGGGAATTGGGAAAGGGGAGATTGGGGCAGGAATTTGGGAAGGAATTGCTGGCTGGGCTGGAATTGCCAGAGAATCCCTGGATCCCTGGGATGTCCAAGGCCAGGCTGGACAGGGCTGGCAGCACCTGGGACAGTGGGAGGGTTGGAACTGGATGATTCTTCAATTTCCTTCCAACCCAAACCATTCGACAATTCCACAATCCAGATCTTTCCCATCTCCAGCTCCCAGCAGCTGCTCCCCAGCCTCCCTTTTCCCCAGGAGGGTTTTGGGGAGCTCTCCCATCCCCACCTACCCCCAGACAACATGAAGAGGTTCTCAAAGCCCCTCTCACACATGGTGGTGGCTGCCTGGCTCGCCAGGCGCTCGTCGTTGTCGTACACGATGATGATTTTCCCGTGAGCATTTTTCTGCCATGGGAACTGTTAAGGAGTCACTGCTGAACTTAAAAGAGGATGTTGAAAGATTTTAGGAAGAAAAAGAGACAATTTAGGAGGGAAAGACTCCATATTTGGCTTGCAGGCTTAGAGCAGGGATGTTCTCCCTGTGGAATTCTCAGTGGGACAGACAGAGCTGAATTCCCACTGGATCCAGCATTGCTTGAAGGTTGGGAATTGTTTACAATTGTTTACAATTACAAATGAGGATGTCTCCTCAGCATCAACAGCCTGGGAATGAGCAGCCTAATCCCATTTAATAATCCTCTGTCTGTCCCCAATCCCATCCAGGTGCTGACAGGAAGCCAAAGGATTTGATGGATGCAGCAGTGCCCAAGCCTGGCTTGGCCTTCCAGCAGCCAAAATCCTGGGAATTGCCAAATCCAGGAGTTCAGGAGGAGCTTTGAGAGAAGAGCAGAGGAGCTGGAACTCCACCTCCTGTCCCACCTCTTTTGGGATCCCTAATTTTGCTTGGATAAGCTCCAGTTGATTGTGGGAGCCCCCACCAACATCCCCTCATGTTTCCATGCAAAGGATACATATTCCAAAATATTATTTGTGTATGGATTCATGGTTCTGGATAAGGTTGCAATGGGGTAGGAATAAGCTGCAGAAAGGGAAAAAAAAAAAAAAAAGAAAAAAATCATCCAGAGGTTGAACACCAACAGCCTGGGATACAACAGGCTTGAGAACCCGTTGAGGATGGGATTAAATCAGCTCAGGCCTCTCATCCCTTCCCAGGCAGGAGGGATGTGCTGGGTGAGCACTGAGAACACCCAGAGATGTCCCAGCTGGGACAAAACCCAGCTGAAATCCAAGCCCAGGTGCCTGTGGCACTGTGGCTGCTTGTTGGAAACTGAGAATTGGAGATTCTCTGTGCTGACAGGCACTGACACCCAGGAGAACTCTGAGGATGTGGAGAAAACTTCCAAAATTCAATGATAGAACTGGGATTATGGGTGTGCAGTTTGAATGGAGGTGTGTGATAGCACAGGGTGGAAAACTCAGAATTTAACTTTTTATAATACAGTAATACATAGAGAACAAGGTGCTTTTGTCTTTCACCTCCTTCTTCCTGGTCCAGGTGGGATTTTGTAATTGGACAGAAAAATCCACAGGTGGTTGTTTATCCCCCAGGCAGGAGGGATGTGCTGGGTGAGCACTGAGAACACCCAGAGATGTCCCAGCTGGGACAAAACCCAGCTGAAATCCAAGCCCAGGTGCCTGTGGCACTGTGGCTGCTTGTTGGAAACTGAGCACTGGAGATTTTCTGTGCTGACAGGCACTGACCCCCAGGAGAACACAGCTTTTGACCTGAGGCTGGAGAAAGCTTCCAAAATTGACTGACAGAACTGGGATTATGGGTGTGCAGTTTGAATGGAAGTGTGTGATGTCACAGGGTGGGAAACTTAGAATTTAAGGTTTTAGAATACAGAAATATATAGAGAGCAAGATGGAGGTTTTGTCTTTCTTTTTCACCTTCTTCATGGTCTAGGTGGGATTTTGTAATTGGACAGAAAAATCCACATTGCCACAGGTGGTTGATTACTGGGTTCAAAGTAAAAATAATTGAGGTTTTTCTTAATTGGACAATTTGCCCTTAAAAGGCTTTGCAGAGAGAGACAGACACATCTCCATTTTTAATTTGTTAGCTTGAAGTGCTGTAGCACTCACTGTAACATAGGTAAGAATTAAACATCTGAGATGAGAATTAATATCTGAGTCCAAACTAGAAATACTGTCTCGAGTATTTAATCCTGAGCTTGGCAAAAAGAAAAAAAAAATAAATAAAAAAAAAATAAATAAAAATAAATAAAAATAAAAATAATAAATAAATAAATAAATAAAGTAAAAATAAATAAAAAGAAATAAAATAAATAAAATAAATAAAAATAAAATAAATAAAAATAAAAAAGAATAAAAATAAATAATAAATAATAAATAAAAGTAAATTTTAAAAAATTAAAAAATAAAAAAACTAAAAATTAATAAAAATAAATAGTAAATTAAAAAAATATTAAAAATATAAATAACTAAAAATAACTAAAAATATAAATAAATAAATATAAATAATAAAAATAAATAAAAATAAATAGTAAATTAAAAAAATATAAAAAATAAAAATAAAAATAACTAAAAATAACTAAAAATATAAATAAATATAAATAATAATAATAAAAATAAATAAATAAAAATATAAAAAATTAAAAATAAATAAAAATAAATAGTAAATAAAAATAACTAAAACTAACTAAAACTAACTAAAACTAGGAATAAATAAAGATGCAGAGCAGTGGCTGCTCACCCCCCACGATGTGGCACTGCTCGTAGGCGTCGCGGTCCCGCACGTCCAGCAGCAGGAAGGGGCAGTCAGGGTAAGGCCTCTCCCTGGCCTGGCTGTCCTCTCTCTTTGGAGAATCCTTCTCAATGTCCAGCTCCCCAACCCCACTGATCACACTGCAAAGGGAACTGCACGTTATGGGATGCTTTGGTGTCTCTCCACCAGCTCCAAGGTTGGGATAAAGATTTCTCTTCCAGCACCATCCTGGGATCCCTCATGTGGTGGGTTTGGAATTTTTCTCAATCCCAGAATGGTTTGGGTGGGAAGGGACCTAAAGGACCTCATTTCACCCCCAGCCATGGGCAGGGACAACCTCCCACTGTCCCAGGCTGCTCCATGCCCTGTCCAACCTTGGGCACTTCCAGGGATTCAGGGGAAGCCCCAGTTTCCCTGGGAATTGAATTGAATCAAATCAATTCAATTCTATTCAATGAATTCTATTCTATTCTATGAATTGAATTCAATGAATTCTATTAAATTCTATTCCGATTCTATTCCTACCCTTATTCCAATTCTATTCCTAATTCTACTCCTACTCCATTCCTAATTCTACTCCTACTCCATTCCTAATTCTACTCCTACTCCATTCCTAATTCTACTCCTACTCCATTCCTAATTCTACTCCTACTCCATTCCTAATTCTACTCCTACTCCATTCCTAATTCTACTCCTACTCCATTCCTAATTCTACTCCTACTCCATTCCTAATTCTACTCCTACTCCATTCCTAATTCTACTCCTACTCCATTCCTAATTCTATCCTACTCCTAATTCTACTCCTACTCCATTCCTAATTCTACTCCTATTCCATTCCTAATTCTACTCCTATTCCATTCCTAATTCTACTCCTATTCCATTCCTAATTCTACTCCTATTCCATTCCTAATTCTACTTCTATTCCTATTCCAATTCTACTCCTATTCCTATTCCAATTCTACTCCTATTCCTATTCCAATTCTACTCCTATTCCTATTCCAATTCTACTCCTATTCCTATTCCAATTCTATTCCTATTCCTATTCCAATTCTATTCCTATTTTATTTCTATTCTATTCCTATTCCAATTCCATTCCTATTCCAATTCCATTCCTATTCCTAATTACATTCCTAATTCCACTCCAATTCTAGCCCCTCCCCAGCCAGGAATTCCTTCCCAACATCCCTGTGTCACTTTGAGGCCACTCCCTGTGTCCTGTCCTCCATATCCACACAAAACCAAAATCATCCCCAACAGGAATGCACTGAGTTGACCAGAGCACTGTGTAATCCCCAAAATCCTGCAATGTGGAACCCCACAAACACATTTCCTTGTCAGACCCATCATCAGGTGACAAAGTTGTGTTGCTGCCTCCACCCAAACCCCAACAGGAAATCCTGCCAATCCCTCCCCTCTCACCTACAAACCCAGCCTTTAACAAGGAGAAATCCAGCATAAAACCACTCAGCAGCAATTTAAAAACCAGCAGCTGGGCTCAAACAATCAGCTGCTAAGGTAAAACAGGAAGAAAATGAAGTTTTTTGAGGCACCTCTGCAGTGTGGAGCGCTGGGATTCCCCAGCTCCAGAGTCATTCAGGAACAGGACAGGGCTGGGTGTCCCCTCAGGGGTTCCTTTGCCATTTGTCCCCTCTGCATTGTCACCTGCAGCATCAGCATCTGGGGAGAGAAGAGGGCAGAGCAGTTCAGGAGCTGCAGGAGGTAAACAAGCAGGGTTTAAGGGCAGTTTCTATTCTTGGAAAGAAAAGTGTGACAGCTTTATCTTCATCCTCTTAACAAAGAGAATTTACCCAGAGACTCCTATTTAAAAATAATACTTTACCCACAGCCTCCTATTTAAAATAATCAAGAGAATTTACCCAGAGCCTCCTATCTAAAATAATAAAGAGAATTTACCCAGAGCCTCCTATTTAAAAATAATATTTTACCCACAGCCTCCTATTTAAAATAATCAAGAGAATTTACCCAGAGCCTCCTATTTAAAATAATCAAGATAATTTACCCAGAGCCTCCTATTTAAAAATAATATTTTACCCAGAGCCTCCTATTTAAAATAATCAAGAGAATTTACCCAGAGCCTCCTATTTAAAAATAATATTTTATCCAGAGCCTCCTATTTAAAAAATAATATTTTACCCACAGCCTCCTATTTAAAATAATAATTTACCCACAGCCTCCTATTTAAAATAATAAAGATAATTTACCCAGAGCCTCCTATCTGAAATAATAAAGAGCCAACAGATTTATTTAGGGCTTGATATCTCATTTGAAGAAGTCAATAAAATAGAATTTTTGATGTGGGTGATGTTACTACAAATCTGCCAGCACGAGGATTTTCCTACTTGAAAACTCTTCATTTTTTTTAGGGTTGTTTCTATTCCCTGCCTGGTGAAATTTTATTTTTCCTCCCTTGGCAGTGACCCCCTTTTTTTCCCTTTTGTCACCTGGCAGCCTGTGCAGCTCCTCATTTGTCACTTCTAAGGTTTCATTGGACAGAGAGGCCACCTGGAGAACCTGCAGGGCACAAAAGCACAGAGACACTGATCCCCCATCCACAGCAGGATCAGCTCCAGGAAAACAATCCAGGGGGAAAAAAAAAAATCCCAAGTTTGCAGAATCCAACATCTCCAAGTTTAACCTTGCCTTTCCTTCCCTCCTCAAAAGACAATTTGGTTTTTTTTTTTTTCCTAGTTTGAAGCAGTTTTCTCTGTTTCCTGATCAATTTTTCACTAATTTAAATATTAGGATTCACTGCTTTTAAATAAAATAATCACAGAAAGCCTTGAAGTCCCAATTTCTGCAGTTGAACCTGGCCTCAGGGAGGGCTTCAGGCTGTGACTGCTTGACACAAAATTCACATTTAGTGCTGTTTTACACAGCCTTTTTCTCTTACAAGATGCTTGAAGATCCTTTTCAGTTAATGGACAAATAAAAAAATTTCAAAGATGGAGTCACCACAAACTTTAATTTGTATTTTCAAGGCATTTGGCCACTGTGCAAATGAATGATTTGCTTTTGTTAAAGGCAGGGAGAAGCCAAGACAGAATAATTACAGCTAAAGCTAAGTAATTAGAGAGGAATTTTTATTCTAGGAAGATTTTTTTTTCCTGCTCCTGGAAGATTTTGGAGGGCAGAGAAGGGATCTGTACATACCAATTGAGCAAAAGTTGTCACCTTCAGCCTTTTAAACAGCTCATCCTTTTTATACCTGTAATCTTCAAAAACAAAACAAAGGACAATGTAAATTTTCAGTTCATTCCCAGTTTTTTTTTTAGACATCAGGTCATGGCTTAAACCCAGCTTTTCTCTGAGACTCTTCTGCAGCCAGGCAAGAATTCAGGTTTGTGCTGAAGGATGAGAGCAGCAAACCTAGAGACTTTGTAAAATGCCAGTTACAAAGAGAAATTTTAATTAATACCAGTTACAAAGAGAGATCTTGTCCAGATATGATGCAGTGGAAGAGGCAGATTTAGCTGCTTTTAGACTCAAATATGAATTTTTGTTTTCCATGGTGCTGGGGCAGGAAGCAGTTCAGGAATTTTCTCCTTTCCCTGCTGTTTTTTGGAGCCCACTGGAGTCACAAAGCTCCTTAAACCATAAGATTCATTAATTTTTAATTTGTGTAAATGACAGCAGAATCAGAGCATGTCATTCCAAATACTGAGCTAAATACTCAGGTTTCATCTCAATTTAAAAACCCCAAGATTTTATATTTTATCTGACAATTAAATTCTGATTTCTTTTAACATGGATCTCTCAAGGAACAGCTGACACAAGAAACTGGACTAATTGAGTCTTAATGGGTAATTAACACAAGAAACTGGACTAATTGAATCTTAATCCTTGAAAACAGCTTAGGGAGGAAGAAAACTGAGCAGGGCTGTTGGCAAAGATCCAGAGCAGAGATTCCCAGAGCCAAGAGATGGGAGCTGATCTCATCCAGATCATGGAGCTGCAGAGAAGGAAAAACCTCCTGGGGTGAAAGAAAAACCTCCTGGAGTGAAAGAAAAACCTCCTGGGGTGAAAGAAAAGGTGTGAAGAGGAGGGAAAAGGCAGGATGGGTATCAGGAGGAACATCTTGCTATGGAATAACCTCTCCTGTCCTGTGGGAAATGCAGGGCTGGTCCCTCTCCAGAACAATGGAGCACAGGATCTTTGGCAAATCCACTCAGTTCAAGGATTCTAAATCCTCTAAAACCATCTGTTGAATGCTCCTTTAGCTTAGGGGAGATGAGGGAGAAGGGGGAAGGGTTCCCATGCACATTCCTGCAGTCACCTCACAAAAAACAAAAAAAAATTCCCTGTGGGATTGGCTTATGGAAATTCTCAAGTTGAGTTGTGTTTAGAGAGGTACAGGAATGCTGGAGGCCAAGACATTCAGAGTTCCTAAATTCAAACTACTGAGGCTGTGAGATTGCTCAAAACTCAGTGAGTTTTTGAAATTGATCTCAGTCTAAATAATTTAGATTAGGTTGCAAAACAAGCACCTCACATGTTGTCCTAGGAAAAAAAAAAAGGAACTCTTCCAAAATATCCACTGCACATACCAAACCACGGGGCTGAAAGCACAGGAGGTGAAGAAACAGGATTGGAGGATGAGGAGGTGCAGAAATTGAATTTCAGGATCTCAATTAATTGGGAAATGACCCTCGTGGTTCCTGTAAAACCTCCTGGGTTCAAGGTGAGGTTGTTAAATCCTCCTTTAGCTCCAAAAAAACCCCAGCAACAGTTATCTCCTGTAATTATTTCCATTTTCATCTGCTCAAGGATTAAAATTGTCCAGCCAAGAGCCTTTCTGTCATGGCAAATAAACTTCATTTAGGAGGAGAAATAAAAGCAGCAAAGCTTGGGAAGTGCTGGATGGATAAAAACAGCAGCGAAGCAGAACCACTGTCAAAAAATGCAGCTCCAGGATGGCTCCTTCCCACCTCAAATCAGGATTTTTTATCCCAAAAAACCCCCTCTTTGTCCCAGATCTTGCCTTTGCCACCCAAAATGCCTTCCCAGAGAGCTCAGAATTGCTGCTCCCAGCTCCAAAACCAGCCCCACGTACCCGGTCCGGTCCTGGCAGTTCCATTGGAATTTTCTGACATGGTTTTGCTTGGAATGATTCTGTTTTCCAAGGATGGGCTTTGGAGAGGAGGGAAATGAGCAGAGAGAAGGGAAGAGACCTCCTGTGTGTCCTCAAGTCAATCCTCCAAAGGATGGATCATGGTGGGTGCAGCTCTTTTAATTTTTGATGGCGTGGATTTAAATCTCTCTCGGGTTACATAAGGGACAGAGAGGTGCCTGTGCTGGGGATTTAAATCTGTATCCCAAGGGTGTCATCTATCCCTGAGAAACCAAGGGGGACAACTTTCCTCCACTCCCTGGGAACACAACGTGGCCATTCAGCCTGCAGAGAATGAGAAAAGTTCTTCCCTCCAAATTAAAAAAAAAGAGGGAATAAAAGAAGTGCATGGAACAGATCCGCGGTGAGATTGGAAACCCACACAAAAAAAAAAAAAAAAAAAAAAAAAATCAAGATTTTCAATAGAAATCAAAAGCAAAGCAGTGTCCAGCACTGAAATCTCAGTCAACAGAGCATTTTGGAAAGCTCAAGGTCATTCCTCTTTTCATTTTCCCTCCCCAAAGACTTGCAGTGTTTGGGAAAAAAAAAAACCCAACCCAACAAAGCACAAACAAAGGCTTGTTTTGAACAAATAAATTCCTCTGACCTCCCTCACAAAGTGGGGCTGAGAACTAAACCTGAACGTTTCAAATCTTAATTAATCCTCATTAATGGAGGTTTCAGTTCAATTCAGGATTTTTTGTTGGCCTCTGTAAATGGAGCTTTGAGGTGGATGAGTTTTCCTGGCTCCTTATGTGAGAATAGTCTGGGAATGAAAGACTAAATCATTGGTTTTGTTGGGAAAAATGATTTGAAAAGCCTGGTTTTGGTGAGAAAATAGAGAAATAAAAATAATTTAGGACTTCATTAGCCTGAACAACCTAAAGTTTCCAAAATATCAGAGTTTAGTGCTGGTGAAATCAATGGAAATACAAGGAATGAGCTTGGTTTTTTCCTGTTTTGGAGAATTGATAGGAATTTAAATTATATAAAGATAAATTGATAGGAATTTAAATTATATAAAGATAAAAGAGCTGAAGTTGTGACCTAAAAGTGAAATAAAGTCTCAGAAATGATCCATTAATCTTCCCAGATGAGTCTAGCCTGGATTTCTTAGCTCAGAGAACTTCCAATAACAAAATCCAATAACAAAACTGCACAAAGAAGGATCTGGAAGATTTCCTGCTTGGATTCTTCAATTAAATCTGTGGAGATTTCCAAGGAAAATCTCTTGGAATTCATCTCCTGCTCTTTGAATTTTGAACCAACCCATCCTGCTCCTCCCCAGGTACTCACTTCTTTTGAACTCTTCCAGTTTTTCCATGTATTTTGACAAACTATTTCCTGTAACAACAACAACAAAAACCAATTTATTGCAATTATTTATTTCAATAAGTCCATGGACAGGAATTCCAAGATCAGTAATTTCTATGGGAACCACCACAACAGAGCCTGACCCAGTTTAAACCTATTGAACCCCCAAATTCTTCTTTAAAAAAGAAGAGTAGGAAAAAATAAACAAGTTTTAAGACAACAAAGACTTTAAGCATGTGGTCACCTACACACAGAGCATTTAATCTCAATTTTCAGGGGGTGCACGCTGGTGTGTGAAGATAAATACACATAAATACACAAAAATCTATAAAAATACACATAAATCTTATTTAATGCTTATTATTTAAAGCTTAAATTCTTATTTAAATTTCAGCTTTGAAGGAAAATTTTTCGGAAATTTTTATAAGCTGCAAACATTTGGTGAGACAAATCACAAGCACAATAAGGATTCTGCAGTGATGGGATAAATTAGCTTAGGGCAGAGGTAATTAAGATATTAATTGTATTTTTCTGGCATTCTACAGTAATTTTGGGAGGTTTTACCCCACAATAATTTCACTTACCAGTATCCAGACGAGTTTTTACATGTTGATATTTGGGATTCGAGGGGATGCGCCGCGTTAGAAGCTGTTTCAAAACGGAAAAGATGAGAAGCCAAAATTTTAAAAAATAAATTTTTTGAAAAAATCAGAAAAATGAACAGAAAATACAATTTGAAGGGGTTTAAAAAGGAGCGAGAAATCCTTGAATCCCCATGTCGCTATTAAACCCCGCTGATTGAAAGCCTCAAAAGGAGAATTTCTCCTCACGCGGAGCTCTCCGGGCTCTGGGGGCTGCACGAACCATCCCCCCCCGGCTCTCCCCCGTGTTTCGCGGAGGATGTTGAGAAGGAAAAGCCCTCACAGCACCTGAGGGTCACCGAATCCACCCCGAGCCGACATCTCCCCTCACGGCCGCCGGCCCGCTCGGCCCGTCCCTCACGCGCGGCCGCGCTCCCGCCTCCCGCCCACCCCGCAACTACGCCCGCCGCCATTGGCCGCCCGCCTCGGCCTCAGCCAATCAGAGGCGGCGCGGCGGGGAGCGCGCGCGTCGCCCGGCAACGGGAGGGACGCGGCGGGCGGGAAGCGGAGATGGGTAGGGGAGCTGCGCATGCGCGGAGAGGAGGCCACGCCCCCCACTCCGCGGAGAGCGCGATGGCGGCGCGCGCCCGCGGCAGCACCTGAGCGCAGGTGAGCGGCGCGCGCGCGGCCGCGGCCACGCCCCGGCTCCCCCCCCGCCCCGCCGGGAGCGCGCGCGAGGAGGCTCCGCCCCCCCCGCTCGTGCCGCGCTCAGGGAGGGGGCGTGGCCTGTGGTTTGGTTTGTGGGCGTGGCTTAAATGGGTGTGGTAATGGGGCGGGGCTTTGATGGGTGTGTCCCCTCCTGTGGGTGTGTCCCCTCCCTTTGAGTTCCATTGGCTCCCTGAGCCACGTTGGGGTCACAACCTCCCAGACCCCAAAAAGCTCCTGACCCCCCCAGTGACCCCACAGCCCCCCCAAGGCCTCCCAATTAGCCCATGGCCCCAGTGAACCCCCTAATGACCCCATAACCCTCCTAATGACCCCATAACCCCCGGTGACCCCATAACCCCCCCAGTGACCCCATAACTCCCCTAATGACCCCATAACCCCCCCAGTGACCCCATAACCCCCCCAGTGACCCCATAACTCCCCTAATGACCCCATAATCCCCCCAAGGCCTCCCAATTAGCCCCTGGCCCCAGTGAACCCCCTAATGACCCCATAACCCCCCCGGTGACCCCATAACCCCCCCAGTGACCCCATAACCCCCCTAATGACCCCTAACCCCAGTAACCCCATAACCCCCCTAATGACCCCATAACCCCCAGTAACCCCATAACTCCCTAATGACCCCATAACCCCCAGTGACCCCATAACTCCCCTGATGACCCCATAATCCCCCCAAGGCCTCCCAGTTAGCCCATACTGAACCCCCTAATAACCCCATAACCCCCCCAGTGACCCCATGGCCCCCCATGGGCTCTTTGTGGGGTCATGTCCCCAGAACCCCCTTCAGACCCGTTATGGATCCACATCCCCCCCACAGCTTCCCAATGACCCCATGGTCCCCCTCAAACCCCAAATGGCCCCACAATCCCCCCCTGAACCCCAAAGAGGATCCCTGTTCCCTCTCAAACCCCAAATGGCCCCACAATCCCCCCCTGAACCCCAAAGAGGATCCCTGTTCCCCCTCAAACCCCAAATGGCCCCACAATCCCCCCTGAACCCCAAAGAGGATCCCTGTTCCCCCTCAAACCCCAAATGGCCCCACAATTTCCCCCAGACCCCAAATGACACCCATGTTCCCTCTCAAACCCCAAACCTTTGCTGGACCTGCCACCATGGGGACATGCAGGTTCTGGGAATGGGGCAGTTTTTGGGACATGGAAAGTTTTATAGGAATGGAGGAGATTTGGGGACATGGAAGGTTTATAGGAATGGAGGAGTTTTGGGGACATGGACAGGTTTATAGGAATGGAGGAGTTTTGGGGACATGGACAGGTTTATAGGAATGGAGGAGTTTTGGGGACATGGAAAGGGGTTGTAGGAATGGGAGGATTTTGGGGACCTGCAGGTTATAGGAATGGAGGAGTTTTGGGGACATGCAGTTATAGGAATGGGGGAGTTTTGGGGACATCCAGGTTGTAGGAATAGGGACATTTTGGGGACATGCAAATTCTGGGAGTGGGGGAGTTTAGGGGACATGGAAAAGTTTATAGGAATGGGGAAAATTAGGGACAAGCAGGTTTATAGGAATGGGGGAGCTTTGGGGACATGCAGTTATAGCAATAGGGCAGTTTTGGGGACATACAGGTTATAGGAACGGAGGAGATTTGGGGACATGCAGGTTATGGGACTAGAAGAGTTTTGAGGACATGCAGGTTATAGGAATGGGGAGTTTTGGGGACATGGAAAGTTTTATAGGAATGGGGCAGTTTTGGGGACATGCAGTTTATAGAAATGGGAGAATTTTGGGGACATGGAAAGGGGTTATAGGAATGGGGCAGTTTTGGGAACATGGGAAGGTTTATAGGAAAGGGGGAGTTTTGGGGACATGCAGGTTATGGGAACAGGGCAGTTTTGGGGACATGGAAAGATTTCTAGGAACAGGGCAGTTGTGGGGACATGCAGGTTATGGGAATGGGGGAGTTTTGGGGACATGGAAAGTTTTATAGGAATGGGGAAGTTTTGGGGACAGGCAGGTGGGTTCTGGGAATGAAGGAGTTTTGGGGACATGGAAGTTATAGGAATGGGACAGTTTTGGGGACATGCAGTTATAGAAATGGAAGAGTTTTGGGGACATGGAAAGGTTTATAGGAAAGAGGGAGTTTTGGGGACATGGAGGTGGGTTCTGGGAATGAAGGAGTTTTGGGGACATGGAGGTAAGTTATAGGAATGGAGGAGTTTTGGGGACATGCAGGTTCTGGGAATGGGGGAGTTTTGGGGACATGGAAAGGTTTATAGGAATGGGGCAGTTTTGGGGACATGGAAAGGGTTTATAGGAATGGAGGAGTTTTGGGGACATGGAAAGATTTCTAGGAACAGGGCGGTTTTGGGGACATGCAGGTTATAGGAATGGGAGAATTTTGGGGACATGGAAAGTTTTATAGGAATGGGGGAGTTTTGGGGACAGGCAGTTTATAGGACTGGAGGAGTTTTGGGGACATGAACGTTATAGGAATGGGGCAGTTTTGGGAACAGGGAAAGTTTTATAGGAACAAGAGAATTTTGGGGACATGGAAATGGGTTCCTGGAATGGAGGAGTTTTGGGGACATGAACGTTATAGGAATGGGGCAGTTTTGGGAACAGGGAAAGTTTTATAGGAACAAGAGAATTTTGGGGACATGGAAATGGGTTCCTGGAATGGAGGAGTTTGGGGACATGGGAAGGTTTATAGGAACAGGGCAGTTTTGAGGACATGGAAAGGTTTATGGGAATGGAGGAGTTTTGGGGACATGGAAGGGGTTATAGGAACAAGGCAGTTTGGGGACATGGACAGGTTTATAGGAACAGGGCAGTTTTGAGGACACAGAGCTGGGCTCTGGGGCCCTGGGCAGCCGTGTGGGGGCAGGAATTGGGGTGACTGTGGCTGTGCCCCCAGGATGAAGGAGTGGTGGCTGCAGGTGGGGCTGCTGGGCGTGCCCCTGCTGGCCGTGTACCTGCACATCCCCGCCCCGCAGCTCTCCCCAGCACTGCGCTCCTGGAAATCCTCCGGCAGCTTCTTCACCTACAAGGACCTCAACATCTTCTACAGAGGTGACACAAGGGTGGGGACATTCCTAAAACGGGGGCAGGGGGGCACAAATCCCTCCTGGTTTTTGGGATCCGGCAGGGATGGATCAGAACGTTTCATTGGGGAAAATTGGGGGGAAATTGGTTCTGGTACCTTGGTGGAAGGATCCTGAGAGCCTCTGATGGATGGACAGCATGGAAAAGACACTGGAAACCTTTTTGCAGCAGCACAGAGGCTGCTGGAATTAATTTGGGCTAATTAAATCCCTTGATTGATCACGGCACCAAATAGGGTGATCAATCACAGGTTGATCATGGTGGGGGGCTGCAGTGGGAATCAAACCCATCCTTGGTTTTAGGGTGGATTCCCAGTGGGATGAACAGCAATTCCTGTGCTAGAGGGGAGGAATTTTGGGAAGAGCTCACTCTGAGGTGTCCTGTTCTCCCCACAGGCTGCTGGAATTAATTTAGGCTAATTAAATCCCTTGATTGTTCATGGAACTGGTGAGGTTTCCAAAGGGGAGTGCAGTGGGAATCAAACCCATCCTTGGTTTTAGGGTGGATTCCCAGTGGGATGAGCAGCAATTCCTGTGCTAAAGGGGAGGAATTTTGGGAAGAGCTCACTCTGAGGTGTCCTGTTCGGGCTGGTGGAATTAATTTGGGCTAATTAAATCCCTTGATTGATCACGGTGAGGTTTCCAAAGGGAAGCTGCAGTGGGAATCAAACCCATCCTTGGTTTTAGGGTGGATTCCCAGTGGGATGAGCAGCAATTCCTGTGCTAAAGGGGAGGAATTTTGGGAAGAGCTCACTCTGAGGTGTCCTGTTCGGGCTGGTGGAATTAATTTAGGATAATTAAATCCCTTGATTAATCATAGTCAGGTTTCCAAAGGGGAGCTGCAATGGGAATCAAACCCATCCTTGGTTTTAGGGCGGATTCCCAGTGGGATGAGCAGAAATTCCCATCCCAGAAGGAAGGAATTTTGGGAAGAGCTCACTCTGAGGTGTCCTGTTGGGCTTGGAATTAATTTAGGGGCGGATTCCCAGTGGGATGAGCAGAAATTCCCATCCCAGAAGGAAGGAATTTTGGGAAGAGCTCACTCTGAGGTGTCCTGTTCTCCCCAGATTCCAGCGGTGCCGTGGGCAGCTCTGATGTCGTGGTGCTCCTGCACGGCTTCCCAACATCCAGCTATGACTGGAGCAAGGTGAGGGGCTGCAAGCTGACAGCAAATCCCAGGAGTTTCAGCTCCTGGAATCTGACAGCAAATCCCAGCATTTTCAGCTCCTGGAATCTGACAGCAAATCCCAGGAGTTTCAGCTCCTGGAATCTGACAGCAAATCCCAGGAGTTTCAGCTCCTGGGGCTGAGCAGGCAGCACAGCAGGGCTGGGCCAAGCTCCAGAGGAGAATTCCTCATTTCTGCTGGAGGTGCACCTTGTTCCTCTCCCAGTGTGAAATCTTTCCACATCCCACAGTGCAGGAAAACAGCCACAACAATTCCTTGCCTTTTTTTTTGGGGAGGATAGTCTGGGTTTATTGGGAAATTTTGGCCTCCTGCTGTTTTCTTGGAGCAGGAATGTTCTCCTGGGATGGTGGGGAGGAGCACATCCATCCATGGCTGCCAATCCCTGCAGATTTATCCATCCTCTGCTCCATCTGGATGCTTTTAAAATGCATTTTAATGCATTTTTTAATGCATTTCTCCTTTTCCCAGATCTGGGAAGGGCTGACCCAGCGCTTTCACCGGGTGATTGCCCTGGATTTCCTGGGATTTGGATTCAGTGACAAGCCTGTGAGTACCCTGCCAGGAGGATTTTCAGTGCTTTCAGCCCTGCACTCCAGAAAATTGTTTTTTTTTTTTTTGCTATCCAGGAGACAAATTGGTTTTTCTCCTCCCGTTTAGCTCTGGAAAAAGGGATAAGTCATTACAACAGGGGGAGGGATTGGGGAAGGTTTGTGGTGGAGCTTCAGCTGGGTTTGATGGGACTCCAAAATGTACCTTGGAGCACAGGATATCCCAAATGCTGAGTCTGTGCTCACAAGCTGCTCCTTCCCATATTCCCAATTCCCACATTCCTCCCCTGGTGTGGATGATACAACTGTTCCTGAAAAGGGCCCCTGGGATCTCATACCCTGAGACAATGAAACCTTTCATGAGAGATGCTCCCCTCCCTACCAAAACCCCTGTTATCTTTTAGGATTTCTATTGGTCTTTAACTTTACTAGATGATTGGTCTTTTCTCACCTAGAATCTCAAACTGGATAGTTCTCAACTTATAATTTTACTGGTTAGAATTACAATCCCCCTAAACCCCATAAAAACCCCTTGCTGTGCTGTGTAACTGGATTTTGCTGGTAGAACCCTTTGAAGAAATAAAGCTGCCTTCAGAACCTCTACAGCAACTCCCAGAATCTCATTCCTGGCTGGGAATGAAGCTGAATTCTGCCTTGGGGACTCCTGGAGCTATCCAGACCCTGTAGCAGCCTGAAGCTAGACCCACCCTAGCTCAGGCAGCCACACCCTGGGGTGTTTATTCTGGAATAATCTGTGGGCTCCTGCTGGCTCAGGCTCTCACTGGTGAAACACTAACCTTAGAAAATTAGGATTTTAGTTACCTTGCTGAAAATAATTCGAAGTTAGAAGGGAGTAGTTATCTGAAACTTAAATAGTTTGTCATTTACTTAATAGTCTGTCATTTGATGTTTGCTCAGCTGTGCTTACAATGGGAAAAGACAAAACCAGTGAGCAAACCCAATGAAACACAGACAATGCAACCAGAAATTGATTCTTTGAAAACTGGACTATCCCCAGAAATCATTTGTATTGTCACTGATAGAAAAGGTCAGGAGTTTAGGGTGAGGAAGACTCACCTTAATTCCTCCTTTTAAGACCCCTCCCCACGAAAACGACCCCAGACTTAATTGAAGCAGTCAATCAATGCTTAATGGCTATTCAAGCTAATTACCATAGGAAGGGGGGGATGGGAGGGGCTGTTATTATCAATATGGATTTGTTTGAATCCTCTGTCAATAAATAGATTTTGTGATCACCTGTGATTTTGCAGTGTATCAGAGGATCACCTCACATAAACATTCACTTTGTGACTTTAAATTGTCAGAGAGTCTCTTGTCTGTCCCAGGTGAGTGTCAGTGTCAGACCAACACTCTGATTTTGGTCAATCACTGGGGCTGCTCTCCCACTTTTGCAGAGGCCCCATGGCTACTCCATCTTCGAGCAGGCCACCATCGTGGAGGGGCTGCTGCGGCACCTGGGGCTGCGGCACCAGCGCATCAACCTGCTGGCCCACGACTACGGTGACACGGTGGCCCAGGAGCTGCTGCACAGGTCCCTGCCACCCCTCTCTGCCCCTTCATTTCCTGCAGATAAGTGGAAGGATGTGGCTCAGAATCCCCTTTTCCTTGTGCCTGGGGTTTCCATCTGTGCAGTTCCCAAAGGGAATGGAGATGATCCGGCACAGTTTGATGCTGCTCGGTGGTTTCTGGGAGCCTGGAGAGGTTTGGGTGGGTTTCAGCTTCTTCTCTGCTCTCCCCAGGTATGAGCACAATCAAACTGGGAGCATCCTGATCAACAGCCTCTGCTTGTCCAATGGAGGTGAGGATTGGGATGGGATCCATGGGATGGGGATCCTTAGATGGGATGGGATGGGATCCATGGGATGGGATCCATGGGATGGGATCCATGGGATGGGATGGGATGGGATGGGATGGGATGGGATGGGATGGGATGGGATGGGATGGGATGGGATGGGATGAGAATCCTGGCATGGGGATCCATAGGATGGGGATCCATGAGATGGGAATTCATGGGATGGAATGGGATCCATGGGATGGGAATCCTGGGATGGGATCCATGGGATGGGATCCATGGAGTGGGATCCACAGCTGGGGATCCATGGGATGGGGATCCATGGGATGGGATCCATGGGAAGGGGATCCTGGGATGGGATGGGATCCATGAGATGGGATCCATGAGATGGGATGAGAATCCTGGCATGGGGATCCACAGGATAGGGATCCATGAGATGGGATCCATGGGATGGGATGGGATGGGATGGGATGGGATGGGATGGGATGGGATGGGATGGGATGGGATGGGATGGGATGAGAATCCTGGCATGGGGATCCATAGGATGGGGATCCATGAGATGGGAATTCATGGGATGGAATGGGATCCATGGGATGGGAATCCTGGGATGGGATCCATGGGATGGGATCCATGGAATGGGATCCATGGGATGGGGATCCATGGGATGGGATGGATCCATGGGATGGGATCTATGGGATGGGATCCATGAGTTAGGATGAGAATCCTGGCATGGGGATCCATGAGATGGGATCCATGGCATTGGAATTCATGGGATTGGAATTCATGGGATTGGATGGGATCCATGAGCTGGGGATCCATGAGCTGGGGATCCATAGGATGGGAATCCATGGGATGGGATCCATGTGATGGGATCCATAGGTTGGGATCCATGAGATGAGAATCCATAGGATGGGATCCATGGGATGGGATGGGATCCATAGGGATGGGATCAATGGGTTGAGTTTGCCTTCCCATCTCCACCACCCAAATCCCAAGGGTTGCCATCAAGGTGCTGTAATTACCCAGGAGCATCAATCCTGGGGCCCCCTGGGCCACCTCCATGGCACCAGGAAGGGGGGACACACTGGGACATGTGGCACAGAACACCTGCAGCCTCACAGCTCCGCTCTTTGATGTCCTTGCAGGGATTTTCCCCGAAACTCACCACCCCCACTTCACCCAGACGGTGAGCTGCTCCTCCCTCTGCTCACACTGAACCCCCAAATCCCAAATAAACACCCTCTGAGGGTGGGACAAGCTCTCCATGGATTTATCTGTGTGTCCCATGTGCTCTCTCCTTCCTCCCCTTCTTCCCCAGCTCCTCAAGGATGGGGGGCTGCTGTCCCCCATCATCCTGCGCCTCATCAACTTCTTCTTCTTCTCTGGAGGGTGAGTTGGGTGCTGGGCACAATCCAGACAGATGTGAACCAAGTGGGAAATGCAGGAATTATCAGGAATTCTTGGCTGAGAGGGTGGGGAGACCCTGGAATGGAAACCCCAGAGAATTCCCTGGAAGTGTCCAAGGCCAGGTTGGAGCACCTTGGATAGTGGGAGTGAATGATCTTTAAATTCCCTTTCAACCCAAACCATCCCATGATTCCATAAATCAGGGATTTGGCAGGGAGGAATTCCCTGGCACTGTCCCCAGGGAGGTGGGATTGACCTCTGGACCATTCCTTCTCCAAGCATTTCAATTTAATAATAAACCAAACTTTGCCCTGGACACTGAAATCCTGTCTTGGAATTACACATTTCAGAGGCAACAAAACCCCTGAACAATCAGATTTTATATTTTTAGCAGTGTTAAAAAACCTTTTTTTCCCAAAAAAAGCCATTTGAGGCCATCTCCATTTATCTGTGACATCTCAGCACTTGGAATTTTGCTGTGGAAACTGGAAGTGCTAGAATTTTTTACCCTTGAGTAGTTTTGAGTGGTTCCCTGACACAGCTGCTGCTGTGTCTGTCCAAATTCCATTTTTTTTCCAGGCTTGGGGCAGTTTTTGGGCCCTACACTCAGCCCTCCCAGGCAGAATTTTGGGATATGTGGACGGCAGTGCGGAATAACGACGGGAATCTCGTTATGGACAGGTACCTCAGCATGAAATATTTCAGTATTTCAGGAATTCCTGCATGAGCTTCATGTCACACCTGCTCTGAGCTTCCCAGGCTCTCCACAACTTCTTTTGGAATCTGGGATCAACATTACATCCCAAAAAAAAGAGCTGGGAGTGATGCTGGAGCAGGGATTCTCTGGGATGATGTGAGGCAGGGAAATCTGAGATGTGGAACCAGGGATTTTTTTTTTTTTTTTTTTTTTTTTGGAAATTCAGGGTTTGGATTTGGGGGAATTTTGATAATGACTGGTGCTCAACCTGTAGCAGGTATTTATCCCAGCAGAGATTTGGTGTGGATTTGAACCTTCTGGGCCATTCCCAGAAGTCCCCATGCCAAATCTTCAACTTGGAAATTTTGGAAGGACACTTTTCTTCCAATTTGTGGCTTTTAGGAGGATCTTGGGCTGGTGGTTGAGTTCAGTTCCTTGTGGAGTCCCTGAGCCCAGGGGTGATGGTTGGTCCAGGAGATGCTGATCCCACCTGGATCTCATTTTATCCACACCCCCAGGAGCAAATTCCTTTTCAAATAACTTTTCCTTCAGTGTTTTGCAGTACATAAACCAGAGAAAGAAGCACAGAGAGCGCTGGGTTGGGGCTTTGATGTCTACCTCAGTCCCATGTGAGTAGGAATCCATTCCTTTCCTGCTTGGCATTTTTGGGAATTGCCCCCCTCCCTCATCAGCCTCTGCTTATTCTGAGCTCCACTCCAGTTTTTCAGCACAAATAACATTCCCTGGTTCACAGCTGGTTCTCCAAGGAGAAGTTGAGGAGCTTTTCAAGCCCAAAAAGTTGCAAACAGGGAAAAATTTGGGTGTTGGAGGCTGAACTTGACCCCCAGGGCAGAGCCATTCAGGGCTGGTTTGTTCAGTGCTCCACTGGAGGCTTCCCAAGCTTTGTGTGAGGAGGGAACAACCCTTGGGGGTGCTCTAATTAATGAATCCATTAATTTATGAGTATAAAAGCTCTGTCTGTGCTTCCCTTGCAGTGCATCTCATCTATGGGCCCCTGGACCCTGTGAATCCACACCCAGAGTTCCTCCAGCTTTACAGGTAAGACAGAAGTGGGAATGTGCAGCTGGGCCTTCATTCCAAGGGATTTTTACCTGGTTATTCCTTCAATTCCATCCTCATGGAGGCTGTTTTGAATTCCCACTGTCACTGTGATTTCAGTTTGAAAATTGGTTCTGCATTTTAAGCACCAAAATCAGGATTTTCAGTCCATCCCATGATGCATTTTAAAACCACCCAGGGAATAATTGGTGATTTCCTCCTCCAAACTAACCTGGGTCAGATGGAGATGCTTCAGGGGTTTTTTTGGTTTTTTTTTTTTTTAATCCCCAAAAAAGGGCAGAATGCTGGCTGTGCAAGAGGGCTGAGTCTGCCTTGCTCTGTTTTTCCAGGAAGGTGCTTCCCATGTCCACAGTGTCTGTGCTGGATGATCACATCAGCCACTATCCCCAGCTGGAGGATCCCACAGGATTTCTGAATGCCTACCTGAACTTCATCAACTCCTTCTGAGCTGCTACAGGCTCAGTTCTCACTCTTTTTTTTCCAGAGTCAGGCTTTGGGAGCAAGAAAAAAGCATGGATTTTTCTCTTCCACATCCAACACTGTGCTCACACCCTCATCCTGGGCTGCCAAACTGAGTGAAATACTTGGAGAATTGGAAAAATGAGGGGAAAAGCAGGATGCTGGCAGCTCTTCCAGCCCTGCACTCCCCTTCTTGCTCAGTTTAACTCTCTAAATAGAGAGGCAGAGGTTTAAATTAACATTAAATCAGAATTTCATCACCCTGAGCTGGGAAGAAACAACCAGAAGTTCCCTCATAAAATCCCTCCATCCCCCTCCCTTCCCAGTTTTCCATATGGGATTTTTCCCAGTTTAACCCAGGAAAAGGCTGCCCTGAGCTTTGGTTATTACCTGACATAAAGTTCAGAGAATTGAATCTGCCTCAAGAGATGGAGTTTAATCTCTCTCTGTACATTGATTTTTTCTGTGTGGAAGAAGAGACAGTCACAAAAATGTTGCAAATTTGAAGGTTTGAGGTGGTTTTTAATTGTTTATGTTGGGAATTTAATAGCATCCCTTTAGCAATAAGGGATTTTTGCTTAATAAAAAGCCATTATGGGCTATTTTTTCTGTACTGGAGCAGACAGAATTAGAACAAAAAAAAATTTCTATTTTATTAACAGTGATTCATATGAATTCCACCACTTGAACCAGTGTTTATTTTCTGTTAATAAAAAGCAATTTTGACAAAAATCTGATTCTGGTTTTTCACCTCTTTTATCTTCTCTGCTTGAGATAAGTTAGGTGGGAACAATGAGGGAAAGGACAATGGGAATGGCTCAGTACCAGCCAGCCACTAATGGAACATCATACAAAAGATTTTTTTTTTTCCCCAAATTGAGGGATAAAAACTACATGCAGAAGGACAGCAAAAAAAAAAAAAAAAAAAAAAAAAATTGGAATTGCAGAGCTGGAATCTCAGCCCACAGAAGCCAGGATGACATCGACTGACGTCTCGTCCTTGCTCCTGACTGTCACCTGCATGGTCACACCGTCCCCAAGTGCCAGCCTGGACCTGACCAGCACGTCACTGCCACCTCTGTACACACCTGGGACAAAGCAACAGGGACAGGTCACTTTGGAGAGGCTCAGGGATCCAGGAAGGTTCAAACCCCATGGAATGCTGCAGTTGGGAAGCTGGGAAAGGCCCTGGGGGTGCTGGTGGCAGCAGCTGGATGTGAATCCAGATGTGCCCAGGTGCATTTCAGCAGGATCAGGGAGGTGACTGTCCCCTGTGCTGGGCACTGCTGAGGGAACACCTGGAATTTGGGGTCAGTTCTGAGCTCCTCAGCTCAGGAAGGACATGGAGGGGATGGAGAGTGGCCAGGGATGGAGCTGGGGAGGGTTTGGGGGTGCTGGGGGAGCTGGGAAGGGGCTCAGCCTGGAGAAAAGGGGGGTCAGGGGGGACCTTGTGGCTCTGCACAAGTCCCTGACAGGAGGGGACAGCCCCAGGGAACAGGGACAGGAGCAGAGGGAACAGCCTCAGGGTGGATTTTGGGAAAATTCCTTCCTGAAAATGGTTGTAAAACCCTGAGCAATGGTGGAGTCCCCATCCCTGCAGGGATTTCAAAGCCCTGTGGATGTGGCACTTGGGGACAGGGGCAGTGCTGGGAATGGTTGGACTCTCTGACCTCAGGGAGCTTTTCCAACCTGGACAATTCCACCATTCTAGAAGAAGCTGTGGGTGCTGCAGGGTGACTCAGGGTGTGACTTCAGCAGCAGAAAATGCAGAACAAGACACTGCCAGCATCACCCTGCTGAGATAAGCTCAGGCAAGGGATTTGATGATGGAATTTCTGCTCTGGAAGTTCTCAGATCAGAGATTCTCCACCATTCCCACTGTGGAATTGCCCCATTCCAAGAGCTTGGCCTGAGCACATCCAAGGCAGAGGTCTCCAAGTTAGGACCAGCTGCATTCAACACACCAGGTCACTTCAGAGAAAAAAAACCTCCCAAAATAACAGCAGGGTCTCCTAAACTATTTATCCTCATTTAGAAAAATCTGTGTGGACATGGGAACATGGAATTCAGCAGCAGGAACACTTACCAGCCAAGTAGAGGGTGTGAGAATTTTTGTTTTCTGGCACTTTATCTGACCTCTCACAGGGCTGCATGCCCAGGAATTTGATGATGTTATTGACAGCTTCTGCATTCAGAGATGGAAGAAGGAGATTATTCAAGGTGATGATTTATAACACTGAATAAAACCCCAGTGTGGCAGGTGGGTGATCAATAAATGAGGGATTATCTCACCATCCAGGGTTTTGATGGAACTGAGTGCAAAGGTTTCTTCTTTCTCAAAATCATCTCCCACCTCTTCCCAGGCAGCTGCAAAGTTGGGCTTTAAAACCTTCTGGAGATGATCAGACACTGTCACCTCCAAATCTTCCAACTGGGATTAAAAAAAAAAAAAAAAAAAAAAAGAAAAAAAAAAAAGAGGAAATTTTCAGGCCAGTTATGGAAATGATCCTTACCTTGGAAAGGGAAAAAGAGCCCACAGCATTTTGCCAAGACAATGTCTGATTTTAATTCCAGGAGAACCATTTAGAACTGTTCTAAAAAGAGGGGAAATTATATTTATAGTGGTCATCTGTAAACCTTGAAAATATTTACACAAAACATCTGTGAGAACCAAAGGAGAGCAGAAAATGAGGCCACCACTTGATGGGTCACAGCCCTTTGCAGCCTCTCCTGGGCTTCCATGGAGAGATTTCCTCAGGATCCACGGAACCCCAGCATGGTTTGGGCTGGAAGGATCTTTAAGAAAATCCAGTTCCAGCTCCTCCCACTGTCCCAGGGATTCTCTGGCAATTCCAGCCCAGCCAGGAATTCCTTCCCCAGTCTCCCCTGTCCCCATTCCCTGTGTCCTGTCCCTCCATCCCTTGTCCCCAGTCCCTCTCCAGCTCTCCTGGAGCCCCTCCAGGCCCTGGAATGTGCTGGAAGCTCTCCCTGGATCCTTCCCTTCTCCAGCCTGGCAATTCCCAGCTCTCCACAAGCTCCCATTGGATCCATCTCCTCTCCAAGGAATTGATGCATCCAGGGCCTTCCCTTGCAATCTCAGGGAACCATCAAGGCTCTCCCTTCCCTTTTCCTCTCTTTTCTCTCCCCACTTGCCATCCAAATCCCTGCCAATGGATTCTGAGTGTCCTGAATCCCAGAATCCTGGCCTGCCTTGCCTGGCAAGGGAGCTCCAAGCTCATTCCAGGGACACCTCCCAGCATCCCAGGCTGCTCCAATCCTTCCTGGGCCATTCCAGGGATCCAGGGATTCTCTGGCAATTCCAGCCCAGCCAGCAATTCCTGCCCCAATCTCCCCTTTCCCAATTCCCTGTGTCCTGTCCCTCCCTCCCTTGTCCCCAGTCCCTCTCCAGCTCTCCTGGAGCCCCTGGAATGTGCTGGAAGCTCTCCCTGGATCCTTCCCTTCTCCAGGGAACATTCCCAGCTCTCCCAGCCTGGCTGCAGAAGGGGCCTTTATTTCCTCCAATTCTTCCTGAAATCTGACTCTATTCCCATCATTAACCACACAATTAACAAAAATTCAAATGTTTGGGGTGGAAAGATTGGAGAATTCTGAAAACAGACAATGGAAGTTTTTTCCTCCTTCCCTCCTCTCTGTCCCCACAAATTTTATTCCACAGGGCACTAAAACTTTGGACAGAAATGAAGTTTTGGGGAAGATGTAAAAATGACATTTTACAGTATTTTGGTGTTCAGATTAATTGATTTCAGGATTGAGAGGAAACTTGGCCACATTTATCCCAAATGAGTGATAAGAGAAGAAATCCTGGACTCACCACATACTCATCCTCATATCCATCCTCTTCTGGCACCCCCGTGTTGGGGTCACAGTCCCTCACTGTGAACTTCATGGTGCAGCTGAAGGTACAAGTCACTGGCAAGAGAGAGAAATCCTGGATCAATGGGGGAGATTTCTCTGCTGGAGCCCTCTCTTCCCAAAAAAAGAGACTGAAATTCCCATCAGTTTTACCCCAGGGGTGGGACACAGCACTTTAATATCATTTTTCCTTTTGATTTTAAAATAAAGCCCAAAGGAGGAGCTCAGTAAGAAATCACTGATTGCAAATGCTGCCATGAAAACCAGCAGTAGCCACCAGGGAAAATTCCACAAGGATTTCTGACAAATGGAATGTGATCCAAACTCACAGTTCAGCAAATTCAGATTAGTTCTAATCTTCCCTGGTATTAAAATAACTTAAAAATCCACTCCACTGATAAGTCATGTTAAATAACTGGAAACCTAGTGGTGTTTAAGTGAGACTAAGAAAATAAAGGGAGGTTTTATGTCCAAGAAAATCTCATTCCTATATTTTGTAGTAGTTTCTGATCCTCTAAAGAGAGGAAAAAAATAATTAGCCCATAAAATAAACCCCAAATTAGGAACATTTTTATTCTATTGTATTAGGAATAGTTTTATTCTATTGCATTAGAAATAGTTTTATTCTATTGTATTAGGAATAGTTTTATTCTATTGTATTAGGAATATATTTATTCTATTTTATTAGGAATATATTTATTCTATTGTATTAGGAATATATTTATTCTATTTTACTGGGGAACTTTTTATTCTATTTTACTAGGAATATATTTATTCTGTTTTATTAGGAATATATTTATTCTATTTCATTGATTTTTATTCTATTCTATTTTTGTTTTACTGGCTCTGTTCTTGAACACTACAAACATCCATGCTTTTAAATGTGTTTATTTCATTGATTCCAGGCAATAAATCCAAGTTTCCATGACCTGCATGCTCTGCAATCCTCTTTAACCCAACACCACTGATCATTTATAAGAATTATTTTGCTAAAAATAAAAATAATAATAACAATTTTTGTGGCACACAAAAAAGAAACAACCAAGGATTTGAGGATGAACCAAACCCCACACCCCTGACTCTTAGCACTCCCCAAAACTTTCATTTGAGGGATTTTTGGGATTTCTCACCTGCAGTGGGGTCATCCTGGGGGATCCTGACCAGGGTGTAGCACATTCCAGGCTGGTTGTAGGCCAGGCTGGGAGCTGGGATGCAGCAAATCACATCATAAGCATCTGCTGGCTCCATCTGCACTGTCACCCTCTCCAGGAGCTGATCATTCAAGGTGTTTGTGCAATCAAACTGCAGCAGCAAACAGGGAAAAGCACTTGGAAACATCTCCTCATCCTGAGGGGTTTTTTTTCCCCCCCCTCAAATCAGCTAAAATCCTCCATGGCATGCAGCAAATTTTCAGTCCAAATCCTGCTTTGGGAAAAAGGGGTGGATTCCCTCACCTGGAAAACGATGTGGTTTGGGAAGATGTGTTTGATGCAGCGAACAAAATATTCTGTTTCTGCTTCTGTGAGCTGCACTGGCTCTGAGGACTTGAACAAAGTACCCAGGCCCTTAAATTCTGGGATGGCTGCCAGTTGTTCTGTGCAGGAAGGAAAAGAAGATCAACAGGAACAGGTTCTGATGCTGCCATCATCCCAACACTTCAGAGAATCCCAGAATAATTTGGATTAAGGATAATTCAGTTCCACACCCTGGACACTTTGCACTGTCCCAGGGTGCTCCAATGTCCAGCCTGGCCTTGGACATTCCAGAGATCCAGGGATTCTCTGGCAATTCCAGCCCAGCCAGCAATTCCTGCCCCAATCTCCCCTTTCCCCATTCCCTGTGTCCTGTCCCTCTGTGCCTTTCCCAAATTCCAGCTCTCCTGGAGCCCCTCCAGGCCCTGGAATGTGCTGGAAGCTCTCCCTGGATCCTTCCCTTCTCCAGCCTGGCAATTCCCAGCTCTCCACAAGCTCCCATTGGATCCATCTCCTCTCCAAGGAATTGATGCATCCAGGGCCTTCCCTTGCAATCTCAGGGAACCATCAAGGCTCTCCCTTCCCTTTTCCTCTCTTTTCTCTCCCCACTTGCCATCCAAATCCCTGCCAATGGATTCTGAGTGTCCTGAATCCCAGAATCCTGGCCTGCCTTGCCTGGCAAGGGAGCTCCAAGCTCATTCCAGGGACACCTCCCAGCATCCCAGGCTGCTCCAATCCTTCCTGGGCCATCCCAGGGATCCAGGGATTCTCTGGCAATTCCAGCCCAGCCAGCAATTCCTGCCCCAATCTCCTCTTTCCCATTCCCTGTGTCCTGTCCCTCCAGGCCTTGTCCCCAGTCCCTCTCCAGCTCTTCTGGAATTCTGGACATCCACTAATCATTCCTACCTTGAAATATATCCTGGCGTGAAGGAGCCACTTTCTCAGGTTTGCTGGTCACCAGGGCAATCTCTGTGGAGAAAAAAAGAAAAGATTTTGTGCTCTGTCTCAACTAAACCATGCAGGAGGTTTAAATGCCATTAAATCTCCACTAAATATTCCTTACATTGTATTCCCTATATTGTGCTCCTATGTTTCACACATTCTGCTGCAAATCACTGTCAGCATGGCTCCTCACACACTGAAATTATTTTTTTTTAATTGAAAGTAGAAGAAATAATTCTGAGTTATGAGGAATAAATCACTTAGTTCTCGAAGAGCCAGCATTAAAAATAAAAGGAGGAGAAGGGAGAAAAACAAACAAATTAAAAAAAAACCCAAAAAACCAAACCAATCAAAGCTTGTTGTGCTAAGTGAAGATGCTCAAAAATTGTGCAAGGACATGGAAGGAAGCCAGAGAAGTGACTGAGAGCTCCTGGAATGGCCTTTTCCCAAAGGCTGTGAACCAATAAATTGTGATTATTCACAGACTTGTCCCTGCTAATGAGATCAGGAGAACAAGAGCAGCCCTGAGGCTCTGAGCTTTGCCTCCAGCCCATTTTCATGAGCCTGGGAGTTACCTGCTTTCTGTTCAAAGATTGGGGCTGTAGCCAGGGGAACTGTTTTCATGTCAAAAGGTTTCTCTGAAGGCTCCAGTGTATATTGATGCAGGGCTTTCTCCATCCCAGGAACAGAGACTGTCAGCCCTGCAGAGGAGAAAAGCAGAAAAATTCAGTTTTAAGAGCTGATACACAGGAAACAAAACAGGCAAAGTAGAAAAAAAAGCTGTTCTGAAGATGACACAAAGTTACCAAGTCTAAACAAGAATTTTACATGGATTAATTATTCCTCAGGTGAAGTTTCAATCACAGACATAAAATGGTTTTATAACCAACCCTCATCTTCATTTCAGATTGGAAAGGATGGAGCAAAAAATTGAGAAATTTGTGTCAAGTGAAGGAGGAGCCAATGAGAAAAGCCCAGCTCATACTCCTGGCTCCAGTTCCCAGATTTAGACTGCCTTAATTCCTAGATTCAGGCTGCCTAGAACTCCCAGATTCAAAGTGCCTAGAATTCCCAGATTCAGACTGCCCAGAATTCCCAGATCCAGGCTGCCCAGAATTCCTAAATTCAGACTGCCCAGACTTTCTAAATTCAGACTGCCCAGAATTCCAGATTCAGACTGCCCAGACTTTCTAAATTCAGACTGTCCAGACTTTCTAAATTCAGACTGCCCAGAATTCCCAGATTCAGACTGCCCAGACTTTCTAAATTCAGACTGCCCAGACTTTCTAAATTCAGACTGCCCAGAATTCCCAGATTCAGACTGCCCAGACTTTCTAAATTCAGACTGTCTAGAATTCCCAGATTCAGACTGCCCAGACTTTCTAAATTCAGACTGCCCAGACTTTCTAAAATCAGACTGCCCAGACTTTCTAAAATCAGACTGCCCGGAATTCCCAGACTTAGACTGCCTGGAATTCCCAGATTTAGATTGCCTGGAATTCCCAAATTCAGGCTGCCTAAACTTCCCAGATTCACTGTCTAGAATTCCCAGATTCAGACTGTCCAGAATTCCCAGAGCAGCTGTGGCTGCCCCTGGATCCCTGGGACTGCCCAAGTCCAGGCTGGACAAATTCAGATTGCTCAAATCTGCCACTCTCAGCACAAGCACTTGGCAGGGAAGTGCTCAGGCCAGAAAAACCATGTGAATGAAGAGCTCAGAGTGGTTTCCTTTCTCTCACTGACCATTAAAAATGTAGGCAGCATTCAGGGCCAGCTGTCTCTGCTGCAGCACATTCAGGTAGAACGTGGCCCTGTCCCGGACCTCGTCGTCGCTGTCCATCATGCACCTTTTTGGGGACAAAAGGACAAGGTCAGCCAGCTCTGGCCATCAGAGAGCTGAGCTAAAAATGGCACTGACCAACCTGGCTTTGATATGCAGTGACAGAGATTTTCAAATTGTGCAAAAATGTGTTTGTACGAGAAGGGAGTTGGTTTAATTTCAATTAAATCATTAATGCTGCATGTCTTAACAAGAAATGTGAACCTGTGACATGGGAACACCCAACTCTGGGAATACAAATGTTATTTATGAATAACCTGCACAGGATTTTTTTTACTTCAAGGGGTGATAAAAACGCTCACATGCAGAAAAACTCTGACTTTTTATATAGGCAGATATTGATAGGACAAGGAGGAACAACTTTAAACTAAAACATTTAGGTTGGATGTGAGGAAGGAATTCTGTCTGTGAGGATGAGGAGGCCTTGGCAGTTGTGGCTGGAAGATCCAAGGCCAGGTTGGATGGGGTTTAGAGAAACCTGGGACTGTGGAAGGAGCCCCTGCCATGGCAGGAGTGGCACTGGATGGGATTTAAGGTCCTTGCAGCCCAAAGCAGTCACTGACTCAGTGATTTATCACCCCTTGAGCAATGTTCTCAGCCCAAATTACCATCACATGTTTCCATGACTAATCCCATCTCTCACTTCCTTGTGATCCTTCCTTCCTCCAGCAGTGCAGGAAAGGTGGCAGAAGCATTTTCCCACTCCCCAAACTGGGATTGACAACTTCAGCCTGGTGTGACCTTGCTGTTTCCAGGGAATGAGAATTTCCAGGGATCACATTTCCTGTGTCACCCCCACTCACCTCTGCAGCAGCACCAGGATGCTCGGGAGCAGATTCTCATTCTGAGCCCCAAACTTTGCCAAAGCACTGACAGCAGCTGCAGAGAGAACAGGGAGGTGTCAGAGGACCCCAAATTCTGCACAAACAGCCCTGAATTCTCAATTTACACATTTCTCCCTTCCACACCATAAACCTTTCAGTGATATGGAAAAATTAAACTATTCCTGTATTTCCACATGGAAATAGTTTTGTGATGAAGGCTCTGAAAATCTCTTCTGAGAGGGAGCAGGGAACTCAAACCCCTCAGCTAACTCTCCAAAATAACCAAATTCAGCTTGGCAGCAGCTTGGAGAAAATCCCCACCCAGAAAGAGGAGGAAGCAGTTTCAGGAAGTGCAAACTTATGGCAGTGACATTAAACAGGGAAGTCACAGAGTCCCCTCCTCGTGTGTCACACCTTGAATTCCAGCAGCCATTCAGAACCAATCTATGATTTATGCTCTGGAACAGGAGGCTAAAATGATCTGAGGATAAAAAAACCTCAGGATAAAAACATACCCACAACTCTGCACAGGGAGTGGGGAGGAACCAGCACTCCCCACACTCCAAACCCAGATTCAGCCTGGGAATTCCAGCAGAGCTCAGCCTGATGCTATTTTGGTTTTGCCTTTTTTATTTTTTCTTTTTTTGTTATTCTTGCATATATATTTGTAGTTCTATGGTTTATTATATTAGTGGCTAGGGTTTTTTCTTTTACTAATTTTCCACAGCCTTTCTCTAAGTAGAAAGACAAAACAAATTCTGGAATTCCAACCTCAGAGAGTAAAAAATTCCAATATTGGTTTTTCTTGGGCACCAAGGTTAAGAACAACTCTCTGAAACACATTCTTAAGAAAAAAAAACACAAGGAGAAAAGTCCAGAAAAAATACTTGATCTGGTAGAAAATTCCATCACAACTTGTTCTCTGTCTTAGGCTGCAATGCAAGATCTAACCAGTTCTGGGATTCACCCACTTCAGTTTGAATTCTGAATATTGTGTTGATAGTTTTGTTGATTTTTTGGTGGATATAGTGAAGCAGATAAGGCATAAATATTATAATATAATAATTATATTATTATAATTATTATATATATATATATATATAAAAATTTTTTTTATAATGATGTGAGACTTAGTTAATTAAATAAATTATTCAAATACAATTTTTTTTTTTAAGTGTGGATTCTATCACCAGCTGCTAAAACCAGGTGGAGCAGTGATCCTTATCTCTTCCATGATCCATTTCTCATAACTCAGGGGGAATATCCTCTGCTCATGGGCCAGCTTTAAACCAGCTGGGGCAATCATCTTTATCTCTCCCACAGCCCATCCTCCCTCCAGGAGAGATCTCCTGTTCATGGCCAGTGAGTCCCAGGGCATGGCTGATAAAATTCCATCATCCCATGGGAGATGCTCCAGCCAGGGCAGGAGCCAAGCCTTTCCTACCCAGAAAAAACTGACATTTGGAACAGCAGAGCAGCCTTTGCCACTGGATCCCAGAGGAAAACCAGACCCTGCCACATCATCCCTGCACCTTCAGAGGGAACTGCACCTTCTCCAGGAGCACTGCTCCAGCTGAGCCACATCTGCCCCTGCAGGAGGATGCAGCCACCATGGAATGGGACTGTGCCAACACCCTGACTGACTGACGGGTGTCAGCTTGGATTCTGACTCTGGCAGGGTTTGGGATTGTTCTTTGTAATCCTGCATTTCTATTTTAATTTTCCTGGTGAAGAACTGTTATTCCTATTCCCACATCTTTGCCTGAGATCTCCCTCATTCCAAAATTAGAATAATTTGGAGGGAGGGCCTTTCCATTTTCCATTTCTCTGACTTCCTTAACAGACTCCTTAACAGATGTCTTAACAGACATCCTTAATCATCCTTAACAGACAATCTTAACAGGCTCCTTAAGATATGTCTTTCAAACCAAGACATCCTCTTAACTGGTACTTTTTATCAATTCCACTAATTTCTTAAAACCTATAACAGTATACTCACCCCTGGCTAAGTAACCTTTTGTAGGCTACTACAAAACTTGCCCTGAAGATCTCCAAATAAAAACTCATACATTATCTCCTTCTTAGAATCATCTCAAATTTCATTTCATTTCAATTCATTTTCATTTTGAGAAAAAAGGCAAGGAGGCAGAATTCCAGGCCTGGAGCTGCACTCATGTCCTGGTTTTAAGGACAGGTGTCTGCCAATAAAGGCAGGAGCATCTCTTTGAAATGGAGAATGGAAACCCCCTCCCTCCTAATTATTATCATTTTGAAATTGAGGGGCTCTCAGGCAAAGAGATGGGAATTAGGAAGAACAGTTCTTTACTAGGAAAATTAAAATAGAAATGCAGGATTACAAGAACAATCCCAAACCCTGCCAGAGTCAGAATCCAAGCTGACACCCGTCAGTCAGTCAGGGTGTTGGCACAGTCCCATTCCATGGTGGCTGCATCCTCCTGCAGGGGCAGATGTGGCTCAGCTGGAGCAGTGCTCCTGGAGAAGGTGCAGTTCCCTCTGAAGGTGCAGGGATGATGTGGCAGGGTCTGGTTTTCCTCTGGGATCCAGTGGCAAAGGCTGCTCTGCTGTTCCAAATGTCAGTTTTTCTCTGGGTAGGAAAGGCTTGGCTCCTGCCCTGGCTGGAGCATCTCCCATGGGATGATGGAATTTTATCAGCCATGCCCTGGGACTCACTGGCCATGAACAGGAGATCTCTCCTGGAGGGAGGATGGGCTGTGGGAGAGATAAAGATGATTGCCCCAGCTGGTTTAAAGCTGGCCCATGAGCAGATAATGTGTGCCAGGAGATCAGGGGCACTGCCCCACCTGGGGACAGATGGGGACAGAACACACATTGCTGCCACATCAGCCCAACACCCAACTCACCAGCCCTGACAGCCTCGTTCTCCAGCACCACCCTGTTGAAGATGAAGCGGATGTACTTGGAGGGGGACGGGGTCCTGGGGCCCTCCTTGCCCAGCAGGTGCAGGATTTTGGTGGCCAGCACCGTGTGCTCGCAGTCCTCGATGAACTCGCACAGGTGAGCCAAGCCTGACTCTTTGCTCTCGGGGTTCTCCTCGATGATGCTGATGATGCAATCCACAATGGCTCTCTTGTACTCAAAGCCACCCTGGCAAAAGGAAATCAGGGACAATGCTCAGCTGCCTCACTCTTCAGTGACTGCTTCCCATGGAGAAAACAATCATGGGAGTAAAAAAAGGACTGGGCATTCCCAGCCCTCAGCTCCAATGATGCCTCAGGATTTCAGCTTTTATATTTTTCAAATCTCTTAACTCCATAGTTAACTGTCTTCATATTTTGGTCACACAAAACAATCCCTCTAGGCCTGAAATTCAAGGACACCCCAGTATAAATAAGTGACTTGGGGTATATGACTTCATCACCTGAATTTGTAACTGGAGTATTAACCCTTGATATGTAAATGGACCAAATTTATAATTGTCTGAAAAAATTGTGATTGTCACTCATCTTGAGTGTAGCCTCTGGAAGGCTTCTGGTATGATGCCTCAGGTTTTAGCTTTTATATTTTCCATGTTCTGCACTGCATTAGTGTGTAACTCTGAATTTCATATAAAGTGTTAGCAAGTTCTCCTCACAGCTCAGTCACACAAAACAATCCTTTTCCAGCCCCAGAATCTGTTACACTGGTTCTGTAGGAGCAGTTACAAGACTCTGTTACAGCTTTGGGTACAAAAAGTGTAATTTCTACAAAAATTATAAATAATAGCAAATTGAGGCGAGCAGTCTGGGAGGATGGGACTGCAGAACCTGGAGCTGGAATTGGACAATTAATCCCATATTAAACCTTATAAAAGTGTGAAAACTCAGTGACTCAGGGTCCATCTTGGGTGTATCCTCTGCCAGGCTCTTTCACTACCCAAGGTGAATAATTTGAAGGCATTTTAATAAATACCCACTTTATTCTCTTAATTTTATCTAGCCTCAGTTCCAGGAAGCCTTTCAAGGTATCAGGTGTGTACCTTTATTAAACACACACTTTATTCTCTTCATTTTATCTAGCCTCTGTTCCAGGAAGTCTGTCCAAGGCATCATTAATTCCTGAACATTTCACACAGCTCTGATCCACCAGGTTTTGTAATTCCTCAGCTCCACCTCCCTGTGAACCCACTGACAGAAAAGACCTTCCCCATCACCAAGAAGCTCCAAATGTGCCCCAAATCCCTCCCCAGAGGGAGTGTCACACGTACATCATCCCTGAGCATGTTGGAGAGGAAGGTCATCATCACGCTGTGCTTCCGAGGGTACTTCTGGCACAGGGCACTGATGGCCTGCACCACCACAACCTGCAGGAAAAAAAAAAATCAGGTTTCTATCTCAGGTTGTCACCTTGATTGATTAAATTCATGTACAAGGGTAAAAATCAGGTGGTGGATACTCAGAGTGGAACAACTTTGTGCAAGGGCTGGCTCTGCTAAAAAGGCTGGATGGAAAAAAACAAAACAAAAAAACTAACAAAAAACAAAACAAAAAAACAAACAAAAAACAAACAAAAAACAAAAAAACTAAAAAAAAAAACAAAACAAAAACAAAAAAAAACTAACAAAAAACAAAACAAAACAAAAAAACTAACAAAAAACAAAAAAACAAAACAAAAAAACTAACAAAAAACAAAACAAAACAAAAAAACTAACAAAAAACAAAACAAAACAAAAACTAACAAAAAACAAAAAAACAAAAAAAACCCCCAAAAAACAAACAAACAAAAAAAACCCCCAAAAAACAAACAAACAAAAAAACCCCCAAAAACCAAACAAAACCCCAAAAACCCAAAACCCCCAAAAACCCAAAACCCCCAAAAACCCAAAACCCCCAAAAACCCAAAACCCAAAAACCCAAAACCCACAAAACACAAACACACAAAACACACAAACACACAAACACACAAACAAACCCAAAAAAACCCAAAAAAACCCAAGAATGGGAGAAACAGCTGCAGCTGGGAAGAGCAGGAAAGGCACACCTTGAACTCATCTGAGATTTCTGACACGAAGGAGGAGATTTGCTTCATGAGCCTGTCCACGCTGCTCTCGCTGCCTGTCTTCAGCAGAGTGGTGATGGCCAGGGTGGCAATGCTCCTGTTGGAGTCTGTGATGAGGTTTTCCAGGTCCAGGTTGCAGGCAGTGACTGCAGATGGATGTTTCATGGCTACCTGCAAGGAGTGCAATTCCAAAATTATGTGGCAGCATCTTGCAGTTCAAAGCATTGGATGCAGTCAGAGCTCAGAGGTTTTGGTTGCAGCAAATCAAAAAATCAATTAATTTTAAGTTGTGGGTTTGACAGTCATAAATTTTGGTGCAGTTCTGAAATCAGAACATTTCCTTCATTGGATTTTATAATATTAAATATGTTATATATGTTATATATATGTTATAATATTAAAAATGTTATATCCCCATGGTCCAGAAATGAGCAATCACAGCCTGAATGCAGGAAAGATTTCTGTCCCACCAGGACATGGAAAAAACAATTCTCCAGCATGGAATAATTCCAAACAAAGTCATCACTAGGGCAGCTGCTCTGCTTGAGGCAACACATCACTATGTTCTCAGAAAATGCAGATTTTTGGGAGGTTTTGGAGCACTCACTTTATTGAGGGTCCGGACGGCTGCGTAGCGCAGGACAGGTTTGGGAGAACTGCAGAAAAGCTGCAACACTGGGGAAAAAGAAAAACAAAAAAAACCAAAAAACAAAGATATAAACCAAAGATATAAACCAAAGATATAAACCAAAGATATAAACCAAAGATATAAACCAAAGATATAAAACAAAGATATAAAACAAAGATATAAAACAAAGATATAAAACAAAGATATAAAACAAAGATATAAAACAAAGATATAAAACAAAGATATAAAACAAAGATATAAAACAAAGATATAAAACAAAGATATAAAACAAAGATATAAAACAAAGATATGGCCTCTTTCAAAGAAAGGGAATAAAGTCTAATAAACCTCCATTTAAGTACACACTGCTAAATATTCATGCAGCTCTATGCATAATTTATCAGGAGTTTCACACAGGTTAGAAAGAAACTCCTGGATTTTATCCCATTACCAAGAACAGGGGATTGGCATGATTGTCCCCACATTCCAGTTCTATATTCCAGGTGGAGGAGAGTTTTCCCAGTTTTTGGTTGTTTCATCCCTGTGAATGTCCAAGGCCAGGTTGAAGCACCTTGGGATAGTGGGAGGTGTCCCTCTCAATGGAACTGGATGATCTTTAAGGTCTCTTCCAACCCAAATTATTCCAGAATTTCCTCCCATCCCAAATTCCAAGCATCACCCCACGCCACCTCTAAACCATCATGTAAAAGGTTTTATCTAAAAACCATTTATCTAAACTTCTGGATGAAAAAGGGAAAAGGGATCTCATCCAAAAGCCCTTAAACTTAGGGTTAAAGTGCTTTTAAGCCCAAGTTATCAGAAAATTCAGGCTTTGGAGATTCTATTTCTGCTGGATTTTCTTTAATGTTCTTTATTTCAGCTGTTTCAGGGGTATAAAGGGCTGTGACCAACCTGAGACAGCAGGTGCCAGCTCCCTGGCAGTGCAGTTTGGCAGGTGGATGATGGCAGAGGCAGCCTCATAAATCACCATCTCGTGCTTGTTCCTCAGGCAGCTCTCAATGAAGTCAAACAGGGGACTTTCATGACTAAAAACACACCAAAAAATAGGATTTTAGGCTGGAGAAATCCTTCATGATCAAATGCAAGATTTCAAGGCTGCAAACACAACAATCACAGGATCTTTTAGGTTGGAAAAACCCCTTTAAGATCAAGTCCAAGATTTCATGGCTATAAACACAGAATCCCAAGATTTTAGATTGGAAAAACCCCTTAAGATTGAGTCCAAGATTTTCATGGCTACAAACACAGAATCCCAGGATCTTTTAGCTTGGAAAAAACCTCTTAAGATCAAATCCAAGACTTTCATGGCTACAAACAAAACAACACAACAATCCCAGGATTTTAGGGTGGAAAAACCCTTCAAGATCAAATCCAAGATTTTCATGGCTACAAACACAACAATCCCAAGATTTTAGATTGGAAAAACCCCTTAAGATCAAGTCCAAGAATTTTATGGCTACAAACCCAGAATCCCAAGATTTTAGATTGGACAAACCCCTTAAGATCAAGTCCAAGATTTCAAGGCTGCAAACACAACAATCCCAGGATCTTTTAGCTTAAAAATTCTTAAGATCAAGTTCCAAGATTTCATGGCTACAAACACAAAAATCCCAGGATCCCTTAGGCTGGAAAAACCCCTTAAGATCAAGTCCCAGACCTTCATTGCTACAAACACAACAATACCAGGATTTTAGGCAGGAAAAACCCACTGAGATCAAGTCCAAGATTTCATGGCTATAAACACAGAATCCCAGGATCTTCTAGCTTGGAAAAACCCTTTAGGATTGAGTCCAAGATTTTATAGCTAAAAACACAGAATCCCAGCATTCTAGCCTGGAAAAAATCCCTTAAGATCAAGTCCAAGACTTTCATGGCTAAAAACACAACAATCCCAGGACTGTAGGCTGGAAAAACCCTTTAAGATTGAGTCTAAGTCTTTCATAGCTACAAACACAACAATCCCAGGATTTTAGGCCGGAAAAACCCCTTCAAGTCCAAAATATCATGGCTACAAACACAACAATTCCAGGATCTTTTAGGCTGGAAAACCCTTTTGGATTAAATCCAAGATTTCATGGCTACAAACACAACAATACCAGGATTTTAGGCTAGAAAACCCCACTGAGATCAAATCCAAGATTTCAAGGCTGCCAACACAAAAATCCCAAGATCTTTTAGGTTGGAAAAACCCCTCAAGATTGAGTCCCAGATCTTCATTGCTACAAACAAAACAATCCCAGGATTTTAGGGTGGAAAAACCCTTCAAGATCAAATCCAAGATTTCATGGCTACAAACACAACAATCCCAGGATTTTAGGCTGGAAAAACCCTTGGAGATCAAATCCAAGATTTTATGTCTGCAAACACAACAATTTAGGCTGGGTATCCCCTTTAAGATGGAGTCCATGCATTAACCCAGCACTCCAGTTCTGTCTCTGTGATTTCCACAAATGCTGCTCTTCCCAAACCTTAATTAATTATTGTGATTTCAACTCTGCCTGCTCCTTACCCCTCTTCAGATTCCTTGAGCAGTTTGCTGGCAATCCTGATCAGCATGCAGTAGGCAAATTGGGATTTCAGGCCAGATTTGGTGAATTTATTCAGCATCTTGGAGACAGCCAGGCGGTCGTTTTTCCTAAGGTGATAGAGCAGCCCCAAAGCATGATACTATGGGATGGGAAACAGAGGGGCAGGCACTGAGTACAGCTGCAAAATCCACATTCAAACATCAAAAGAAGGGGTAATGATTGCTGTTTCCTGGCAGAAATACCTTCTAACCTCAACTGAGCCAAGCTGCAAAGATCTGCAATATTTCCTCTGCCCTTTCTGTGCACTCTCAACTATTCCTGAAGATCCAAAGAGCCACAAAGTTAATTTATTTGTTTTTTTTTTCCCCCATTAAATATTATAACTTCAAAGGTTTCAGCTTTGCACAGCCCTGAAATGACAGTTGATCTCACAAAAATCCTTGAGGTTTTTTTGATGGAGTATTTCTAGTTCCTTGCTAAGTTATTTTGGTTTTTCCCCTCCTTAAAACTGATTTACTGCAGTTTCATGAAGCTGCTAAGAGGGCAAGAACAAAGCAGATTTTACAGAATCTTTCTGATCATGAGTCTGCAACAGACTGAATAATCCCATATTCTGAACAGACAAAATAATTTCATTTCCACAGAGGAAATCTCTGGAATATCTCTACAAAATTTTTCCTCCTGTGGAGATCTTACTGATATTTGGGTTTATCTTTTACACCTGGCAAATTTTCTGAAAGCCAAGAGATCCTCATTAGGAGGCAATGAGATAATTTCCCAAGTTTTCTGAGCACTCAGATGGAAATCCCTTCTGCAAGAACCCTTGTGGGACAGGCAGCAGCATCCCAGCTACCAGAAATTTAGCAGGAAAAAGGGAAGAGAACTCCAGAGCAAGTTCTTAATTAACAATTTTCTGCTGGCATCATGGAAAAATGCATTAATTTTTTTTGAAACTGTCAAGTTGTTTCCCACAAATCACAATTCTTGCTTTTAAAACACTAAAGAAAAATAAGTTTTTTTTTTTTCTGAGGCTTTCTTAAGAACTCCCAGAATGCCACTAAGCCCCTCCCAGGATTTTTGGGGACAGCCACCCCCAAACACACCTGTACCATGATGTTGTCACTGGAAGCTGCTTCCTGAGCTTCATTGATCCACCTTTTGACCACATCATAGCTGATCTTCATCATGTGCTGCAAAAAAATTGAGATTGAAGACAAGCTCTTTATCCTACAGCTCTATAAACTGTGGATTTCCTTCCATCTCAGTCTCTAATTATTCCACTTCTATTCATAAAAATATTAACTAATGAGATTTTCCCAGCTTTTTCTCCCAAAAAAAAAGGAGGGGAAATCAGAGTGGATGCCTTTATTTTGTTCTCTTGGTATCTACATTAGCATAAATAATCCTGAATTGCAGTTTCAGCAGGTGATTTCATGGCCCCTTTCCCAGATAAATTCATGTTTCACACTGCAGAAATATGAGCATTTTGCACTAGAAATTATTATGATTGATGTACCCCAATGTTAGGAATTTGAGGAGAGAAAGGAAATTCTGCTTTTTTCTTATTTCCCAGAGACATCTCAGAGAAAAACGAAAACAAAACAGCAGATTGACAAAAATCTGCTTTACTTACCAAGGAAGACACGAGAGCAGAGCTGGACACGCTGGGGACTTTGTCCACAATGGCTTGTTTCATGTACCTCTCAATGGCCTGGAGCATTGTACCCTGGGGAGGGAAAACAGGGAAAAAGGGACAGGGGGATGCTTCAGAGGAAGAGCATAAAAGCAGCAGAAGGCAAAAATCCACCTTCAAGGGACACTCAGCAAAAATCTGGAGTTAATTCTGCAAGGAGGGGTTTGAGCTGTCTGGTTCTGAAGGGTCAGTGACAAAGTCAGCAGCAGAGAAATCCCAGATGGAAATTGGAGCTTCCAAATCTTCCAGCTGTACATTCCCAATGCTCCTGGCAACTGCAGAGGGAATTGAGTGGAGCAATCCCAGATAGAAACTGGAGCTCCCAAACATTCCAATAGCACATTCCCAGTGCTCAGATCCACAGAGACCATGGAAACTGCACAGGACATGGAGCAGAGCAATCCCAGATGGAAACTGGAGCTCCCAAATCTTCCAGCTGCACATTCCCAATGCTCCAGTCCTATAGAGCTGCTGGAAATTGCACAGGTCATTGAGTGGAGCAATCCTAGATGGAAACTGGAGCTCCTAAATTGCACATTCCCAGAGCTCCAGCTCCACAGAGCTGCTGGAAATGGCACAGAGCATGGAGCAAATCAATCCCAGATAGAAACCAGAGCTCCTAAACTGCACATTTCCAGTGCTCCAGCTCCACAGATCTCCTGGAAATTGTTGAGGGCATTGAGCAGAGCAATCCCAGATAGAAACTGGAGCTCCCAAATCTTCCAGCTGTACACTCCCAGTGCTCCAGCCCCACAGAGGTAATGGAAATGGCACAGGGCATGGAGTAGAGCAATCCCAGATGGAAAATGAAACTCCCAAATTGCACATTCCCAGTGTTCCAGTCCCACAGAGACCATGGAAATTGCACAGGGCATCAATCAGAGCAATCTCAGATGGAAACTGGGGCTCCCAAATCTTCCAGCTGCACATTCCCAATGCTCCAGTCCTATAGAGCTGCTGGAAATTGCACAGGTCATTGAGTGGAGCAATCCTAGATGGAAACTGGAGCTCCTAAATTGCACATTCCCAGAGCTCCAGCCCCACAGAGCTGCTGGAAATGGCACAGAGCATGGAGCAAATCAATCCCAGATAGAAACCAGAGCTCCTAAACTGCACATTTCCAGTGCTCCAGCTCCACAGATCTCCTGGAAATTGTTGAGGGCATTGAGCAGAGCAATCCCAGATAGAAACTGGAGCTCCCAAATCTTCCAGCTGTACACTCCCAGTGCTCCAGCCCCACAGAGGTAATGGAAATGGCACAGGGCATGGAGTAGAGCAATCCCAGATGGAAAATGAAACTCCCAAATTGCACATTCCCAGAGCTCCAGCCCCACAGAGACCATGGAAATTGCACAGGGCATCAATCAGAGCAATCCCAGATGGAAACTGGGGCTCCCAAATCTTCCAGCTGCACATTTCCAATGCTCCAGTCCTATAGAGCTGCTGGAAATTGCACAGATCATTGAGTGGAGCAATCCTAGATGGAAACTGGAGCTCCTAAATTGCACATTCCCAGTGCTGCAGCCCCACAGAGCTGCTGGAAATGGCACAGAGCATGGAGCAGATCAATCCCAGATGGAACTTGAAGCACCCAAACATTCCAGCTGCACATTCCCAGAGCTCTGGGCAACTGCAGAGGGCACTGATCAGAGCAATCCCAGAAACTGGAGCTCCTAAATTGCACATTCCCAGTGTCCAACCCCACAGAGCTGCTGGAAATGGCACAGGACACTGATCAGAGCAATCCCAGATGGAAATTTGATCTCCCATATATTCCAACTGCACATTCCCAGTGTCCAGCCCCACAGAGCTGCTGGAAATGGCACAGGACACTGATCAGAGCAATCCCAGATGGAAATTTGATCTCCCATATATTCCAACTGCACATTCCCAGTGCTCCAGCCCCACAGAGCTGCTGGAAATGGCACAGGGCACTGATCAGAGCAATCCCAGATAGAAACTGGAGCTCCCAAATCTTCCAGCTGCACACTCCCAGTGCTCCAACCCCACAGAACTGCTGGAAATGGCACAGGGCATGGAGCAGAGCAATCCCAGATGGAAATCAGAGCTCCTAAATTGCACATTCCCAGTGTTCCAGTCCCACAGAGCTGCTGGAAATGGCACAGGGCATGCAGCAGCCCTCCACAAAGCAGCAGCTCCACCACTGCTGTAAAATGCATGCTGCAAGAGAGCAGATTTGGGATTTTCCCCCACTCAGCCCCTGTCCCACAGAGTGACCCCATCTGTACTCACATCAGTGATCCTGCACAGAGCTCTGATGGCAGGGCCTCGATACACATCCTCCTTGCCTGTCATGTCTTTGGTCAAACTGAAACCACCAAAAACATCCTTTTAACACCTCTGTAACACCCCCAGGTCTCAGCCTTTATGTGACATTCACCTCATTTAGCTGCTGCAGCTCTGGTTAGGAACAACTTTGTAATCATCAGCTTAGTTTGAGAGTTATCAACATTAAAATCTGGGGAAATGCAGAGCTAGAAAATGCACATTTTGTAGTGCTTTGCCATGGTTTGTTTAGCTCATTCTTCTTCTTGGTGGTGCTGCTTGTCCCACATGGAATTTTGATTTAGAAATAGAGAGCAAAGTTCAGTTTGGATTATTTTATATATTTTTAAAGCTGTTCAGCAATCCAGTAACAGATTCAATTTTTGCTCTTGCAACAGCTGCAATGTCTATTTTTGTAGTGAAAAAAAAATTGAGAGTTCAGTTGGGAGAATGAACGGGCCTTTGCTCTGCCTTTTTTTAATTGTGAGACAGCAAAGTTACAATCTGACAAAACAAGAATTAAAAACCAGAGAAAACAAAGTAACAACCACTTGATAAACTGAATTCTCTCACAGAGTGGCAAGAAAATAACATTTCAGAGGGTGGCACACACAATGTATCACAGAACTGCTGTATCCTTCTAAAACCTCAACACAGCTCAAACAAACGCAGGGAGCTGCAGCCCCTTTGCCAGAGGCTGATCCCAGGTCCTGGAAGGTGTCCCACCTGCTGGTGACAATGATGACATCCTCAGAGATATTGGCCATCTCTTTGATTGTGAGGTAACACATTCTTCTGAGGGTTTGCTGTGGAAATGTGGTGCAGAAAAAGATGAAAATCGATGGTAATTAGAAGTATTAAAAGAGAAATAAAACATAAAGATCAAATATTTCACTTTAAAAGAAAAAGAAGCTTTTAAATAAATACATTCTTTTCAATTCAGAGTTAATTAATATTCTTTTCAATTCAGAGTTAATTAATATTCTTTTCAATTCAAAGTTAACACTCTCTTTTCAATTCAAAGTGTAAAACTACATTTGATGAGAGCCAAACTCCCTGATACCATACAAATCATAAGACATTAATATTTTGTAAAATGAGATGAACTAATACAAAAATCTATGTTAATTATCAAAGAAGTGATGCAGCACACTCAGAAATCCCCCAAAATTATGAGTTAAAAGCTTTGAAAATAACTTTGTTATTGCAAAAAAAAAAAAAAAAAAAGAGAGAGAGAAACACATGTGGAGTGTTGACATTAAGTCTTTGAAAACAATTAACTTTATGTTTTAAAAAATCCTCTACTTTGTAAAATGTGGATATGAGAAACATTCCAAAGCCTCTGTATTTCCAAAAATGTTATTAGATCTTTGAACAGCTACTCTTTCCTTGGAGAAACCTCTAACAAGCCAACCCTTTTTAATTAAAATTAATGAGCCCCATCACATGGAACACACTCAGAGTCTGCAGAAGAGATCACAGAAGGATTTTACATTCTGCTGAGCCCAAAACTGAATTCCCAAATTCAATTCCCAAAGCATTCTCTGATTTTTAGGGCATTTGCCTCAATGCTGATCCACGTTCTAAGGAACAGCAGCCTTTGATCTGCAGGCAATTTAAAAATTTTATTTTGAATTAAGCAGATGGTGATTTGCAACAACCATCAAGTGATTTGTAAATTCAGGCTTTGTCATGATCCCCACTTTTACAGCTTTAATTAACTCAGAACCCACCTCCACCCCCAGCCCAACCCCAGAATAACCACATGTTATTATTCAGCCCTTTATTTCCAAAGCAGGAATTGCTTCCAGAGCTCCTCCTGAGCACTGTTTGCCTCCCACATCCCAAAATCCAAGGGTTTGGCAGCTCCTGCAAGCCCAGACAGCAGCAGGGAGAGGTAAAACAGCAGCTCCTTACATCATTAGACTGAAACAATCTGGTCATGGCAAAAAAAGCTTCTGTGGCTTCTGTGGTTCCAAAGTGTTCACCCTGGAATGAACAGAGAGGAAAAAACAGGAATTATCCAGCTCCTTTTTCTAATAACCTCCCACACATCAGGAATCTTCCCTTGGAGATTTTTTCCTGTAAGAAACCATCTTTTCCTCCTTCCTTCCCAGGGAATCCAAAATTATCTCCACTCTATCTCCACTCCATTCCATTCCCTCCACAGGGATGGAATTTTTCCAAGAAATTTTCCCTTCTTCTTCTAAAAAAAAAAGATTCATTCTGGATGGAGAGAAATCCTAAAAAAGTTACCTGGTTCAGCAGGTACAGGATCTTGGTAAGGATGTGAAGGCATCTTCGTGGGTTTATTGGGGTCTCATTGAAGAGCCGTGCCTGGAAATCAAACAGAAATTCTACTTGAATATATCCCAAAAATAATTAATTCTCTTTCAACAATAAAATTAAACAGATCTGTTTCCAGCCAAGCAGCTTGTAATTTTTATTTGTATTAAATATGTGTCACAGAGAATGTGTTCCTTGCATCTTTAGTTTGCAACCATCTGAAAAAAAGCACAAGCAACTCAATTTGCCATCTGGAACTGGCAAAAATGCCTCAAAATAAAATATTTTTTTCTTCAGGAAGAGCCCCCTGGGATGCCACATGTCCATATGGAAGGCAGGAGCCACATGTCATCTAATTACCCTAAAAAACCCTTCATTAACTGTAGATTAAATTAATTTATTTACACTCTCTGTGATTTTCATCCACATTTCCCCACAATGGTTCTACAACATTCCTGAAGGGAAAGTTAATTAATTAAACAGCATTACCCTGTGATTATTCCTACCTCCTGAAGCACAGCACTCTTCTCCAGATGTTGGAAAGGATTGGAGCCACTACCTGAGGAAAGAGAAATCACTCAGCTGAGGAACTCCTCACACACCCCAAAAGGTCTGAACATGGAGAAACAGCCCCAAAATTGCACCAAACCACCTCAAAACAGTGACATTCCTCTTTGAATAACTGATGGTGGCCATCAACAACTTTGAACCTACTTTAAGTTGTATGTTCAGAGTTATAGAAAGAATAAGGGTTTAAAAAAAAAAAAAAAAAAAGAGGAAGAAGAAAATTGCTTGATATTTAATTTGCCTTTACATAAAACTATTTCCTTTTTCTACTTCCCTAATCTAACTATTTTTAAACCTTCAAGCACTGAAGACATCAACACAAGAGCTGATCAGGATGTGGAACAGAGCTGAAATAATTTTTCAGACACACAAATCCCTCCCCAGCCTCACTTCTCCCCCTGATCCTCTCCTCCCAAGCAAGAATTCCTCATTTCCAGTTCATTCATTCCTCAGCTCTCACATCCCAAGCAGAAGAAAATTGAAAATAAAACAAACTCAACACTAGCTGGGCACATTTGGAGCTCAGAGCAGCAGCCCAGAAAATTCCAGGCAGCATCAGGTATTGTAGGGAATGTGGATTTAACTTCCAGACTTTTGGAAGAGATTTTCCAGGGACACTTTCCACTATCCCAGCTCTGTCCAACCTGGCTTTGGACATTTCCAGGGATCCAGGAGCAGCCCCAGTTTCTCTGGACAGCAAGATTTTACCTCCCCTTGGGTGTTGCTGAGCACAGGGAGATGGGGCCAGAGGTTGCCTAAATTCCCTGTTGGGAATTCCAGATGTGCAGGCACAGACCAGACAAAGTCTGGAAAGGCTTCTCTGAAAAGTTTATTTTCTTTACATGTATCATCACACTGTTCAGGTGTGATATAAATAGAAATAGTGATAGAAATAGAAATACACGTAATCAATTCTCTCTCTCTCTCTTTTTTTTTTTTTTTTTTTTTTTGAGGGTTGAAATATATGCACTGAGCAGAGATGGGGATAAAATCCTCTCTAAAAATCAAATAGAGCCCAGTTCCTTTGGATTTGTTTCCATAAGGGGGAAAGCACAAATTCTGAAGCACAAATTCCCCACGAGCTGGGAGAGATGAGAGTCTACAGAGCCAAGGAATGGCTTGGGCTGGAAGGAGATTTAAGGATCATTTTATCACCTTAAACTACCCCAGCTTGCTCCAAAGTGGCTTTGGACATTTTCAGGTCTGCAGAAGCCAGAGTTTCTCTGGGAATTCCATGGCAGCCCCTCCTCACCTCAGCATCCCCTCGTGATCCCCTCAGCATCTGTCACCTCAGTATCCCCTCATGATCCCCCTCATGATCCTCCTCACGATCCCCTCATGATCCTCTCAGCATCTGTCACCTCAGCATCCCCTCACGATCCCCTCAGCATGTCACCTCAGTATCCCCTCACGATCCCCTCAGCATGTCACCTCAGCATCCCCTCAGCATGTCACCTCAGTATCCCCTCACGATCCCCTCAGCATGTCACCTCAGTATCCCCTCACGATCCCCTCAGCATGTCACCTCAGTATCCCCTCACGATCCCCTCAGCTCCTTCACCGCCACCCCGAGTTCACCTCAGCACTCCCACACCTCAAACCCCGCTGTCACCTCAGCCTTCCCCTCACCCCCAGCCCCCCCGTACCGGACTCCTCGTCCTTTTTATCGAACTTCTTGATCATGGCGGCCCCGCTCCCGCTCCCTCAGAGCGCCGCCGCCTCAGCAGCCCCGCCGGAAGTCCTGCCCCCTGCCCCGCTCCGTGTCCTCTGATTGGCCCGTGGTGCTGTCAATCAAACCAGCATCTTCCGCCTGGCTGAAGGGGCGGGGCCAGAGTGAGGGCGGCTCTTAAAGGAGCCGCTCGTTATTTTGTGAGGGAGAGTGGAGTTCCGCTGGCCGACAGGGGAAAATAAATAGATGAATAATCCATCCGAGCTTCTGGAGAAGAACCGGAACTCTCAGGGAGCTCACATGGAATTTATGTGGAACTCACGTGACAATCTCACCCTCTGGGGCCTTTGGCAAAAGCTGAGGTAAGTCACAAGTAGCTTCTATGTAACTCTTATGTAACTCACATTTAACTCCCATGGCTCCCTTTGATCCCCTTGGCACAAAAACCAAATTAATTGTAACTCACATGTTAACAAGTTCATTTCACATAACTCTCCAGAGGAAAAAAAAAAACCCAAAACACTGGAACCCACTGGCAAATAAAGATTCCCATTAATCTCCCATGTAACTCATGTGTAACTTGTAAGTACAAGTAACTCATGTAACTCTCCAGACAAAACAACCATTTCAACCCATTAAATTTTCAAAAAGGCAGAAAAAAAAAAGAATTCCCATTAATCTCAAGTAACCCCCACATGTAACTCCCAAGTAATTCCCATGTAACTCATGTGTAACTCACACATAACTCCCATGTAAATCTCATAACACAGCAACCATTGAGCCCTTGGCAAAAAAAACAAATTAATTCTCATGTAACTCACATTTTAACAGAGTTAACTTTCACACAACTCTCCAGACAAAATAACCACTTGAACCCCCTGGCAAATAAAGATTCCCATTAATCTTCCATGTAACTCATGTGTAACTTGTAAGTAACTCTCATGTAACTCTCCAGACGAAACAACCATTTAAACCCATTAAATTTTAAAAAAAGGATTTTAAAAAGGCAGAAAAAATAAAAAAGATTCTTATTAATCTCCCAAGTAACCCCCACATGTAAATCCCAAGTAACTCCCATGTAACTCATGTGTAACTTGGAAGGAACTCACAAGTAACTCTCATGTAACTCTCCAGACAAAACAACCATTTAAATCCATTAATTTTTTTTTAAAAAAGAATTTTTTAAAAAGGAAAAAAAAAAAAGGATTCCCATTATACTCCCAAGTAACACGTGTAATTCTCAGAAGACATCAAACATTTGAGGCCCTTGGCAGAAAAATAAAATAAAAAATAAAATAGAATATAAAATAAAATTAAAAATAAAATAAAAAATAAAAAAAATAAAATAAAAAATAACATTAAAAATAAAAATTAAAAATAAAAAATAAAAATAAAATAAAAAATAAAAGAATCTGCCTCAAGTTGTACCAGGTATCCAAAATCCAGCAGCAGTGACCTTGGAGAGGATGGAGCACAAAACCACCACCATTTTTTAAAACGAATTTTCTTTCCAAAGCTGGACTTTTCACAGTATTTTAGGCACCTGATGATGAAAAACTGTTGAATTCCATCCCATTTTCCGAAATTTTCCTGCTTGTTATCCATGATCCAAAAACTCCTGGGGTAATTCATGAGTTTTTAAACTTAATCCTGGTTCTTTGCTGTGCTGCTGAGCCAGGTTTAAGTCCCCAGACAATAATTTTGGGCAGGACATCAAGAGCAGAGTGACCTTTGCTGCTCCAGTGGGAACACATCCAACCCCTGACACAACTCCCTTTTCCTGAATAATTAGGAAATAAATGAAGAGAAACTCTTTTTGGTTTCCAGTGAAACAGATTGGAGTTATGAATGAGTTCATTCAGTGCCTTCCCTCCTCAAACTGAAAAAAAAAAAAAAAAAAAAAAAAAAATTAAAAAAAAAAAAAAAAATCAACCTCAAAATGTCACAGGATTATTTCAAATTTCTGTTTTCCCTCCAACATTTTTGGAGTCTCCAGTCCAGAGAATCATTTCTCATTCCATTGGGAAAGAAGATTGGGGATGCTGCAAAGATCTCAAATGGGATTTTATGGAATGACCTGAGGGATTTAGGAACTTCTAACAAAAACTTTTCCCTTCTTTTTCCAAACCCAGGGAAATTCAGAGCAAACTCAGGGTTTTTTTCCACTGGAAAATTGGAATTGATTTGTCCCAATTCCCTGATATCACACTTATTTGCATGGAATTGTGAATTTGTGCCTTCTGAGGGTAAAAATTCCAGTGATTTTTGCTTGGAGCAGAGGGAAAGGAAAAGGTTTTGTTTTACTCCCCTAAACACCACCAACAAATTTCTGAAACAAGGGGGGTACAGGACGGGTTTATTTCCTAAAATAAAATGTGTTACATAAAATATAAAACATAAAATAAGAAACATCAATTATATTATTTTGCATTATATTACCTATTATATCATATAACATATTACATTATATTTTGCATATATTTTACATAATAAACCAAAAGATACATAATTTTATATATTATTATTGTACATATTATATATTATATATGTCTTATGTATTATCATAATATATAATATGTATTATACATTACAACATATTACATACTATTATGTTTATTCTATTGCTTAGTATAGTCTAAATTATTTTATTATTTATATAATTATTTTATTCTATAGTATTAGATATTAAATATGTTACATATGCAGTATGTATAATATGTATATTATACATTGCAACATATAATATAATGTATACTTCATATACATAATGTATATATGTATATATTTTTATATATAAATAATATATTATATGATTTATATATTGCATTCTATTATATAATATTAATCATAGATATATAATTACTCTTTAATTATATATATTAATTACATTTAACAATAATTTTAATTTTAAAGTTCCCTGGGTGCAACTCTTTATCTCATGTTTGCCTCCTTGATCCTCTGCTGAAAAACTTTTATTATTTTATTATTTTATTATTTTAATTACTCCTTCCACTGAGATTTCCCACCTTCTACTACACCCCCAACCCACCCAAAAACCCCAGTTTTGGAGCCCCCAGCTGTGGGTGGGCAGCACAATCAGGGTGTTCATTCCCAGGATTTCTCATCCCAGGATGAAGAGAGAAAAACCAATAATTCCACATGGACAAAATGTGGATCATTCCCAGTTTTCCTCCCACTTCCAGAGGCTGAATTGCTTTTCCACCTTCAACTTGAGATTTTTGTAGTCTCAGCCACCTGCAGACAGAAGAATAATTCCAAAACAAACCCAGCCTGCTCATAAACAAGTTTTTCCTGCAGTTTTTATTCCTCTTTAACACATCCTTCCCTTCAAGTGCTTGTAGAGGTCAATGACAACATCACAGCATTAATTCCTAGGGGAATATTTGGGTTTTTACAAATTTTTCCTTAGGTTTAAATTCAACATTCCCACCTCATCATCATTCCCAGCTGTTGACAGCAGAGCCAAGTGGAATTTGACAATTATTAACTTCAACTTGACAAAGGTAGGAGTCTCCCCACCTGGAATTTTTTATAGAAGGGAAAAAGAAACAAACCCCACGTGCTGGACATTTATTTATTCCTAGAAAGTGAGGGTAGAGAGATCCACACAAAACTTCCTTCTCACCCTTAAAGAATACCAAAATGTGAGAGCAGAATTAATTTTGTTTCAGAGAAACCCTCTGGGAATGTTATTTGACAAAGGGGAATTCCAGCTGGGATTTTCACAACCTCACATTTTGGCACTGCTCTTCCCTCCTAGAACACCATCAAATCATTGAACTGCATTAAATAAAAACCTTGTGTTCTTCCTTTCTTCTCCTCCTCCTTTCTTCTTCTTCTTCCTTCCCTCCTCCTCCTTTTTCTTCTTTCCTTTCTTCCTCCTCCTCCTCCTTTTTCTTCTTTTCTTCCTCCTCCTCCTCCTTTTCTTCTTCTTTCTTCCTCCTCCTCCTCCTTTTTCTTCTTCCTTTCTTCTTCCTCCTCCTCCTCCTTTTTCTTCCTTTCTTCCTCCTCCTCCTTTTTCTTCCTTTCCTCCTCCTCCTTTTTCTTCCTTTCCTCCTCCTCCTTTTTCTTCCTTTCTTCCTCCTCCTCCTCCTCCTTTTTCTTCCTTTCTTCCTCCTCCTCCTCCTCCTTTTTCTTCCTTTCTTCCTCCTCCTCCTCCTTCTTTTTCTTCCTTTCTTCCTCCTCCTCCTCCTTTTTCTTCTTCCTTTCTTCCTCCTCCTCCTCCTTTTTCTTCTTCCTTTCTTCCTCCTCCTCCTCCTTTTTCTTCTTCCTTTCTTCCTCCTCCTCCTCCTTTTTTTCTTCCTTTCTTCCTCCTCCTCCTCCTCCTTCCTTTCTTCCTCCTCCTCCTCCTCCTTTCTTCCTTTCTTCCTCCTCCTCCTCCTCCTTTTTCTTCCTTTCCTCCTCCTCCTCCTCCTTTTTATTCTCCCCCTTCTCCTCCTTTTTCTTCTTCAATTACAGAGGCTCCAAATTTTCATCATTCCCATAACACAAAATGTTACCACTGGAATTTTTTTCCTTTCTCCATCCCTCTTAATTTCCAGGGCAATATTTTGACTTTTCCATGTGTCAACACTGCTTTTGGACATAATCCAGGCCCAGCAACTGCTTCTTGCTGGATTAATAGTAGGTAATTAAAATGAAAGTAATTAACTTGATGGGAAATCATCCCAGGCTGCCAACCTGAGCTTTATAAAACATTTCTTGGAACCATTTTTACTCAGCACCTCATTCATGGAATTAGCAGGGATGAAGCACAATCCCAAATTCTCCTGGGAGGATCAACTCACATCCTGAGCTGGTTTTATGTACTCAGTGCAGGAACCTGGGAGAGCTGATAAGAAATTAAGTCATTCCTGGTTCAATCCTCAAAGGAAAACAAAAGCTGAGTAATTTCTGGAGTTTGGACTCTTCTGCTCCTTGAGGCAGAGTTTTGGTTTCTGTTTGCTGGAAAATGAATGCACAGGAATGAATCCTCATCCCCAGTGCCTTGAAAAAAAGGAGTTTGTCTCCCTTTGGACATTGAACTAATCTCTAGTCCTGATTTAAAATCCAGCTTTTCTTACCCAAAAATCTCCAAGAGATTTTGAGGAGCTACATCCAAGGAGAAACCCAGAACTCCTCAACCACTTGGACTTGTGGTGGTGCTTCCCCTTCCTTGGAGCTGCTCTGGAGCTCAGGAATTCCCACCTGGATGGTGAAATGTCCCTTAACCAAACCAGGAACTTGTGCATGGAAAAAATAAAGAAATTGTCCATATCAAGAGCCTCAGTTGTCTGAGCAAGGTGAGGAACAAGGGATCCCTTGTTCCATGAAGCTCTTGGAACAAAACTGCCTGGAATCAGTCCAGGTGGAAAAGTGCCATTGTTAGTAGAGCTCTGGAAAAACAAAACAAAACAAAACAAACAAAAAAAAACCACCAACCCTCCAGTGATTCCCAGTTTGAATTGTGGCCAGGGTAGAAACTTCCTGATGACTTCTGGGAAATCATGGAGTCAGGGAAGGATTTGGAAAGGATCTTAAATCCCATCCAGTGCCACCCCTGCCATGGCAGGGACATCTCCCACTGTCCCAGCCCCAGTGTCCAACCTTGGACATTGCAGGGTTCTCTGGGAATTCCAGCCCAGGCAGCAATTCCTGCCCCAGTTCCCTGTGTCCTGTCCCTCCATCCCTTGTCCCCAGTCCCTCTCCAGCTCTCCTGGAGCCCCTCCAGGCCCTGGAATGTGCTGGAAGCTCTCCCTGGATCCTTCCCTTCTCCAGCCTGGCAATTCCCAGCTCTCCACAAGCTCCCATTGGATCCATCTCCTCTCCAAGGAATTGATGCATCCAGGGCCTTCCCTGCAATCTCAGGGAACCATCAAGGCTCTCCCTTCCCTTTTCCTCTCTTTTCTCTCCCCACTTGCCATCCAAATCCCTGCCAATGGATTCTGAGTGTCCTGAATCCCAGAATCCTGGCCTGCCTTGCCTGGCAAGGGAGCTCCAAGCTCATTCCAGGGACACCTCCCAGCATCCCAGGCTGCTCCAATCCTTCCTGGGCCATTCCAGGGATCCAGGGATTCTCTGGCAATTCCAGCCCAGCCAGCAATTCCTGCCCCAATCTCCCCTTTCCCAATTCCCTGTGTCCTGTCCCTCCATCCCTTGTCCCCAGTCCCTCTCCAGCTCTCCTGGAGCCCCTCCAGGCTCTGAGCTTTCCCTGGATCCTTCTCCTCTCCAGGTGATCACCCCCAGCTCTCCCAGCCTGGATCCCTGGGAACTGAGGGTCTCCAGCCCTGGAGCTGCTCCAGGGTCTCCTCTGGACTCTCCAGCTCCTGCTGTGTCCCCAGGGCTGGGGCAGCTCTGCAGGTGAGGTCTCACCTGATGTGACACAGGTTCAGAATCCCCCCTGCCCTGCTGCCCACACTGGGGGGTTCCAGCCTCACCCCCCAAATCCTTCTCAAGGGCTGCTCCCCATCCCTTCACCCCCAGCCTAGACCAATCCCTTCTCCAGGTGTAAGTGTGTGTATGAATGGATTTAAATCCCCTCCAGCAAGTATAGGATGAATGTTTCCACCTGAGATCTGTAATTAAGTGGGTTGTAATTGAGCTAACCCTATCCAAGGAAATGCTGATAGTCAATGATTAAGTGCTGCTAAAATCTTCTGTGCTCTCAGCCTTTTGCACCCTCTCCACTCATATTCAGAAGGAATCCTCAGTTGATCCATGTGATAAATAACAAAATGGACATTGCCAGGGACATGAAATGTTGGAGACAATCCAGAGGAGGCCACCAGGATGATCAGAGAAGCTGGGATCCAGACTGGGAGAGCTGGGAGTGATCACCTGGAGAAGGGAAGGATCCAGGGAAAGCTCAGAGCCTGAAGGGGCTCCAGGAGAGCTGGAGAGGGACTGGGGACAAGGGATGGAGGGACAGGACACAGGGAATTGGGAAAGGGGAGATTGGGGCAGGAATTGCTGGCTGGGCTGGAATTGCCAGAGAATCCCTGGATCCCTGGAATGTCCAAGGCCAGGCTGGACCCTGGGGCTGGAGCAGCTGGGACAGTGGGAGGGGTCCCTGCCATGATAGAGGGATGGAAAAAGATGATTTTAAGACCCCTTCCCACCCAAACCTTTCCATAATTCTATAAAATTTCTAATAAAAGCTGTTTTTGCCAATCTCATTGATGGTGGTGGTGATAAGACAGTGATGACAACTCAGCCCAAAAATTGCTTCTCAGATGTTCAAAACACTTAAAACCAGACACCCCCTAAAGCATGATCTGCATGTGGGGTGGTGAATTCCTTTGGATCTCCAGCTCCACCCCACACTCACAGGGTCACACCAGGTTTCTCAGATGTCTCAATCCTTAAAAGAATTTAATCTCAGTGTGATAATTAAATAATAAAGTAACAGCTCGAGCTGGTGCCTCTCAGGAGACAAAGACACCCTGGGTTTTCACACCCTCATGGAAAATCTGGATTCCTCAGCTCCTGCCATGGCTCTGAGTGTCCCTGTCCCTTTGCTGGTCAGTGCCAGCTCATGTCCTCTTGTCACCATCCACAGCTACACCAGCACTGAGTGTATTCCTCAACAGCCAGCCATTCCCTAGCTCTGATTTTTCATGGAAAAGCTCGAGGATTTTCACGGGAAAGGATTGCAAATGTGCCATTCCCAGGGAATCACAATCCCCCAGCCTGACCTCTTAAACTCTCACCCACTTGTGCTTATCTTCTGGAAGATTAGCAGCTGCAGAGCTCATTTGCATCAGCAGCACCAAAATCCTCACCTGCAAACTCAGGACACGACTGGATTTTTTTACAGCTTTTGAAGGAATTCACGACAAGAAAGGCAAAGTCTTCCCAGACTGAATTTTCTTTAGCAAAAGCCAAGATTTTGCATAAAATCACTCAGCTCTTGCATGAACAGCTGTGAACCCTGCCCTGCTGATTGTTTTTCATAACTATCATCATGAGGGATTCCAGAGTACAGCCCCAGCTGTCACCTGGGAATCTGGGATAGCCCTGAGCTGGAGTGGAACTCCTGCAGCATTTTCACCTGCAATGTTTCTGTGCCTCTCCTGTTCCCCAGGCTCACAAACACATTTGCCTGGGTCCAATGTTTGTCACTTCTGCTTCTTTTCAGGATGGCAGAGGGAGAATTTATTCACCTCTTGTGCAGATTTGGAGATTGGCCATGAAATGTTATCCAAGTAATCCCTTGCTTTCTTTTTTTTAGGCATGAGGAGCTGTTTGCTGATGGTCACTGCCAAAATGAAACCATGTGAAAATAAACAGAGGCTACAAGTAAGGAGCTGAGTTGGAGAGGATTTGTTGTGAGCAGAATCTGTGGGATCTGAGTCCTGGAAATGTTTTGGGATGGAGCCTGACCGTGGGATCTCTGCTGATGTTTTGTTTTCCAGCTTTGAGGTTTGTGTGGGGACCAGAATGTTCCAGCTCCAGCGCTGGGATTCCTGCATCCCCAGGACATGGAATTCCCTCAGACCCCAAGTTCCACACTCTCCCCTCTCCTTCAGGCTTTGCATTCCCGTCTATTCCATCCCTTCAGCTATTGCATCCCATCCGGATATTGCACCCCCACCCGCCCGGTATTCCATCCCCCAGGTTATCTCATCCTGCCCGGAATCTCCTCATCCCCCGGGCATCTCATCAGATCCCCGGACAATGAATGCTCCTCATCCCCCTGAATTTCCTCCCTTTCAGGGAACTGAGTCCTCGGATTCCCCTCGGGGACCGAGTCCCCCCCGGCACTGCCCCCGCCCGCCCCTCCCGGATCCCGCATCCGCTCGCTGTCCCTGGCTCCCCATCCCGCCAGGGCGGCGCGTCCCTGCCGGTGCCCCGGCTCGAAAGCGAAAGTGAAAACAGCTCGAGTCACACCGGGCCAGCGACAGCGACAGCGACAGCGGCCGGGAATCGCCCCGGAGCTGCGGCCGGAGCCCGGAGCCGGCCCCGAGCCGCTCCCATGGCGCGGCCGCTGCCGCTGCCGCTGCTCTGCGCTGCCGCCGCTCTGCTGCTGCTCCGCGCCGCCGCCGACACCGGTAAGCGGGGCTGCCCCGGGCTGCCCACCGGCTTCTCCGAGCCCTCCCCGGGGTGCCCACGCCCTCCCGGAGATCCCTACACCCTCCCCGGGGTGCTCACACCCTCCCGGAGATCCCTACACCCTCCCCGGGGTGCTCACACCCTCCCCGGTGTCCCTACACCGTCCCCGGGGTCCCCACACCTACCCCGGAGTGCCCCCTCCGCCCTCGCTCCGCTTCCCGGGATGCCCGCGGTGCTTCCCGGGATCTCCTCTCCGCTCCCTGGGTTACCCCGCGCACTCCCGGGGTGCCCACGCTCTCCCGGGATGCCCGAAGCTGCTGGCTCTTTTTATCCCGGGATGCCGCTGCTATTCCCCGGGATGCCGCTGCTACTGCCCGGGATACCCGCTCTGCTCCCAGTGAGCCTGCTGGATTTCCGGAGGGAATGACGCCACTCCCCGAGCTTTCCAAGCTCTCACTGAGGTGCCCGCACTATGCTTGGGGTGCCCATGCCATCCCTAAATTGTCCCCAAGGTGCCCTCTCCGCTTCCCGGGATGCCCTCGCCGCTCCCTGGGATGTCCGCTCTGCTTCCTGGGGGACTCACGCTGCTCCCTGGAGTACCCGAACCCTCACTTGGGGTGCCCATGCCATCCCTGGGGTGCCCATGCCATCCCTGGGGTGTTTTTGCTCCTGCCCTGAAGGTATTCGTTCTGCTCCCCGGGTGCCAATGCCCAGGATGCCTGCTCTGCTCCTGGGATGCCCCCTACCCTTCCTGGGCTACCCACGCTATTCCCCGGGCTACCCAAACTCCATGCTGCACCCTGGGGTGCCCACACTGTCCCGGAGGTGGCCCTAAGCTGTTTGCTCTGGTTCCTAAGATGCTTTCTCTGCTTCCTTAGATACTTGCTCTGCTCCTTGGCATTCCCATGTTACTCCCTGGGGTGCCCAAGCCCTCACTAGAGGTGCTCAGGCTGTCCATGGCATTCTTGGGGTGTCCATGCCATCCCTGGGGTGTCCAGGCTGCTCCCCAGGGTGTCCATGCCATCCCTGGGGTGCCCAAGCCCTCAACAGAGGTGCTCAGGCTGTCCATGGCATTCTTGGGGTGTCCATGCCATCCCTGGGGTGCCCAAGCTCCCACTGAAGGTGTCCTTGCTGCTCCCTGGGGTGCCCAGGCTGCTCCCCAGGGTGTCCATGGCATCCCTGGGGTGTCCATGCCATTCCTGGGGTGCCCATGCCCTGTGTTCCCTGGGTACCCCCCTCACTCCTGGCTCTCCCCCACCACTCCTCCCAGTGTCCAGGGAGGCTGGGGGTGCATTTGAGGCTCTGTGTGATGGATCCATGGAGCTGCATCACTGTGGGATTTCAGCTGGGTGTGCTCTGTGGCTGTTCCATGCACTGGCAGTTGGCCATGGCTGCTGAGCCTGCAATGTTACATCATGGTCTGGCCTCTCCAGAAGTGCAAAATCCTGGAATCACTGGATCATGGCAGTTGAAGAAAAAAACAACTTTCAAAGTCACTGAGTCTAACAATTATCCCAGCACTGCCAAGGCCACCACTGCCTGCCTGCCCAGGTGCCACATCCACAGGGCTTGAAATCCCTCCAGGAATGGGGACTCCACCTTTGCTCGGGGCAGCTCAATCCTGCTGCTGAATTCCATGTTCCCATGTCCACACAGATTTTTCTAAATAAGGATAAATAGTTTAGGAGACCCTGCTGTTATTTTGAGAGGTTTTTTTTTCTCTGAAGTGACCTGGTGTGTTGAATGCAGCTGGTTCTAACTTTCCACAGTGGGAATTGTGGAGAATCTCTGATCTGAGAACTTCCAGAGCAGAAATTCCATCATCAAATCCCTTGCCTGAGCTTATCTCAGCAGGGTGATGCTGGCAGTGTCTTGTTCTGCATTTTCTGCTGCTGAAGTCACACCCTGAGTCACCCTGCAGCACCCACAGCTTCTTCTAGAATGGTGGAATTGTCCAGGTTGGAAAAGCTCCCTGAGGTCAGAGAGTCCAACCATTCCCAGCACTGCCAAGGCCACCACTGTGTCCTAGTTTGGGGCAAATTTGGGAGAAATCTTCCAAAGGAATCTCTATAGGAAACAGATTCAAGCATCCCCTTCTCCTACTGGCTGGGGAAAGGATTTCCTTGGAGAAAAGTGGATTAAAAACCCTGTTTATTTAACAAGCAAAAAATTCACAAGCATTTACAAAAAAAAAAAAAAAAAAAAATATTAAACAACAAAACCTCTTGCTCTTCTGAAGAGATGGCAAATTCAGAAAAATCCTTTTTGTGGAGTGTGGCTGGGCTTGCTCAGTCTCTTATCAATCCATCCCATGCTGGAAAATGCCTGGGTCCTGCTGGGTGTGAGCTCTGGGTGCTTTTCTGGGTTTTCTGCACAGAACAGACCAAGAAAAATGTCACAGTTGGGAAACTTCTTTGCCTCAGCTACACAGTTAAAAGCAAAGGAGAGTTCTCTCTTTGAGAAAAGCTTTGAGAATAATCTCATCACAGATCAAATATTGGAACTATCCCTTGATTCATCCCCACACTGGAAGCAGCCAGACTGTTAGGAAATGTTTAATTCACTGAAAATGTGGGAATTGTGAAGGATTGTGTGAAATAATCCTGGAAGAGAATGCAGAATTTTGGTGCTTGCTCTTCTCCAGGCTCCTGTGTGCTCCTGAAGTCCTGGAAAATGAATTTATATTTATTTATGTTTATTTATCCCTATTTATAAAGGGATGATGGGAATGACCAGGACTGTAAAATTATCTTGGGTGACAAAAATAATCCAGAAGAAGCCAGGTGCTGGGATGACATGAATCCTGAGCCTCAGGAACGAGCTAAAAATAACCTTCCTAGGAGGCTGACACCATTGACCACCCTCCCCAACCTGCAAACAACATTTCAGGCAGCAGTGCTGCACCAGGATCATTGTTTGGGGCAAAACCTGTGGGTTTAGGGGGTGTTAGAGAAAATGAACAATATTTATTAATTTTAGTTCACTTGATGGATAATGTGGGATGTGCTGCTGCATCCCATCCTCTCCTGCTTTCCATCCCTGGCACATTTGGTCAATTGGAAATAATTTTGAGTTATAACATGATAGTTTTATTAATTTCTGTGATTTTGGTGTTCTTTGCCGATTTTTCCTGCATCCAGATCTGTGAAACTCCTCTTTTCTCCAATTTTTAAATTTTTTTTTTTTGGTTCATGGCTTTTAAATTTTGAGCAGGACTCTCCCCCACCTCTCTGAGCCTTTCCTTGATAATTTTTTTAAGGAGAACAGCCAGTTTTTTCCTCATGTGGATTCTCCAGTGTCCAGCTGTGTTTTTTGGGATGTGGGATGACATCACATGGGATCATCCTGGCTGTGCTCCATGTTCTGCTTCCCAAGGTGCAGGAATGAGCTCATCCTCCAAAACTGGCATCCTTGTATTCCAACCAACTGGATTAACCTCTTTGGAAGATTAGATAGGAGACAGGTTCTATGGCAACTGCAGATCCTGTTGGGTGTTCTGGCTGGATCTGTGTTTGAAGCTGGTGAATTGCATGGAGGGTATTCAACCACTGGAAAAGTCCACTCTGCTGAGTTGGATAGAGGCGTTTAAACTGCATCTCCCAGCGTGGTGTTTCCTGATTCCCGTTCCTTGGAATGTTTATTCCCAGGAGAACTGAGGCACAGTCCAGCTGTGCTGAGGTGTGGACTCGTGCTCTGCCACCAGCAGGTGTTTCCTGGGATCAATCATGGAATTACCCACAGGATAGACCAGGATCTGCTGATGCACACTGGTGATCGTGATCTCTGGCTCACACCGGATCACACTGGGATCTACAGTCACTGGATCACACCCAGATCACACTCAGATCACACCAGGATCACACACCGGGATCACACTGGATCACAGGATCACACGGGATCACCAGATCACACCGCACACCGGGATCACACACCGGGATCACATTGGGATCACACTCAGATCACACCAGGATCACACACCAGGATCACACTGGGATCACACCGATCACACCCGGATCACACTCAAATCACACTTGGATCACATCGAGATCACACACCTGGATCACACCCGGATCACACATCGGGATCACACTGAGATCACACCCGGATCACACCAGGATCACACACTGGGATCACACCCGGGATCACACCAGGATCACACCCGGATCACACCAGGATCACACACCAGGATCACACACCAGGATCACACACCAGGATCACACCAGGGTCACACCCTGATCACACCTGGATCACACACCAGGATCACACACCAGGATCACACACCAGGATCACACCTGGATCACACCGGGGTCACACCCGGATCACACATCGGGATCACACCGGGATCACACCCAGGCACTGAAATGGAGCAGATTCCCCCTGGGATGCTCTGGGGATGCACCACAGTTTGGGCCAGGAGTTTTTGAGGCTGGTGATTTTTATCTCTGCGTGTTTTGGCTGCTGTGGGAGCACCTCGTGTTCCTGTCCCCACTGCTGCTGTGCCACTGTGCCCTCCCCATCCTGCTCCCATCCCCTCCATTTCCATCCCTATCATGTTCCCATTCCCACTGTTCCCATTCCCATCCCATCCCATCCCATCCCATCCCATCCCATCCCATCCCATCCCATCCCATCCCATCCCTTACTCCACCCCAGCTGTATTTTGTGTTATTCCCATCTCTCCATCTCTCCCTGCTGGCTCCCACTGGGATACAGGATCCTCCAGCAGCCAGGATCCTGGATAAGCCATTCCCACACCACCACAGGGATCCAGGTGCTGGCACAGTTTTGGAGAAACCAGAAAATTTTGGGAAATTTCCCCACCCTGGTACGGCCCCGAGCTCATCCTGAGGCCGAAGGGGAAGCTGAAGCTCCTTTGGGGAAAAGCAAAGCCACGACTCAAAATCCATCCCTGTCCCACTGTGGGATACTTGGATTTCAGCTTCCACCTTCCAGAGGGGGAAAAATCCCCGGGAAGTGGCTGGAGGACTCAGCAGCAGCTGGAATGTTTCATGTCCAGCTGTGCAATGAGTGGATGGGGGCGGCGAGCGCAGCCGGAATTCAGCAGCGGGGGGGGGATGCAGCCACTGCAAGGGGATGGAATTCCATAAAAATCCCCTGCTGGCTGCAGCAGCTGCTACAAGTGACCACAAACAGGCTGGAAGCGAAGCTTTCCCTTTCTGCAGCCTCTGGAGGAGCTGCTACAAAAACCCCAAATTTGATCCTAAAAACGCTGGGATTATTTTCCCTTTCTCCATTCCCTGTGTCAGGCACGGAGTCCCTTTGTTTTTGCAGGGTGGATGAATCCCCACATCCACCCCTAGGCAGGATTTTCTAGAGTCATGGAAAGGTTTAGGACCTTTTATTTTTGCAGGAGATGAATGAATCCCTACATCCACCCCTAGGCAGGATTTTCTGGAATCATGGAAAGGTTTAGGATGGAAGGGAATTTAGGGATGACCATGAAGTGGCAGGGACACCTTCCACTATCCCAGTGGACATTTTTTGCACAATATTTTCTTGTTTTCATCCTTTAAGCTCAATTCTCCAAAAATTGCTGCCCCTACCACCATTCCACATGCAGGATTTGCTGGACTTAGTCTGGGGGTCATCTGTTAAGTATGGTTGTGATTTGCTTGGCTTTATCCTCTGTACTGCAATGCTTTTGTGTAGGAAAACCAAGCTTTTGATGGCTGGCAAACTTAAATCATGTTTCTTTATTTATGACTACTCCTTTATGACATCCCAGCCCTGGGGTGGGTTTGGGGTCACTCCCCCCATCCCATCCCTGGGGGTGGATTTGGGGTCACTCCCCCCATCCCAGCCCTGGGCAGCCCGGGGGTGGGGACAGTGCTCAGCACAAGCTCAGGCTCTCTCTGTGCTCTGGGGTTGAAGTTTGCAGTTTGTTGCACAGGGCGTGGGTGAAAAGGGCTGAGCTGGGAGCTGCAGCCACAGCTCAGAGCAGGGCAGGGAGAGAGTGGGGGGTGTGAGAGTGCTGAGAGAGGAGAGAGGGGAGCAAGAGAATGAAGTTGGAGAGATTTTCCCATTTACAGCACAATAAATCTCCTTCTATGTTGAATATTCTAATTCCCACTAACCAACCTAATACAAGATACAAATTCTCTAACATTTACATACAGCCTATAGGAATTGCTACATTACCATGTTTTATTGCTTTCTTATCTCTAAACCTTATCTTGGGCCCTTCCTGCCATGCCTGGAGAGGGTCTCTGCTGGTTTTTTGGTGTTTTTGCAGCAATTGGCATTATCTTAACAAAGGGAGAAGATCTTCAACATCCACATTGCTGCTCTCAGCCACTCAGTCACAAACTGCTTTCATTTCCATCTCACTTATGGTTTCCATATTCTCAAAATCTTTCACTAGGCAATCATATTGATAAGGTTTTCCTGATTCCTCTTTCCCAACATTGGGAAAACATGCGAGTGCAAAAAACACCCCTTAAAAAAATTCCTGTTTCTTCCAAAAGAATCAGAAATGGGGGGAAAATAATGGAGTTTAATCCATGGAATTCCTAATTTCCGTGGGTTAGGAAAACAAAAGTTTATGGTCTCACATCCTTCAGTGCTCCCAGAACTGGGGGAGGAAGTGAAAACTTGGGAGAGGAATTTATTGCTAAGGATGGAACAGCAGGAATACGGAATTCATAAATCACACAGAGACTTTGCATAAATCAGAGCTGCCCAGTCTGGGAGAACATAATTAAAATACAGATTAGTTAGGATAATTAAAAAGGGACAAATTGTTAATCAATAGAAGATAGAATGGTAATTAATAACTCAAAGCAAATAAACATTAATTCCTTTTTTTGCTAAAATTTTGTAAAAATTTGTTAAAATTTGACAACTAACATCTAGAATTTGTGGGATTTTCCCCAGACCTCAGTGTTGGATAAAATAACTTTGACTTTCTAACTTACCAAATCTATTGGAGAGTTATTTCCCAGCTGATGGTGCCCCTTGTTGTGTTTTCCCAAAGGAGATCCAGCTCTTTCCTGGGAAACCCCCGGCCCGGAGCTGCCACGGGCACCACACACAGAGAGCACGACCCAGAGGGGTGAGCAACAGGATTGGGATTGGGTTTGGAGCTGCCATGGCAAAACCACAGCTCCAGGGTGTGGGAACCACAACATTCCCGTGGTGGGATCAGATTCACCCCATGGGATGAAATCCCAGTGGTCTTGTCCTGCTGTGAAGGACAGGTGTGTGCCAGTACAGGCAGGAGCTTCTCTTTGAAATGGAGAATGGAAACCCCCTCCCTCCAAATTATTATCATTTGGAAATTAAGGGGCTCTCAGGCAAAGAGATGGGAATTAGGAAGAACAGTTCTTTACTAGGAAAATTAAAATAGAAATGCAGGATTACAAAGAACAGTCCCAAACCCTGCCAGAGTCAGAATCCAAGCTGACACCCGTCAGGCAGTCAGGGTGTTGGCACAGTCCCATTCCATGGTGGCTGCATCCTCCTGCAGGGGCAGATGTGGCTCAGCTGGAGCAGTGCTCCTGGAGAAGGGGCAGTTCCCTCTGAAGGTGCAGGGATGATGTGGCAGGGTCTGGTTTTCCTCTGGAATCCAGTGGCAAAGGCTGCTCTGCTGTTCCAAATGTCAGTTTTTATCTGGGTAGGAAAGGCTTGGCTCCTGCCCTGGCTGGAGCATCTCCCATGGGATGATGGAATTTTATCAGCCATGCCCTGGGACTCACTGGCCATGAACAGGAGATCTCTCCTGGAGGGAGGATGGGCTGTGGGAAAGATAAAGATGATTGCCCCAGCTGGTTTAAAGCTGGCCCATGAGCAGATAATGTGTGCCAGGAGATCAGGGGCACTGCCCCACCTGGGGACAGATGGGGACAGAACACACATTGCTGCCACATCAACCCAGGGCACGGAAATGGCGGCGCAGCCTTTGGATTTGGGGAATTTTAAGATGTCCCATTGTTTTCCCAGCAGGTGCCAGCCCCAATTCCAGCCCCTCTCCAGCTTCCAGCCAGGCACCAGTGCCAGCAGCCCCTGATGTGTCCCCAGGCACAGCCAGGCCACCAGAGAGGATCCCAAGCCCGGACACGTCCTGGCTGGGGGAGGGGACAGCCCGCCGCCGCCCGTCCCGCCCACGGACTCTGCTGCAGGTTGGGCCGATTCCCACGGGAACACAAACCTCCCCCGGGGCTTCCTTCATCCACAAAGGCTCTTCTGCCTTTACAATGGAATTTTTCCCTTCTCCACCCTCCTTTTTAGTGAGGCTTCTCTCACCGTTTCCTCCCTTCACAGCTCAAAATTTCCTTTTCTCTCCTCTTTTCCAGTCTCCATCCAGGCCGTGGCTTCTTCCATTGGTAAGCTGGGAAAAAAACCAACTTATTTAGGAAACGGGGTTATTTTATTTTTTTAAAGTTTAAAATCCATTTTGGGGGCTGTGTGAGTTTTATTCCACGGGAATAAATTCCAATGGGAATGTCACTGAGGAAGGGAAGGATTCAGCACCCAAATTTCTTCCTGGAAAGAAGAATTCCCAATTCTTCCAGAGGTGGGGAGGGCACCTTGTGGTGGTGGCTGGAGTGGTTCTGGCTCCTTGTGGAGCTGTTCTGGTGGAATTCATCAGGAATTCATGGGCTGGGAGATGCTCCTCACTCCATGTGTCCATCCCACAGGATTCCTGGTGCTGCTGGCCATTGGAATGGCAGCTGCCTGCTGCTGGAGGAGGAAGTAAGTGCCATCAAAACCAAACCCCAGGGATTAATTTTCCAAAACTTCTGTTTTTTCCAAAGAAAAACCCTGGAATGATGCTCCTCTTGCCCCCACAGGTGCTGCAGGCAGGGCTACACAGTGACAGAGACAGACATTCCCATGGGGGCTCTTCCCTCAGGGAGCCAGGGGGTGGCTCCTGCTGTCATTGTCCCCACGGGCTGAGCAACCACCCTGGGGACACGTGGGGCACCCACCATCCCCAGGGATGCCTGAGGATGGAATTCTGGATGCTCCCCTGAGCACAGGGAGCAGCCAGGGAGGTGTGGCTGCTCTTCCCAGCCTCAACAGGGATGATTCCCAGGGAGGATCCCAAAGGTGGGTGCGGGGGGTGTCCTGCACTGGGAGCTGGGATCTGGGGGATTGGCTCTGGGGGTGCTGCTGGTGGGCAGGGATAGGGTTGGGATGTTGGGATGGGGTTTGGGATGAGGCTGAGCTGCCCTGCCCCAGGTAACTCCCATTCCCTGGCCAGGAGCACAGGTAGAGCTGGAGTAGCTGGATAAATCCCATCCCTTTCCCAGCTTTGGCCCAAATCCCAGAAAATGTTTGTAGATGGATCCAGCCAAGAATCCCCCCCCATCCTCATCCCTTTCCCAGCTTTGTCCCAAATCCCAAAAATAAGGTGGAGAGGGACCCAGCCAAGAATCCCCCCCCCTCCATCCCTTTCCTGGCTTTGTCCACAAATGGACCCAAACCCCAGAAAATGTATGGAAAGGGACCCAGCCAAGCAACTCCCCACATCCTCACCCCTTTCCCAGCTTTAATCCCAAATCCCACAAAATGTTTGGAGAGGGACCCAGCCAAGAATCCCCACTCCACATCCCTTTCCCAGCTTTGTCCCAAATCCCAGGGATCAGATGGGCAAGGACCCAGCCAAGCATCCCCCCACATCCTCATCCCTGTCCTGCTCTCTTCCAGGCCCTGAGCCAGAGCCAGAGGTGCTGGGACCCTGCCAGGCTCACACCCAGCTCAGGGATCCTTTGGAAGCACTTCCAGCACCCATCCCAGCTCTGGATCCTGGAGCAGTCTCTCCACAGACACCATCAAGGACCAAAAACCACAATTTGGGGAATATTTTCCTGTGTGTGTTTTCCCTTGATCCATTAGCAGGTTTTCTCCACTTGTTTCCTTACCCAGGTTTTTTCCACTTGTTTCTTTACACTCCAGAAAAGGCAACTCTCTATTTTTATGTATAAATAAATATATTTTATATAGAAAAATAACACTCAGAGCAGTGGATTCTTTAACTGGATGTCTCAGGGAAGGACTGGATTGGGATGAATCCATCCCCAGAGCACCAAGGACATAACCACTGGACACCACAGAAATGAAGGGTTCACTCCCATCCTCCACTGGCCCAGTGGCAGCTGCCAGTTCTCAAAAAGCTTTGGAAGCAGTAGGGATCCAAATTCCATGGAATTCCTTCTCCTGGCTGCTTCTGTCCAGTTTGTGCCTCTGATCTGGGCTGATCCAATTCACTCCTGGCTTTGTGATCTCATCCAGATCCAAGAATTTGGGGGAATTCCCACAAAGGAATGCAGTCCTGGAGTCAGAAGTGCAGCTCCATGAATGGGAAATTCCAGGATGCACGAGATTGCTGCAGCAGGCACAGCCCACAGTGTCCATTCCCCTCTCTGAAACCACTTCCAGTTTTGATTTCCCATGGAAAACAGCTCTGGAATTGTGGCAGGGAGAGTGTGATCCACCTGAGCATTCCCAGGAGGGCTGGGAAATAAAGAAGATTTAAGGGCAGGGAAGAGACACAAAGGAAGTGTTCAGGGCTTTTTTTGGCTGTAAGTTTAATTTTAGGACTGGAAATCCCTCCCCAGTTTGTCCCTGAGTTGGGCTGAAACCAAAGCAAAGAAATTTTTCTGCTGCTGCCTCATTTCCTCCCTCCTGGTTGGCTGCAGGGAGAAGGGAAAGAGTCCAGGGAAATCCTTTGGCTGCAAGGATGGAAAATTAATTCTCTTAAGAGATTATGATTTCCTCCCATGGCTGGGCAGGAACACTTCATTTCCAAGATATAAACTTCCTTTGGATGCTTTCCAGCATTGTGTTTCCTCTTCTTCCAGTGGATCAGAGGATTTCCAGGAATGCTGGGATATTCAGGAAGTTTGGCACTGGTGAGAGGGGGAAGAGGGGGAATGCTCCAAAATGAATCCTGTTGTGTCTGATGCCATTCCTAAAGTGCAGATTCCTCTGGATATCCCATCCCCAGCTCCTGGAGGAAAGGAATCACAGCGTCCCCAGGGAGCCTGGGAGTTCCTCTGGAGCTGGGAACATCCTGTACTAAAATCCACTGGAATTTGGAGCTGAGCTGAAATCCTGCTCCAAAACCTACCTGGAATTTGGAACTGGGAACATCTTGCTCCAAAATCCACCAGGAATTTGGAGCTGGGCTGAAATCCTGCTCCAACATCTGCCTGGAATTTGGAACTGGGAACATCTTGCTCCAAAATCCACCTGGAATTTGGAGCTGGGCTGAAATCCTGCTCCAACATCTGCCTGATTTTAGAGCTGGGCTGAAATCCTGCTCCAACATCTGCCTGGAATTTGGAGCTGGGCTGAAATCCTGCTCCAACATCTGCCTGGAATTTGGAGCTGGGCTGAAATCCTGCTCCAACATCTGCCTGGAATTTGGAGCTGGGCTGAAATCCTGCTCCAACATCTGCCTGATTTTAGAGCTGGGCTGAAATCCTACTCCAACATGTGGCTGATTTTGCTGCTGGGATGTGCCAAGAGGATTTGCCCCACCTCCAGGATGGCTCTGGGAAGCTGGAGGGGTTTGTTAGAGCTGGATTTGCCCTTCCTGGATTGCTGGGGAAGAGATGAGTGGAGCCAGGCAGCCAAAGAACTGCTGGGTGCAGGCCTGGCACAGGAACCCCCCTGGATCCCGGCTGCCATCGCTCTGTGGGAGGAGAAAAGGAGATTCAGGGAGGGGGAAGCTGCAGGAACACAACCTCACCTTCCCAGCTCTGCCACAATCCAGGCAAGGATGTGCCCAAGGCAAGGAAATCCCACACAGAATCATGGAATGGCTGGGAAATCTCTGTAAGGACAGGCCTGTCCCCAAGTGCCACAGGGCTTTGAAACCCTCCAGGAATGGGAATTCCACCCCTGCCTTGGGCAGCCCAATGCTTGGAACCCTTTCCATGAAGGAATTTTCCCCAAAATCCAGCCTAAAGCTGTTCCCTCTTGTCCTGGACATGGAGCTCCACAGGTTCCTGGTGTTCCCTACAGAGCTCAGCCTTCCCAGCAGCCTCTGGAGAAGGATCCAAACCCAAACCTGCCCCAAAAGTTGGATTGTCACCAGGGCCAGGGCTGCTGTGCCAATCCCACATGGACATTCCATGAGTCACACATGGGATCTGACACAGCAAAACCCCAAACCTGGATCCATCTGAGGTCTCAGATGGGATGTTCAGGATTGAGGGGATCTGTGGGAAGTGATCTGGAATCACCCTTGGGATTCACCCCTGCTTGTGAGCACGAGCAAATGGATGGGGAGCTGAGATCCCTGCTCAGAACAGGACTGCAATGGCTTGGGAAGGCTCCAAAACCCCAAACCCCAAACCCCAGGGAAGTGACATACATGAGTCAATGGGAGCTTCTTCACCCCCAGCCCAGAGCTGAATTCCAGGGAATTTGCACATCCTGACACACAACAAGTGACAGCAGCTCTGTCCTTGTCCTTCCCAGCCTCACCCAGCAGCTCCACCCGCAGGAAACGCTCCTAGGAAACAGGAAAAAAAGGGAATTTCACCCCTCAGAGGGAGCTGAGGCAAAATGAAAGTTGTTCCATAATTTTTTTAACCCCTAATGAAGTGACATGAAGCATGATGGGATTTAAAGAAGGAACAAAACCCCAGATTCCTGGTGAGGAAAAAGCTCCAGTGGAAATCAGTGGAAGGAAAGGGGGGAAAGGAAAAGGGGGGAAAGGAAAAGGAAGGAGAATAAAGGAAATGGAATAAAGGAAATGGAATAAAGGAAGGGGAATAAAGGAAGGGGAATAAAGGAAGGGGAATAAAGGAAGAGCTGGAAGGCCCTGAAGGCAGGGAAAGGAAACCTCCACACCTCCATGGAGATAAAACCCAAGATCTGTGGAAAACAAGATCCAAATGCAAGAACTATGGAAAAACCCCAGTGCAATCCTGTGTCTTCCTGCTGGAATCTCTGATGGAGCAGCAAAAAGGAGGAATCAAAATGATTCCTGCTGCTCTGTGTGTGCCAGCACAGGGAGTGCTCCATGGCATGAACCCCAGGGTCAGGATGGAGTTTGGGATCATCCTTTGGGAAGGTTTCACTCACTCCAGCCAGGGTCAGGAGGTTTTCCAGGGATCTGGAGAGCAGCAGGCATTTCTTGGCTCTGGTCACGGCCACGTAGAGCAGGTTCCACTCATCCTCAGCACTCCTGCCTGCAGGGAGCAGAGACAACCTGAAACACTCTCCTTAGAAAATCAGGATTTTAGTTACCTTGCTGTGCTGGGGACACATGGCAAGGGGGGGGTGGTGGCCCATTCCCCCAAGGAAAGCCACTTAAGAGCACGTGGTTTAAAACAAAAAAAAGCAGCCTCTCTCTGGGAGCCTCCCCTGAGGCTGCGGGGACCAATCGGAGACCTGGGTTGTTGATTGACAGCCCAGGAAACCAATTAGAACGCTGTTTCGCTTTTACGAATCACAGAGAAGAAGAGTTGGTGGGTGGGGCCCCCGGGGGGGAGGACCCGGTCTGACCCCGGGTCCCGGGGGGAGCCAGGCCCCGGCCCCGAAGGCCCGGGGGATGGCCTGGACCCAGCCCCCGCTCTGGCCCGGCGGGCCCGGTCCCGGATGCCCCGGGGGGAAACCCGGTCTGACCCGGCCCGGGAGCCCAGCTCGGCCCCACGCGCAGGCCCGCCCGGCCCGGCTCGGCCGGCTCGGTTCGGCCCGGCCCGGTTCGCCCGGCCGCAGAAAGAATTCCAGCCAGCTCATCACCACGTGTGGCTGCGTTTTTTCCAGCATGGCTTCAGCCTGGCTTTTTACCGTTTTGGATACAAGTTTAACTTTTAGTGCCTGAATGAGACTTGGGATTTCCTGAGCTCCCCAGAACAAAAAGCATGAAGCAAGAGGAATTACAGAAGTCAGTAGAATGAAGACCAGAGTCATAAGCAGGAGAGAAGGAAAAAGTCACCACTGATAAGTAGCTTAAAACCTTTTTTTTTGTGGGCTTTAGAGGATCGTGACTTTACTTAAAATTCCTTTAAACTGTAGAATATACTTGGGGAGGTTAAGGTGCCTGAGAAGAAGACTTTTTTTGACTCGAGAAATGGAGCTCTCTGTCTTTGGGACTGGAATTGGACAGAGACATTTGAGTGAAAAGTGAGATAAAGAGACTTTTTGTGTTTTCTCAGTGGCTTGCCTTTAAAATGACTGAGATAAAGGGACTTTTTGTGTTCTCAGCAGCCTGCCTTTAAAATGACACCCCATGTGTTTTCAGCAACCCAAATACAGCTCTGAAAAGACTGTGGAAATGGGAGGAAAAATCATAATTTGTAGTTTCCGGGTGGATGTGAGTTATGAGGGTGAGACACCCTCTAAGCCTAAACAAAAAGAGGGACTTTTCTCTCTAGAGTGAACTGAAATGATTATTTAAGTGAATAACTGACCAAAGTGTTTTTCTGTATGTTGCTGGTATGAAGAAAGGGGGAGGAGGGAATAATCTGGAAATCTCATTCTGAATTGTTTTGTGTTGTTAATAAATTTCTTGTACCCTTTTTAAGCTTTAAGCCTGCTTTGTCTTTACTCCTAAACTCGATCCCCAAGAGAAATTAAATATATTAAAACTGGCAACCCCAGTCACACCGTGACACTTGCTGAAAATAATTCAAGCAAGTTAAGAGGGAGTAGTTATCTGAAATTTAAATAGTTGGTTGTCTGTCATTTGATGTTTGCTCAGCTGTGCTGACAATGGGAAAAGATGAAAGCAGTGAGCAGATCCAAAGGAACACAGACAATGCAACCAGAAATTGATTCTTTGAGAAACTGGACTATCCCCAGAAATCATTTGTATTGTCACTGATAGAAAAGGTCAGGAGTTTAGGGTGAGGAAGACTCACCTTAATTCCTCCTTTTAAGACCCCTCCCCACGAAAACGACCCCAGACTTAATTGAAGCAGTCAATCAATGCTTAATGGCTATTCAAGCTAATTAGCATAGGAAGGGGGGGTGGGAGGGGCTGTTATTATCAATATGGATTTGTTTGAATCCTCTGTCAATAAATAGATTTTGTGATCACCTGTGATTTTGCAGTGTATCAGAGGATCACCTCACATAAACATTCACTTTGTAACTTTAAATTGTCAGAGAGTCTCTTGTCTGTCCCAGGTGAGTGTCAGTGTCAGACCAATACTCTGATTTTGGTCAATCAAATCCATGGATTTAGGGATCAGCAGCTCTGTGCTCCTTCAATGTTTCACCAGCTTGGGTGAGGCTTGGAGCAGCCTGGGATGGTGGGAAGTGTCCATGCCCATGGAATTTGGGTGGGATTTGAGGTCCCTTCCAAACCAAACCATGCCAGGATTCCAGCTCTGGAAGGGCAGTGGGGGCTTCTCTGGAAAATCAGGAATTTGTAACCCCTGTGTTTGCTGGGCAGCTCCTGCCTCATCCCAAATTCCTCCCTCCAGGACTCTGAACATGGCCAGAGAAAATTCCTGTTTTCCAGTTTGGAGCCCTGGATTCCCTCTGCTCACTGGGGAGGGAGCAGCTCCCCCAGAACAGGGAAGCAGAGAATTCCCAAAGCTGGATTGGGCTTTGCTGCCACACAGCTCCAGGCCTGGCTGCAGGAATATTTAGGGAATGGGAGAATCCTTAGGGCTGGAGAAGGTGTGCAGGAGAATGAGGAGAGAGAAGTTGTTTTAATGGGAAAAAATCACTCAATGGGAAAAATCAGTTTTTGAACCAATTTTTAGAGCCCCTAAAACAGGGAGGGCTCTAAAAACAGGCACAAAAAACAACAGGTACTTGAGCTTTCTTTTCCTTACTCTGTTTGGACACAAGATCCTGGAATCATGGAATTATTTAGGTTGGGAAAAGGCCTCCAAGACATGGAGTCCAACCATTCCAAGCACTGCCAGGGCCACCCCTGTCCCCAAGTGTCACATCCACAGGGTTTGAAATCCCTGCAGGAGTAGAGATCCCTGCACAGTTCCAGGGCCTGACAATTTTTTTCCATGGAGAGATTTTCCCTAAAATCCAACCTAAACTTCTCCCAGCACAGCTTGAGGGTAAAAATGGGATCAGAAATGGGATCAGGAATGCTGAGCTGCCCCAGAGCTGGGATTGCCCCTGGGCACAAGGGTGGGATGAGCCTTCCACACAAATCCCACTGGGAATGGGTTTATCCCACTCCCTTACTCACTTGGATGGGATTTTTGGAGCCAGGGAATAATTTTGGTTGGAAAAGATTTTCTAGGATTGGATCCAGCCATTCCCAGCACTGCCAAGGCCACCCCTGTCCCCAAGTGCCACATGCACAGGGTTTGAAATCCCTGCAGGAATTGGGGGCTCCACCCCTTCCCTGGGCCCATTCCAATGCTTTATAGCCCTTTCCAGGATGGAATTTCCCAAAAATCCAATCTAAACCTGCCCTGGCCCAGCCTGAGGCTGTTCCCTCTCCTCCTGTCCCTGGCAGCAGAGCCCAAATCCCTCCAAGAATTCAGGGACTTGTGCAGAGCCACAAGGTCCCCCCTGATCCCCCCTTTCTCCAGGCTGAGCCCCTTCCCAGCTCCCCCAGCTTTTCCTGGTTTTCCAGCCCCTTTTCTTTCCCACTTTTTGGAGCTGTCCCCTCACCCAGAGCCACGTTCATCCTCCTCAGGAGAGCCCCAGTGACAGGAGAAGGGATTTGCACAAAATCATCAGCGACACAAACGGTGTCGAATTCCAGACCCTTGGCTTGGTGCACGGTGCCCACGAGGAAATCTGGGAAAAACCAGGAGAGAGGAAAGATCAGTCTAGGCAGCAATTATTATTTTTTGTTTGTTTGTTTGTTTGTTTCATTTCATTCTGTACCCATTCTCCCAAATTTAAATCGGGGAATAAAGGCCGAAGCTCCACTGTGGGGAATGTGGGTGGATGGAGGGATGGAGGGATGGAGGGATGGATGGAGGGAATTTGTACTGAGGGAGATTCCTCTTGGCATCCCAAGCTCCAGCCACATTTCCCAAACAGGAATGTTCAGTATTTGAGGAATTTTATCTTCCTAAATTCCAATAAAAATCCCAAATGGTCATGGGTTCCATATTCCACTGTCCCAGGTGCTCCCAGCCCCAATGTCCAACCTGGGACATTGCAGGGATCCAGGGATTCTCTGGCAATTCCAGCCCAGCCAGGAATTCCTTCCCCAATCTCCCCTTTCCCAATTCCCTGTGTCCTGTCCCTCCATCCCTTGTCCCCAGTCCCTCTCCAGCTCTCCTGGAGCCCCTCCAGGCCCTGGAATGTGCTGGAAGCTCTCCCTGGATCCTTCCCTTCTCCAGCCTGGCAATTCCCAGCTCTCCACAAGCTCCCATTGGATCCATCTCCTCTCCAAGGAATTGATGCATCCAGGGCCTTCCCTTGCAATCTCAGGGAACCATCAAGGCTCTCCCTTCCCTTTTCCTCTCTTTTCTCTCCCCACTTGCCATCCAAATCCCTGCCAATGGATTCTGATGTGAACATTCCCAACTCCAGAATGGAAGGATTCCAATCTCAAAATCTCCCTTTCCTTTCTCCCCAAAAAACCAACTCCATCCAATTCCAGGTGAGGAACTGTCCAGGATGGGACTGGAAAACAATCCTGTTTTTTTCCCCATGTTGAAGGGACTGCAAAATCATCCTGATTTTTTCCAGGGTAAGTGATTGGAAAATTTTTCCAATCTTTCTCAGGATGAGAGGTGATTGGAAAATAATCCTGATTTTTTCCAGGATGAGGAGATTGGAAAATTATCCTGACCAGATTTTTTTCCAGGATGAGATGATTGGAAACCAATCCCAATTTTTTTCCAGGATGAGATGATTGAAAACAATCCCAATTTTTTTCCAGGATGAGGAGATTGGAAAATTATCCTGATTTTTTTTTTCCAGGATGAAATGATTGAAAACAATCCCAGATTTTTTCCAGGATGAGATGATAGGAAACCAATCCCGAATTTTCTCCAGGATAAGAAAACCAGAACACCACCCTGATTTTTCCCACTTTGAGCTGACTCCAACCAATCCCAGATTTTTTCCAGGATGAGATGATTGGAAACCAATCCCAATTTTTTTCCAGGATGATTGGAAAACTACCCCAATTTTTTCCAGGATGAGGTGATTGCAAAACAAATCCCAGATTTTCTCCAGGATAAGAAATCCAGAACACCACCCTGATTTTTCCCACTTTGAGCTGACTCCAACCAATCCCAGATTTTTTCCAGGATGAGATGTTTGGACACCAATCCCGAGTTTTCTCCAGGATAAGATGATTGGAAAATTACCCCAAATTTTTCCAGGATGAGGTGATTGCAAAACCAATCCCGAATTTTCTCCAGGATAAGAAATCCAGAACACAACCCTGATTTTTCCCACTTTGAGCTGACTCCAACCAATCCCAGATTTTTTCCAGGATGAGATGATTGGAAAATTACCCCAGTTTTTCCAGGATGAGGTGATTGGAAACCAATCCAAATTTTTCTCCAGGATAAGATGATTGGAAAATTACCCCAAATTTTTCCAGGACGAGGTGATTGAAAAACCAATCCCGGATTTTCTCCAGGATAAGAAACCCAGATTTTTCCCACTTTGAGCTGACTCCAACCAATCCCAGTTTTTTTTCCAGGATCTCCCCTCACCTGCCAGCCCCTCGTGGCCCACGTGGCAGGCCTGGATCCTGCTCAGCAGCTGGGGGATGCTGTCCCTGTGCCTCTCCACAATGCAGATTTTGCTCTGCAGGTCCCGGTCGTCCACGCGCTGCGCGAATTCCTTCAGCCCCACCAACCCCTGGGACTCCTCCCATTTCTTAATGAAGGGATCCTCAATCTCCAGATTTGCTGCCAGGGAGAAAAAATAATTAAATTTATTTATTTATTTAATTCATTTTCATTTCTTTCAATTTTTTTTGTTTTTTTTTTTTCCATTAAGAACTCATCCGGCGCTGTTGGGATTTTTAAAGGAATGATTTTCATCCTGAATTTTATCTGGAATTTTATTCTGAATTTTATTCCATATTTGATAGAAAATCCTGACTTTTAACCTGAATTTCATTCCATATTTAAAAGGAAATCCTGGATTTTATCCTGAATTTTAACCTGAATTTCATTCCATATTTAAAAGGAAATCCTGGATTTTATCCTGAATTTTAACCTGAATTTCATATTCCATATTTTAAAGGAAATCCTGGATTTTATCCTGAATTTTAACCTGAATTTCATTCCATATTTAAAAGGAAATCCTGGATTTTATCCTGAATTTTAACCTGAATTTCATATTCCATATTTTAAAGGAAATCCTGGATTTTATCCTGAATTTTAACCTGAATTTCATTTCATATTTAAAAAGAAATCCTGGATTTTATCCTGAATTTTAACCTGAATTTCATTCCATATTTAAAAGGAAATCCTGGATTTTATCCTGAATTTTAACCTGAATTTCATTCCATATTTAAAAGGAAATCCTGGATTTTATCCTGAATTTTAACCTGAATTTCATTCCATATTTAAAAGGAAATCCTGGATTTTATCCTGAATTTTAACCTGAATTTCATTCCATATTTAAAAGGAAATCCTGGATTTTATCCTGAATTTTAACCTGAATTTCATTCCATATTTAAAAGGAAATCCTGGATTTTATCCTGAATTTTAACCTGAATTTCATTCCATATTTAAAAGGAAATCCTGGATTTTATCCTGAATTTTAACCTGAATTTCATTCCATATTTAAAAGGAAATCCTGGATTTTATCCTGAATTTTAACCTGAATTTCATTCCATATTTAAAAGGAAATCCTGGATTTTATCCTGAATTTTAGAGGAAATTCTGAATTTTATCTGGAATTTGATTCCATATTTTAAAGGAAATCCTGATTGAAATCTTGAATTTTATCCTGATTTTTTCCATATTTTAAAGGAAATCCTGAATTTTAGTCTGAATTTTATTCTGTATTTTAAAGAGAATTTGGAATTTTATCCTGAATTTGAAAGGAAATCCTGAATTTTATCCTGAATTTCATTCCATATTTTAAAGGAAATCCTGGATTTTATCCTGAATTTTAAAGGAAATTCTGAATTTTATCCTGAATTTCATTCCATATTTTAAAGGAAAAAAGACAAAAAGACAAAAAAAAAAAGACAAAAAAAGACAAAAAGACAAAAAAAGACAAAAAAAGACAAAAAGACAAAAAGACAAAGACAAAAAAAGACAAAAAAAGACAAAAAATTTTCTCAATATAATAATTTTAATCTTAATAAGTTATTCATTTTAATAAATTAAGAATTTTATTAAGAAATATAGTAAATTTATTTATAAGATGAAATAAAACTAAAAGAAGAGAAAATAAAAGATGACAAAATGAAATATGACAAAATGAAATATGACAAATTAAAACATCTTATTATTTAATTTATTACATTCATAAATTCAATTTATTCCAAACTGCAGAAGATTTTCAGCCCTGAGCACTCCAACCCCTCCTTGAATTGGAATTTGGGTGGAAAATTTGAAATATCAGCCTTAAATTCCCAAGGATGAGGCTCCAATCCTGCTAAAATTCCCAAAATCCAGCTCCAAAACTCCTTCCCTGCTCCATCCTTGAGAATAATGGGAGAAATAATCAAAAAATTGGGATAAATGATCCAAAAATTGGGATAAATGATCCAAAAATTGGGATGAGGCCTGCACAGGTTGGAGCATAAGGGCATCTCTGGGCACAAAAATTTCCTGTTTTTTCCTGAAAATTCCTGCTTTTTTTCTGGAATATTCATTTAAAACCTTGGAACAACTTGTTCCAGCTGTCCCTCCCTTTTTCTCTTCCCCATCCCTGATAAAAATGGGATAAATTATCCTAAAAATGGGACAAATGATCCAAAAAATGGGATGAGGCCTGGTCAGGTTGGAGCATTAACGGCATCTCTGGGCACAAAAAATTTCCTGTTTTTTTCTGAAAAATTCCTGCTTTTTCTGAAAAATTCCTGCTTTTTTCTGGAATATTCATTTAAAACCACAGAACAACTTGTTCCATCCCTCTTTTTTTGTCCTATCCCTCATAAAAACGAGATAAATGATCCTAAAAATTTGATGAGGCCTGCACGGGTTAGAGTATAACAGCATTTCTGGGCACAAAAAAAATCCTGTTTTTTCCTGAAAATTCCTGCTTTTTCCTGGAATATTAATGTAAAACCTTGGAACAATTTGTTCCACCTGTCCATCCATCTTTCCCTGCCCCACCCCTGATAAAAATGGGACAAATAATCCTAAAAATGGGATGAGGCCTGCACAGGTCGGAGAATAACAGCATCTCTGGGCACAAAAAAAATCCTGTTTTTCCCTGAAAATTCCTGCTTTTTCCTGGAATATTCCTTTAAAACCTTGGAACAATTTGTTCCATCCCTGTTTCATTGCCTCATCCCTCATAAAAATGGGATAAATTATCCTAAAATCAGGACAAATGATCCTAAAAATTTGATGAGGCCTGCATGGGCTGGAGCATAACAGCATCTCTGGGAATAAAAAAAAATCCTGTTTTTTCCTGAAAATTCCTGCTTTTTTTCTGGAATATTCATTTAAAACCTCAGAACAACTTGTTACATCCCTCTTTCATTGCCCCATCCTGCACAAAAATGGGACAAAGAATCCTAAAAATGGGATGAGGCCTGCACAGGCTGGAGCATAATAACATCCCTGGGCATAAAAAAATTCTTGTTTTTTCCTGAAAATTCCTGCTTTTTTCCTGGAATATTCATTTAAATCCTTGGAATAACTTGTTCCAGCTGTCTCTCCCTCTTTCCCTGCCCCATCCCTATTAAAAATGGGATAAATTATCTTCAAAATGGGACAAATGATCCAAAAAATGGGATGAGGCCTGGTCAGGTTGGAGCATTACGGCATCTCTGGGCACAAAAAATTCATGTTTTTTCCTGAAAATTCCTGCTTTTTCCCAGAATATTTATTTTAAACCTTGGAACAACTTGTTCCAGCTGTCCATCCCTCTTTCCCTGCCCCATCCTTGATAAAAACAGGACAAAAATTTCCTAAAAATGGGATGAGGCCTGCAAGGGTTGGAGCATAATTGTGCATCTCTGGGCATGAAAAATTCCAGTTTTTTCCTGGAATATTCCCTGAAATCCTTGGAATTGGACTGGGCCTCACCCCAATGATGTGGATTTTGGCCGGGGGGACTCTCCCAGAGAATTCCACGGCGTCCTCAAACACGTTCAGGTTGCTCCGGGACAGCACGGCCACCTTGCCGAGCCGGCCGCCCCGCACGTCCCCTGATGGAGAAATCCCAGTGAGCCATGGGGACATCCCAGTGAGCCATGGGGACATCCCAGTGAGCCATGGAGAGTCCCAGGAGAAATCCCAGTTAGCCATGGAGAAATCCCAGTGAGCCATGGGGACATCCCAGTGAGCCATGGGGACATCCCAGCCATGGACATTCCCAGTTAAATCCCAGTGAGCCATTCCCAGTTAGCCATGGGGACATCCCAGTGAGCCATGGAGAGTCCCAGGGGAAATCCCAGTTAGCCATGGAGAAATCCCAGTGAGCCATGGGGACATCCCAGTTAGCCATGGACATTCCCAGTTATCCACAGCCATTCCCAGTTACCCACGGCCATTCCCAGGAAAAATTCCCAGTTATCCACAGCCATTCCCAGTTACCCACGGCCATTCCCAATTATCCATTGACATTCCCAGCAGGAATTCCCAGTTACCCATTGCCATTCCCAGGAAAAATTCCGAGTTATCCACAGCCATTCCCAGTTATCCACGGCCATTCCCAGCAGGAATTCCCAGTTACCCACAGCCATTCCCAGGAAAAATTCCCAGTTATCTACAGCCATTCCCAGTTATCCACGGCCATTCCCAGCAGGAATTCTCAGTTACCCAAGGCCATTCCCAGCAGGAATTCCCAGTTACCCACAGCCATTCCCAGTTATCCACGGCCATTCCCAGCAGGAATTCCCAGTTACCCACAGCCATTCCCAGTTATCCACAGCCATTCCCAGCAGGAATTCTCAGTTATCCACAGCCATTCCCAGCAGGAATTCCCAGTTACCCAAGGCCATTCCCAGCAGGAATTCCCAGTTATCCACAGCCATTCCCAGCAGGAATTCCCAGTTATCCACGGCCATTCCCAGCAGGAATTCCCAGTTACCCACAGCCATTCCCAGTTACCCACGGCCATTCCCAGTTACCCACGGCCATTCCCAGCAGGAATTCCCAGTTACCCTTAACATCCTTATTCCCCATAACCAATGCCCCAATGCCCATTTCCATCCCAACCCCGGCCATTTTTTTGGGAATTCCCAGATTCCCATTCCCAGCTCACCAGGCTGGCTCCCTCCCAGCAGGGTTTTCCCCCGGATCCCTTTGCACACATCCAGGATTGCCGATCCCACAAAGGCGATCTCGGGCCCGAAGCGGAAACTCTGCACGGAAAAAAAAAATCCCAGAATCAGCAGGAAAAAATTTTTGGGAATCTACAAAAAAGATTTTGCTCTGTATGGAATTATGGCATTGCCAGCTATATTCTGGATATTTTTTTTTTTTTTTTCCATGGAAGAAACATCAAAATCCTGCCAAAAATATTCCTGGAAATTCTGGTTGTTCTTAAAAGATTTTGGAGAACTTCTCCTTTGGAAAAAGGAAAAAAAAAAAAATCCCTCCAAAATATTCCCAGAAATTACAGTCATTCTTAAATCCAAATTTTGTGATTCCCATCAGCATCCTGGACAAATTTTCTTTTGGAAAAAGGAAAAAAAATCCCTCCAAAATATTCCTGGAAATTCTGGTTGTTCTTCAAACCTTCTGGAGAACTTTACCTTTGGGAAAAGGATCCAAATCCCTCTAAAATATTCCTGGAAATCCTGATTGTTCTTAGAACTTCTGGAGAACTTTTCTTTTGGAAAAAGGAAAAAAAAAATCTCTCCAAAATATTCCCAGAAATCACAGGGATGCTTAAATCCAAATTTTGTGATTCCCATCAACATCCTGGACAAATTTTGTCTTGAAAAGGCACCAAAAATCCTCAAAATATTCCCATAAATCATGGTTGTCCTTAAAACTTTCTGGAGAACTTGGAAAAGGCACCAAAAATTCCCAAAATATTTCTATAAATCCTGGTTTAGACCCCAAAGACCCCAAACCAAAAAATACCCAAAAACAAAACAAAAAAAATCCAAAAAAACCCACCAACCCCCCCCCAAAAAACAAAACAAAAACCCCCAAAAAACCCCACAAAACAAAAACCACCACCAAAAAAAGAATCTCCCTTAACAAAAAAAAAAAAAAATCCTCCATCCTAATTTTTAACTTCCCCAGGCCAGGATGGGATCACTGCACTGAATCCCAAAATTCCAAAGGTGGGAATTTGGCAGTTTTGCAGGATTTGGGGTTTGCTCACTGAACCCCCAATTCCAAAATTTCCCAATTTTGGCAGGAGTTGGGGTTTGCTCACTGAACCCCCCAATTCCAAAATTTCCTAATTTTACAGGATGTGGGGTTTGCTCACTGAACCCCCCCAATTCCAAAATTTCCCAATTTTGCAGGATTTGGGGTTTGCTCACTGAACCCCCCCAATTCCAAAATTTCCCAATTTTGGCAGGATTTGGGGTGTGCTCACTGAACCCCCCAATTCCAAAATTTCCTAATTTTGGCAGGATTTGGGGTGTGCTCACTGAACCCCCCAATTCCAAAATTTCCTAATTTTGGCAGGAGTTGGGGTTTGCTCACTGAACCCCCCAATTCCAAAATTTCCCAATTTTGGCAGGAGTTGGGGTTTGCTCACTGAACCCCCCAATTCCAAAATTTCCCAATTTTGGCAGGATTTGGGGTTTGCTCACTGAACCCCGCAATTCCAAAATTTCATAATTTTGGCAGGAGTTGGGGTTTGCTCACTGAACCCCCCAATTCCAAAATTTCCCAATTTTGGCAGGATTTGGGGTTTGCTCACTGAACCTCTCAATTCCAAAATTTCCCAATTTTGGCAGGAGTTGGGGTTTGCTCACTGAACCCCCCCAATTCCAAAATTTCCCAATTTTGGCAGGAGTTGGGGTTTGCTCACTGAACCTCTCAATTCCAAAATTTCATAATTTTGGCAGGATTTGGGGTTTGCTCACTGAACCCCCCAATTCCAAAATTTCATAATTCTGGCAGGATTTGGGGTTTGCTCACTGAACCCCCAATTCCAAAATTTCCCAATTTTGGCAGGATGTGGGGTTTGCTCACTGAACCCCCCAATTCCAAAATTTCCCAATTTTGGCAGGATTTGGGGTTTGCTCACTGAACCCCCCAATTCCAAAATTTCCCAATTTTGGCAGGAGTTGGGGTTTGCTCACTGAACCCCCCAATTCCAAAATTTCCCAATTTTGGCAGGAGTTGGGATTTGCTCACTGAACCCACCAATTCCAAAATTTTCCAATTTTGGCAGGATTTGGGGTTTGCTCACTAAACTCACAAATTCCAAAATTTCCTAATTTTGGCAGAGTGTGGGGTTTGCTCACTGAACCCCCCAATTCCAAAATTTCTCAATTTTGGCAGGAGTTGGGGTTTGCTCACTGAACCCCCAATTCCAAAATTTCCCAATTTGGCAGGAGTTGGGGTTTGCTCACTGAACCCCCCAATTCCAAAATTTCCCAATTTTGGCAGGATGTGGGATTTGCTCACTGAACCCCCAAATTCCAAAATTTCCCAATTTTGGCAGGAGTTGGGGTTTGCTCACTGAACCCCTTAATTCCAAAATTGGGAAATTTTGCAGGAGTTGGGGTTTGCTCACTGAACCCCCAATTCCAAAATTTCCCAATTTTGGCAGGAGTTGGGGTTTGCTCACTGAACCCCCCAATTCCAAAATTTCCCAATTTTGGCAGGATGTGGGGTTTGCTCACTGAACCCCCCAATTCCAAAATTTCCCAATTTTGGCAGGAGTTGGGGTTTGCTCACTGAACCTCCCAATTCCAAAATTTCCCAATTTTGGCAGGAGTTGGGGTTTGCTCACTGAACCCCCCAATTCCAAAATTTTCCAATTTTGGCAGGATTTGGGGTTTGCTCACTGAACCTCCCAATTCCAAAATTTCCCAATTTTGGCAGGATGTGGAGTTTGCTCACTGAACCCCCAATTCCAAAATTTCATAATTTTGGCAGGAGTTGAGTTTTGCTCACTGAACCCCCAATTCCAAAATTTCCCAATTTTGGCAGGAGTTGGGGGTTTGCTCCTAAACCCCCAATTCCAAAATTTCCCAATTTTGGCAGGATGTGGGATTTGCTCACTGAAACCCCCAGATTCCAAAATTTCCCAATTTTGGCAGGAGTTGGGGTTTGCTCACTGAACGGGTTTGCTCACTGAACCCCCAATTCCAAAATTTCACAATTTTGGCAGGAGTTGGGGTTTGCTCACTGAACCCCTTAATTCCAAAATTGGGAAATTTTGCAGGAGTTGGGGTTTGCTCACTGAACCCCCCAATTCCAAAATTTCCTAATTTTGGCAGGATGTGGGGTTTGCTCACTGAACCCCCCCAATTCCAAAATTTCCCAATTTTGGCAGGAGTTGGGGTTTGCTCACTGAACCCCCCAATTCCAAAATTTCCTAATTTTGGCAGGAGTTGGGGTTTGCTCACTGAACCCCCCAATTCCAAAATTTCCCAATTTTGGCAGGATGTGGGATTTGCTCACTGAACCCCCCAATTCCAAAATTTCCCAATTTTGGCAGGATGTGGGGTTTGCTCACTGAACCCCCCAATTCCAAAATTTCCCAATTTTGGCAGGAGTTGGGGTTTGCTCACTGAACCCCCCAATTCCAAAATTTCCCAATTTTGGCAGGATTTGGGGTTTGCTCACTGAACCTCCCAATTCCAAAATTTCCTAATTTTGGCAGGAGTTGGGGTTTGCTCACTCAACCCCCCAATTCCAAAATTGGGAAATTTTGGCAGGAGTTGGGGTTTGCTCCCTAAACCCTCCAATTCCAAAATTTCCCAATTTTGGCAGGAGTTGGGGTTTGCTCCCTAAACCCTCCAATTCCAAAATTTCCCAATTTTGGCAGGAGTTGGGGTTTGCTCCCTAAACCCCCCCAATTCCAAAATTTCCCAATTTTGGCAGGATGTGGGATTTGCTCCCTGAACCCCCCAATTCCAAAATTTCCCAATTTTGGCAGGAGTTGGGGTTTGCTCACTGAACCCCCCCAATTCCAAAATTTCCCAATTTTGGCAGGAGTTGGGGTTTGCTCACCTGGGTCAGGTAGAAGAGGTGGGTGTGGGGCAGCAGCTGCAGGGTGTTCACTGCCCCCCTGAAGGTGTAAATCTGCTGGTGAGGGTCCCCCACCAGCACCTTCCCACAGCTCTGGGATTGCACAATGTCCACGATGGCTGGGGGAAAAAAAAATCAGAAATTGGATTATTGTATAGAAAAAATTAAATTGAATTGTTGTAAAAAAAAAAAAAAAAGGGGTTGTTGTAAAAAAATTTGGATTATCGTAAAAAAAATTTAAATTTGGATTGTTGTAAAAATTGGATTATTGGAAAAAATTTAAATTTGGATTGTTGTAAAAAAATTGGATTGTTGTAAAAAAAATTAAAATGGGATTGTTGTAAAAAAATTGGATTGTTGTAAAAAAATTAAATTTGGATTGTTGTAAAAAAATTAGATTGTTGTAAAAAAAATTAAAATGGGATTGTTGTAAAAAAATTGGATTGTCGTAAAAAAAATTTAAATTTGGATTGTTGTAAAAAAATTGGATTATCGTAAAAAAAATTTAAATTTGGATTGTTGTAAAAAAATTGGATTGTTGTAAAAAAAATTAAAATGGGATTGTTGTAAAAAAATTAGATTATCGTTAAAAAAATTTGAATTTGGATTGCTGTAAAAAAATTGGATTCTTGTAAAAAAATTTAAAATGGGATTGTTGTAAAAAAAATTAAAATTGGATTGTTGTAAAAAAAATTAGATTATTGTAAAAAATTTTAAATTGGATTATGGTAAAAAAATTAAATTTTATTATTGTAAAAAAATTAATATTGGAGTATTGTAAAAAGAATTAAAATTGGATTGTTGTAAAAAATTTGGATTATCGTAAAAAAAAATTAAAATTGGATTGTTGTAAAAAAATTAAAATGGGATTGCTGTAAAAAAACTGGATTATCGTAAAAAAAAATTAAATTTGGATTGTTGTAAAAAAAATTAAAATTGGATTATTGTAAAAAAATTGGAGTATTGTAAAAAAATTAAAATTGGATTGTTGTAAAAAAAATTGGACTATTGTAAAAAAAAGAAAAATTGGGTTATTGTAAAAAAAATTAATATTGGACTATTGTAAAAAACATTAAAATTGGATTGTTGTAAAAAAAATTGAGTTATTGTAAAAAAATATGTAAAATTGGATTATTGTAAAAAAATTAAAATTGGATTGTTGCAAAAAAAATTAAAATTGGATTGTTGCAAAAAAAATTGGATTATTGTAAAAAAAATTAAAATTGGGTTGATGTAAAAAAAATTAAAATTGGATTGTTGTAAAAAAAATTAAATTGGATTGTCGTAAAAAAATTGTAAAAAAAGTTATTGATTAAAAAAAAAAGAAAAATTGGGTTATTGTAAAAAAATTTTAAAATTGGATTATTGTAAAAAAAAATTAAATTTGGATTGTTGTAAAAAAATTGGATTATTGTAAAAAAAAGTTAAATTTCGATTATTGTAAAAAAATTAAAAAAATTGGATTATTGTAAAAAAAAATTTCGATTATTGTAAAAAAAATTAAATTGGATTATTGTAAAAAAAAAGAAAAATTTGGTTATGGTAAAAAAAATTTAAGATTGGATAGTTGTAAAATAAATTGGATTATTGTAAAATTGTTAAATTTCGACTATTGTAAAAAAATTAAAAATTGGATTGTCATTAAAAAAATTTGATTATTGTAAAAAAAATTGAAAAATGGGATTATTGGAAAAAAATTGTAAAAAGGGATTATTGTAAAAAGAAAATTAAAAAAAACTTGTAAAAAATTGTTGTGAAAAATTGGATTATTGTAAAAAAAGAAAATATTGGATTGTTGTAAAATTTTAAATTTGGATTGATGTTAAAAAAAATGGATTATTGTAAAAAAATTAAAAATAAGATTATTGTAAAAAAAATTAAAAATTGAATTGTAAAAATTGGATTATTGTAAAAAAATTTCAAAAAATTGCATTAATGGAAAAAAATTAAAATTGGATTGTTGTAAAAAAGATTGGATTATTGTAAAAAATTTTAAAATGAGATTATTGTAAAAAAGTAAAAATTCAATTGTATAAAATTTGAATATTGTAAAAAAAAAAAAATTGGATTTTTGTAAAGAAAATTAAATGTGGGATTATTGTAAAAAATGAAAAATGGGATTAATGTAAAAAATTGAATTATTGTAAAAAGAATTGGATTATTGTTTAAAAAATTGAAAAACTGGATTACTGTAAAAAAATTAAAACTGGATTATCATAAAAATAATTAAAAATTGGTTTATTGTAAAAAAAAATTTAAAAATCAGATTGTTGTAAAAAAATTGGATTATTGTAAGAAAAAAATTGGACTGTTGTAAAAGAAAGAAAAAATTGGATTATTGTAAAAAAATTAAAAATTGGATTATTGTACAAATAATTAAAAATTGGATTATTGTACAAATAATTAAAAATTGGATTATTGTAAAAAAAAAATTCAAAATTAAAAACTCACCTGGAGTGCAATCCTGGGCTTCATCCACAAAAATGGCATCAAACCCTGAGAGCTGGGGCTTGCTGAGCTGCCAGAGTTTTAAATATCCTGGGGAAAAAAATCAGAAATTTTAGGGAGAAAATAATTTTGAAATCAAATCCTTTTTTTCTTTTTTAAAAATAAAAAAATAGTTAATATTAAATAGATTTAATTTGAATATAATAATCAAAAATTTTAAAATGAAATTAAAATTGAAAAATTAAAATTGGATTATTCAATTTAAAATTAAAATTATTTTAATATTTTTTATATTAAATATTTTTACTATAAATTAGAAAATAGAAAATTACAATTAAATATATTTTAATATTTCTGGTCTTGCTTCCTGCTTGGAATTTCCAAATTGGGAAAGGTTGCAAAAAAAAAAAAAATTTGGCTCCTTTGGTAGCACAAATGTGATGATTTCAAATTTTGTAATGATCACAGAAAATTCCAAGAAAATGCCAAAAATATTCCAAAAAAATTCCAGGAAAACAACAACAAAAACAAAACAAAAACAAAACAAAAACAAAACAAAAACAAAACAAAAACAAAACAAAAAAAACAAAACAAAACCAAAACAAAACAAAAACAAAACAAAACAAAACAAAAACAAAACAAAAACAAAACAAAAACAAAACAAAAACAAAACAAAAACAAAACAAAAACAAAACAAAAACAAAACAAAAACAAAACAAAAACAAAACAAAAAAAACAAAACAAAAAAAAAAAAAATTCAAAAAATTTTCTGGAAGATGCCAAAAAAATTCCAAAAAAATTTCAAAAAAAATTCAAAAAAAAAAATTCCAAAAAAAAATTCCTGAAAGATGCCAAAAATTTTCCAGGAAAATGCAAAAAAAAAAAAAAAAAAAAAAAAAAAAAAAAGATTTTCAGGAAAATGCCAAAAAGATGCCAAAAAAAAAGCCAAAAAATTTCCAAAGAAAAGGTTTTTTCCCAGTAATCTCCAAAATTTTTCAGGGAAAGAATGTGCTGGAAGCAACTTCTAACTTTTGGGTTTGATTTTTAGCCACTAAAAAAAGGAAATATCCTTAAAAATCTTCATTTTTTTAATCCTAGTGGGAGCACAAATTCAATTTATAAATTAAAAATAGAGCCAGAGGGAAATTCCCTGCTGAGGCAGTGGCAGGAAAAAAATGGATTTTTCTCTTTGTGGATGCTCAGGCAGAGGAGGAATGATAAATAAATAAATAAAGAGAGAAATAAATGGATTTTTCCAGCCCAAATCCCATTTTTTTTACCATCACAAGTCATCTTGTATCTCTTCTCTGCATCCCCATCCAGCTGCTTCATGTTGTGCCAAATCTCTTTGGCCTCTTCCACACTGATCTAAAATGGGAAAACAGAAAAAAAAAAAAAATCCTGGGATAAAAATCAAATCCTGGAATAAAAATCAAATCATGGAATAAAAATCAAATCCTGGAATGATCTGGGCTGGAAAGGGCCTCAAAGCCCATCCAGTCCCACCCCATCCATGGTAAGGATATTTTCCTCTAAAAATTTCCCAATTTTGGATTATTTTATATTATTTTATCTTATTTTATATTATTTTATCTTATTTTATATTATTTTATATTCCTCTTATTTTTATTCTTCCTCCCAATCTTTGATTTCTCCTCCCAATCTTTGATTCCTCCTCCCAATTTCTTATTCTTCCATCTAATCTTTTGATTTCTCCTCCCAATTTCTGATTCCTCCTCCCAATCTTTTGATTCCTCCTCCCAATATTTTTGAATTTCCCTCCCAATTTCTGATTCCTCCTCCCAATATTTTTATTCTTCCTCCCAGTCTTTGATTTCTTCTCCAAAACTTTTGATTCCTCCTCCCAATTTCTGATTCCTTCGCCCAAATTTTGGATTCCTCCTCCTAATTTTTGATTCATCCTCCCAGTATTTGATTCCTCTTCCCAATCTTTTGATCCCTCCTCCCAATTTCTGATTCCTCTTCCCAAAATTTTGATTCCTCCTCCCAATCTTTTGATTCCTCCTCCCAATTTCTGATTCCTCCTCCCAATATTTTTGATTCCTCCTCCCAATATTTTGATTCCTCCTCCCAATCTTTGAATTTCTCCTCCCAATATTTTTATTCTTCCTCCCAATGTCTGATTCCTTCTCCCACTCATTGATTCCTCTTCCCAATCTTTTCATTCCTCCTCCCAATTTTTAATTCCTCCTCCCAATTTTAATTCCTCCTCCCAATCTTTTAATTCCTCCTCCCAATCTTTTAATTCCTCCTCCCAATTCCTTTGCAATGTTGCTTCCAGCCTCTGGAAGGGGGATGAACACAAATTATTTATAAAATCCTGGAATGGTTTGGGTTGGAAGAGACCTCAAAGCCCACCCAGTGCCAGCCCATCCATGAGCAGGGACATTTCCTACTATCCCAGAGCTCTCCAAACCCAAAAATTCCAGAGGCTCCATCCCAAAAACTCACTCTCTTGTCCTCTCTGCTCATGAGCTCCATCTGCCCATTGTTGTTTTTGAACCACTGGGGTGTGTGCTCCTCACAGATCTCCTCATCTGAGGAGGAAAAGAAATTTTCCAAGGTCTGGGTCACCATTTTCCCTCTTACAAACAGGGATTTGCCTTCCCTGTTCTGGAGGAGGAAGCTGATGGAATAAACTGACAGCTTGGAGAAGTTCAGCTTGCCTTTCTCTTTGTAGCTGTGCCAGAGGGGATAAAAAGACAAAAAAAACCAAAGTTAAACCACAAAAAAAATTCCTTTTTTTGGTGCACTATCCCTGGAAAAAGCTTGGATTTATATCCCAATTCATCCTAATAATGGAATAGCTTGAAAATCTGCACAGATTTGTCCTGGTGGAAGCAGGGATTTGTTGATTTTCTGAATTTTAGTGATGGGAAATTTGGCTTATCCCTGGAATTCCAGAGTGTTTGCAGAGCCAGGGAATGGTATCTCCCTCTTTTTCCAGGTCCTGGCTCATTTTCCTTCCTATCCCCAGCACAAATGGGCCAGAATTGGACAGAAATTGGATCATTAAAACAGCTCAGGATGAGAAAATGGAGCCTCTGCTGAGGAAAAGCAGCACTTGGAGCAGTTGCAGCATTCCAGTGGAAATGGGAATTGGGGAAACCTCATTCCCAGTGGATTTCCACCTCCCTGGGAGGAGCTCCTTGGCTTTGAGGTGCTAAAAACATCAATTACAAATTGGAAACCATCAATTACAAATTGGAAACCATAAATTACAAATTTCCCCTCACTTTTTGTGCTGCCTCAAAACTTCCCTTTCCTCATCCTTCTCCTGCTTCCACCAAGGAATTGGAATTCCTCACTCACAGTCTCCCAATGCTTCCATAAGCCAAGGAGTGGAAGGTCTTGCACGTGACATTCCTTGGAAAAACCTTTTTGCCTTTCTCTGCTGCAGCTTTGTTAAAAGTCAGGTACAGGAATCTCAGCTCCTTGAATTTCTCTGCATACTTGACCAAGGTTGAGGTTTTCCCTGTGCCTGGAGAGGAGAGGAAAATAAGGAATAAAATATCCAGTCAAAAATTAATTTTTCCATATATTTATATTTTTTTAAACTTCCCTCTCCTGCTGTCTCAACTCCAATATTCCACTTCACTCCTGATTTCAGAGAACCAGAAAATTATTTAGGTTGGAAAAGTCCTTTAAGGTCAAGCCCAGCCATTCCCAGCATTTCCAAGGTCATCCACATCCCCAGGGTTTTGAAATCCCTGCAGGAATGGGGATTTATCCAGCTGTGCCAGGGCTGGATAATCCTTTGCATGGAGGAATTTTCCCAATATCCAACCTAAACCTAAACCTAAACCTAAACCTTCCCTGCCACAGCTTTAGGAACTGCCCACTCCAGCCTGGATCCCTTTTCCATGGGCTCAGGCCCTCAGGAACAGATTTCCCCCAGCCTAGGCCCCATTTTTTCCAAGCTGTTCCAGCCTGGATCCCTTTTCCATGGGGTCACCACTCCAGGAACTGCTCCCTTTTTCCATGGGCTCAGTCCTTCAGGAACTGCTCCAGCCTGGATCCCTATTTTTTCCAAGCTGTTCCAGCCTGGATCCCTTTTCCATGGGCTCAGTTATTCAAGAATTGCTCTAACCTGGATCCCTTTTCCATGGGCTCAGTCCCTTGGGAATTTTTCTAGTGTGGATCCCTTTTTCCATGGGCTCAGTCCCTCAGGAACAGATTTCCCCCAGCCTAGGCCCCATTTTTTCCAAGCTGCTCCAGCCTGGATCCATTTTCCATGGGGTCACTACTTCAGGAACTGCTCCAACCTGGATTCCCTTTTCCATGGGCTCAGTCCTTCAGGAACTGCTCCAGCCTGGATCTCATTTTTTTCCAAGCTGTTCCAGCCTGGATCCCTTTTCCATGGGGTCAGCACTCCAGGAACTGCTCCCTTTTTCCATGAGCTCAGTGCCTTAGGAATTTTTCTAGTGTGGATCCCTTTTTCCATTGGCTCAGTTCCTCAGGAATTTCTCCCTTTTCCATGGGCTCAGTCCCTCAGGAATTTCTCCCTTTTTCCATGGGCTCAGATCCTCAGGAATTTCTCCCTTTTCCATGGGCTCAGTCCCTCAGGAATTTCTCCCTTTTCCATGGGCTCAGCCCTTCAGGAATTTCTCCCTTTTCCATGGGCTTAGTCCTGCAGGAATTTCTCCCTTTTCCATGGGCTCAGTCCTGCAGGAATTTCTCCCTTTTCCATGGGCTCAGCCCTTCAGGAATTCCTCCCTTTTCCATGGGCTCAGTCCCTCAGGAATTTCTCCCTTTTCCATGGGCTCAGATCCTCAGGAATTTCTCCCTTTTTCCATGGGCTCAGTCCCTCAGGAATTTCTCCCTTTTCCATGGGCTCAGTCCCTCAGGAATTTCTCCCTTTTCCATGGGCTCAGTCCTTTTCTCCCTTTTCCATGGGCTCAGTCCCTCTGGAATTTCTCCCTTTTCCATGGCCTCAGTCCCTCAGGAATTTCTCCCTTTTTCCATGGGCTCAGCCCTTCAGGAATTTCTCCCTTTTCCATGGGCTCAGCCCTTCAGGAATTTCTCCCTTTTCCATGGGCTCAGTCCTGCAGGAATTTCTCCCTTTTCCATGGGCTCAGTCCTCAGGAATTTCTCCCTTTTCCATGGGCTCAGTCCCTCAGGAATTTCTCCCTTTTCCATGGGCTCAGTCCTGCAGGAATTTCTCCCTTTTCCATGGGCTCAGTCCTGCAGGAATTTCTCCCTTTTCCATGGGCTCAGTCCTGCAGGAATTTCTCCCTTTTCCATGGGCTCAGTCCCTCAGGAATTTCTCCCTTTTTCCATGGGCTCAGATCCTCAGGAATTTCTCCCTTTTTCCATGGGCTCAGTCCCTCAGGAATTTCTCCCTTTTTCCTCAATCCCTCAGGAATTTCTCCCTTTTTCCTCAATCCCTCAGGAATTTCTCCCTTTTCCATGGGCTCAGCCCTTCAGGAATTTCTCCTTTTTCCATGGGCTCAGTCCCTCAGGAATTTCTCCCTTTTCCTTGGGCTCAGTCCCTCAGGAATTTCTCCCTTTTCCATGGGCTCAGTCCCTCAGGAATTTCTCCCTTTTCCATGGGCTCAGTCCCTCAGGAATTTCTCCCTTTTTCCTCAATCCCTCAGGAATTTCTCCCTTTTCCATGGGCTCAGTCCCTCAGGAATTTCTCCCTTTTTCCTCAATCCCTCAGGAATTTCTCCCTTTTTCCTCAATCCCTCAGGAATTTCTCCCTTTTCCATGGGCTCAGTCCCTCAGGAATTTCTCCTCCAGGGTTCCAGGGAAATCCCCTCTCCTGGAGCATCTCCTCCTCTTCCTCCTCCTTTCCCAACCTCAGGATCTGTCCCACATCTTCCCACTCCTCTCTCCCCTGTTTTTATTCTGCCTCCATTTTTGGCAGATTTTCCCTTAAATTTGTTATCCCAGAGGCACAAATTTGGATCTCCCAATCCCTTGAGGGATCAAGGGGGGAAGGAGCAGATTGGGAATTGTCTAAAATTATCATTTTTCCATCGTTATTTTGAGCTCTTACCTGCAAATGCCATGATTTTCACTGTTTGGCCAGGCTCAATTTTGTGATTCAAAATCCTCTGCTGCTCATGGGTCAGTTTGACATCAGCCCCTCCACTAAAAACAGGGAAAAAAAATTCCAATCAACAAGTGGGAAAGGAATGAATCCTTTAAAAATCCCTGAAATAAATCCTCCCACATAAAACAAACTAACAGGGAAACCAGGGACTGATTGATCCAAATCAATTTTGGGAGCAACTCAGGAAAAGGGAATAGCACAGAAAAAGGAAATTCTGGAGATAAATTTAATAATCTTGGGAAAGAGTTTTTTAGGGAATATAGGAAAATATCACATACAAACAAAGAAAAAAAAATTTTTTTAATTGCCAGAGCAGCTGTGGCTGCCCCTGGATGCCTGGAATGTCCAAGGAGCAATCTGGGATAGCAGGAGGTGTCCCTGCCATGGCCTGGATTTCCAGGAATATTTGGGGGATTTATGGATAAAAATTGTCCAGGAGGTTGGTGACAATCACATAATTTGGATTTAAGGATGACTGGGATTTCTAGAAATGTTTTGGAGGGATTTGGATCCTTTTTCCAAGGAAAAGTTCTCCAGAAGGTTTGAAGAACAGCCAAGATTTCCAGGAATATTTTGGAGGGATTTGGATCCTTTCTCCAACAGAAAAATTCTCCAGAAGGTTTAAAGAACAACTAGGATTTCCAGGAATATTTTGACAGGATTTTGATCCTTTTTCCAAAGAGAAATTATCCAGAAGGTTTTAGGAGCAACCAGGATTTCCAGGTCCAGGAATATTTTGGAGGGATTTTTTTTTTCCTTTTTCCAAAAGGAAAGTTCTCCAGAAGGTTTAAAGAACAACCAGCATTTCCAGGAATATTTGGGGGATTTTTGATGGCTTTTCCAAGAGAAAAGTTCTCCAGGAAGTTGGTGGCAATCACATAATTTGGATTTAAGGATGACTGGGATTTCTGGGAATATTTTGGAGGGATTTTTTTTTTTTCCTTTTTCCAAGAGAAAAGTTCACCAGACCATTTAAAGAACAACCAGGATTTATGGAAATATTTTGGGAATTTTTGGTGCCTTTTCCAAGAGAAAATTTGTCCAGGATGTTGATGGGAATCACAAAATTTGGATTTAAGCATCACTGTGATTTCTGGGAATATTTTGGAGGGATTTTTTTTTTTCTTTTTCCAAAAGAAAAGTTCTCCAGAAAGTTTTAAGGACAACCAGGATTTATGGAAATATTTGAGGATTTTTGGTGCCTTTTCAGGACAAAATTTGTCCAGGATGTTGATGGGAATCACAAAATTTGGATTTAAGGATGACTGGGATTTCTGGGAATATTTTGGAGGGATTTGGATCCATTTTCCAAGAGAAAATTTGTCCAGGATGTTGATGGGAATCACATAATTTGGATTTAAGCATCACTGGGATTTCTGGGAATATTTTGGAGGGATTTGGATCCTTTTTCCATAGGAAAAGTTCTCCAGAAGGTTTAAAGAACAACCAGCATTTCCAGGAATATTTGGGAGATTTTTGGTGGCTTTTCCAAGAGAAAAGTTCTCCAGGAAGTTGGTGGCAATCACATCATTTGGATTTAAGGATCACTGGGATTTCTGGGAATATTTTGGAGGGATTTTTTTTTTTTCTTTTTCCAAGAAAAAGTTCTCCAGACCATTTTAAGGACAACCAGGATTTATGGAAATATTTTGGGAATTTTTGGTGCCTTTTCAAGAGAAAATTTGTCCAGGATGTTGATGGGAATCACAAAATTTGGATTTAAGCATCACTGTGATTTCTGGGAATATTTTGGAGGGATTTTTTTTTCTTTTTCCAAAAGAAAAGTTCTCCAGAAAGTTTTAAGGACAACCAGGATTTATGGAAATATTTGAGGATTTGAGGATTTTTGGTGCCTTTTCAGGACAAAATTTGTCCAGGATGTTGATGGGAATCACAAAATTTGGATTTAAGCATCACTGTGATTTCTGGGAATATTTTGGAGGGATTTGGATCCATTTTCCAAGAGAAAATTTGTCCAGGATGTTGATGGGAATCACATCATTTGGATTTAAGCATCACTGGGATTTCTGGGAATATTTTGGAGGGATTTGGATCCATTTTCCAAGAGAAAATTTGTCCAGGATGTTGATGGGAATCACATCATTTGGATTTAAGCATCACTGGGATTTCTGGGAATATTTTGGAGGGATTTTTTTTTTTCTTTTTCCAAAATAAAAGTTCTCCAGAAAGTTTTAAGGACAACCAGCATTTCCAGGAATATTTGGGAGATTTTTGGTGGCTTTTCCAAGAGAAAAGTTCTCCAGGAAGTTGGTGGCAATCACATCATTTGGATTTAAGGATCACTGGGATTTCTGGGAATATTTTGGAGGGATTTTGATTCCCACATTCCAGGGCCTGAAGGAGCTCCAAGCCAGACCCAGCAGTGAATTTAAACTCAGCAATTCCAATTTTCCACATTTAAGGCCCCATCCTGATTTTCCTCTGGGAATTCATGGGAAGGTGGAGATGGATCAGTGCCACATCTCCACCTTTTCCTGCTCTGGAATATTTGCTCCCCACCCCATGGAATGCTCAGCATTCCCTCAGGGCACTGCTTGGATCACCTGAAAGCCAAATTCACTCTTCCCTCTTCCAGAGGCTGCACAGTTCCAGAGGCATTTTCCATCAGAGACAAACAGTAAAAATATTGTAGTGAATCCTGAAGAAAAAAAAAAAAAAAAAAAGGATAAAACAGGAATTACCACTGAGAAATCATTAATAACAAATGAAACCTCTGCAGCCACTTAAACAGCAGAAATATCTTGGATAATTTAAAATAGAAAAAACCTTAAGCTCTGCATGAGCTCTGCATAATTTCTGCATGAAATTATGAATAATTTAAAATGTTTTTTTGGGTTTTTTTTTAATTAATTCTGTCTTGAAAAGTGACAGCCAAGTTCACTTGAGGGTGAATTCCAGGGAATTCCATGCAAACAGGACCTGGGATCAGAGTCCAGGGGGAAATTCTGCTCTCCTGAGCCACAATGAACACCAGAGTTTGGGCTGGAGGAGCCCAGGGGGAATTTGGGGCTGGTTTGGGATTTTAGAGTGAGGCAATTTTTGGTTTAGAATGGTTTTAGAGAAGGTTTTTAACTCTGATATAATTCTTGGTGGTTTTTCACTGCAGAGAGAAGAGCAAGGAGATTGTTTGGTTTTAATTTTGTTGATAACAATTGGTTTAAGATTAACCTGGATTCTCCAGCAGGGTTTTGAATTAAATTCTCAGAGCTGAGCAGGAAGTTTCTTTAAATCCTGCTTTTATTTTGGGGAAAAATGGGATTTTAAAAAATATTGTATCCTGAAAGGAGTGACAGGATAAGAGGGAATGCCAGAGGGATGGGATGGGATATTGGGAGGGAATTCCTAGGGGGAATTCTCATCCCTGGAAGTGTCCAAGGCCAGGTTGGAGATCCAGATTTGCTGGGAATTAGAGGGATTTGAAATTCAAAGTTGGAGAAACCTCAGAGCTCCTTCCAGGTCCTAAAGGGGCTCCAGGAGAGCTGGAGAGGGACTGGGGACAAGGGATGGAGGGACAGGACACAGGGAATGGGGAAAGGGGAGATTGGGGCAGGAATTGCTGGCTGGGAAGGTGGAGAAGGAGTGGAATGGAATTCCCAACTGCAGCTGGGAAGGAGGGAAAAGAGGAGGGGAGGGGGGAAAGAGAGGGAAGAAAAAAAGAGAGAGAAGAAAGAAAAAGAGGGGGAAAATAAAAAAAAGAGAGAGGGAATAAAAAAAAAAGAGAGGGAATAAAAAAAAAGAGAGGGAATAAAAAAAAAGAGAGGGAATAAAAAAAAAAGAGAGGGAATAAAAAAAAGAGAGGAAATAAAAAAAAGAGAGGGAAGAAAAGGAAAAAAGAGAGGGAAGAAAAGGAAAAAAGAGAGGGAAGAAAAGGAAAAAAGAGAGGGAAGAAAAGGAAAAAAGAGAGGGAAGAAAAGGAAAAAAGAGAGGGAAGAAAAGGAAAAAAGAGAGGGAAGAAAAGGAAAAAAGAGAGGGAAGAAAAGGAAAAAAGAGAAGGAGGAAGAAAGAAAAAAGGGGGGGAAGAGGGGGAAAATAAAAAAAAAAAGAGAGAGAAATTAAAAAAGAGAGAGAGGAAATAAAAAAAAGAGAGGAAATAAAAAGAGGGAAGAAAAAAGAGAGGGAAGAAAAAAAGAGAGGGAAGAAAAAAGAGAGAAGAAATAAAAAAAGAGAGGGAAGAAAAGAGAGGGAAGAAAAAAGAGAGGGAAGAAAAAGAGAGGAAGAAAAAGAGAGGGAAGAAAAGAGAGGGAAGAAAAAAGAGAGGGAAAAAAGAGAGGGAAGAAAAAAGAGAGGGAAGAAAAAAGAGAGGGAAGAAAAAAGAGAGGGAAGAAAAAAGAGAGGGAAGAAAAAAGAGAGGGAAGAAAGAAAAAGGGGGGAAAAGAGGGGGGAAATAAAAAAAGGAAATAAAAAAAGAGAGAGGGAAGAATAAAGAGAGAGAGGGAAGAATAAAGAGAGAGAGGGAAGAAAAAAGAGAGAGAGGTAAGAAAAAAGAGAGAGAGGTAAGAAAAAAGAGAGAGAGGTAAGAAAAAAGAGAGAGGGAAGAAAAAAGAGAGAGGGAAGAAAAAAGAGAGAGGGAAGAAAAAAGAGAGAGGGAAGAAAAAAGAGAGAGGGAAGAAAAAAGAGAGAGGGAAGAAAAAAGAGAGAGAGGAAAGAAAAAAGAGAGAGGGAAGAAAAAAGAGAGAGGGAAGAAAAAAGAGAGAGGGAAGAAAAAAGAGAGAGGGAAGAAAAAAGAGAGAGAGGGAAGAAAAAAGAGAGAGGGAAGAAAAAAGAGAGAGAGGGAAGAAAAAAGAGAGAGAGGGAAGAAAAAAGAGAGAGGGAAGAAAAAAGAGAGGGAGGGAAGAAAAAAGAGAGGGAGGGAAGAAAAAAGAGAGGAGAGGAAGAAAAAAGAGAGGAGAGGAAGAAAAAAGAGAGGAGAGGAAGAAAAAGGGGGAGAGGAAGAAAAGGGGGAGAGGAAGAAAAGGAGGAGAGGAAGAAAAGAGGGGGGGAAAAGGGAAAAAGCAGAGTGGCAGGGCTGGATTGCTGGATGCAGGTGCAGCTCTGACCTGCTGCAGATGGGGATGGCCCTGTCCCTCATGGCACAGAGCAGTGTGGCCATGCAGTGCAGCACCTCTGTCACCTCCTGCACGCCCAGCCTGCACTGGGGGCTCCCAAAGCACCACAGCAGCCTCTGGATGTCAGCAACACTGCCTGAGAACAGCAGCAGCACTGCAACCACTGCCCACAGCTTCTCTGCCTGGGGGGAAAGGACAAGGAGAAAGAGAGTGAAAAAAGCTCTTGGAGTTTCTAGGAATATGGAAAATCCCAGTGATTGACCAAAATCAGAGTGTTCGTCTGACACTGACACTCACCTGGGACAGACAAGGGACTCTCTGACAATTTAAAGTTACAAAGTGAATGTTTATGTGAGGTGATCCTCTGATACACTGCAAAATCACAGGTGATCACAAAATCTATTTATTGACAGAGGATTCAAACAAATCCATATTGATAATAACAGCCCCTCCCATCCCCCCTTCCTATGGTAATTAGCTTGAATGGCCATTAAGCATTGATTGACTGCTTCAATTAAGTCTGGGGTCGTTTTCGTTGGGAGGGGTCTTAAAACGAGGAATTAAGGTGAGTCTTCCTCACCCTAAACTCCTGACCTTTTCTATCAGTGACAATACAAATGATTTCTGGGGATAGTCCAGTTTCTCAAAGAATCAATTTCTGGTTGCATTGTCTGTGTTCCTTTGGATCTGCTCACTGCTTTCATCTTTTCCCATTGTCAGCACAGCTGAGCAAACATCAAATGACAGACAACCAACTATTTAAGTTTCAGATAACTACTCCCTTCTAACTTCTAATTATTTTCAGCAAGGTCACTAAAATCCTAATTTTCTAAGATGAGTGTTTCACCATGAGGAGCTGTTAAATATTAAATCTGAATGATCCCAAATAACACCACAGAGGGAGAGGTTGGGATATGGGAGGGAAGAGTGAGCCCAAGCAGAGTTTTAGGATGTGTTAGGGAAAGTGGAGACATCCCAGATTTTCATCTCATCCATCTGAATTTATGGGAATGGCATGGAGGGAAATGATCTCCCCCAAAAAAGTTTTTTCCTCTGAAACTGAGGTGAGTTCTCAAGGGAATGGTGAGTGACTGGAGCAGTGCTGGCTGCTCCCAAATCACTTTTTGTGGGATTTTGGGATCATTCCTGAAGCCAAAACCACTTCCAGTTGTTTGCCTCGATTCCAGATGAACCAAAATCCATATAAACAGCTCCAGGGTTTTCCTCTAAATCCAAAATTCCTTTAAATTCCTCTAAATCTAACTCCTCTAATCCTTCCAATTCCTCTAAATCTAAATTTGGTGAAAGAGGCAACACAAACACACCCAGAGGTTTTGGGGACATGGCAGGAATTTGTTAAAAACCCCAAAATAAAAAAAGTGAAACTCACCCCAGGCTTGCTGTATAAATCTGGGAATTTGTTGAGGACACAAAGTTGAGCCTTTGGGAAGAGGGGATGAGTTCCCAAAATCTGGAGAACCCCACTGGGATCCACCTTGGCTCCTGTGGATGCCACCAACCTGTGCAGGAAGAAAAAGGAAAATAAAAAAAAAATTCTGGCTCCTCCAGAGCACCCCAGTGGGGCTGCTGAAGGTTTCATTCATCCCTGCTGGGTTCTCCATGGAATTTTCCATGGATTTCCAGCCCATTCCAGTGCCAGGAGCCAGAATTCCCATTTTGTGACACAAAACGAGCTGGAATAAATTCCAGCAGATCCAGGAAATCTGCTTGCCAGGAATGGGAAAAGAGAAAAGTGGGAATAAATTCCATGGAAATCAGGGAATGAAGAAGTATTTGGGATTTTGGTGCTGGTCTGGAGCTGCACAAAGGGAAAAAGTGGGAAGGAATTCCATGGAATCAGGGAATGCAGAAGAATTTGGGGAATTTGGGATTTTGGTGCTGGCCTGGTGCTGCACAAAGGGAAAAAGTGGGAAGGAATTCAATGGAAATCAGGGAATGCAGAAGAATTTGGGGAATTTGGGATTTTGGTGCTGGCCTGGTGCTGCACAAAGGGAAAAAGTGGGAAGGAATTCCATGGAAATCAGGGAATGCAGAAGAATTTGGGATTTTTGTGCCAGCCTCAAGCTGCACAAAGGAGAAAAGTGGGAAGGAATTCCATGGAATCAGGGAATGAAGAAGAATTTGGGATTTTGCTGCTGGCCCTGGCAGGGCTGGGAATGGTTGGACTCCATGTCTTAGAGACCTTTCCCAACCTAAATAATTCCATGATTCCACGATCTTGTGTCCAACCAGAATAAGGAAAAGAAAATTCAAGTTTTCTCCCTTTTCCCAGCATTTTTCCTTACTAAAATCCCTTTTCCCTCCCCATTTTCCTGCACATCTCCCACCTGTTGAGAAGACAAACCCTAAAATCCCCAAGCCTGAAAATCCCAAAACTCCAAACCCAAAAAAGCAAGGGCAAAGCTGAGGATGCAGAGGTGCAAAGTGGACTCACCTGACCAGCCCCAGCACACATCCCTGCTGCTCCCTGGTGATGGAAAATTCCTGCAGGATCTGTTCAACTCTCTGCAAGGCCCAGGCCTCCCCCTTCAGGTAGTGGTGGTAGAGCTTTTTCCAAGGAATAAACTGGAATGGGAAGCAGAAAAAAGTGGATTTTAGCTCCTTTTGGAATTTCAAAATGGGAAGAGATAAGCAAGGGGAGGCCCAAGGTGCTGGGGTTAAAAAGGAGATGGGTGGGGAGAGGAGATGGGGAGGAAAGAGGGGAAAAAGAAAAGAGAGAGAGAAAAAGAGAGAGTGGGGAAAAAGAGAGAGAGAGAAAAAAAGGATTAAAAAAAAAAAGAGAGGAGAAAAAAGAGAGAGAAAAACAAGAGAGAAAAAAAAAGAGGGAAAAAAAGAAGAGGGGAAAAAGAGAGAGAAAAAAAGAGAGAGAAAAAAAGAGAGAGAAAAAAAAAGAGAGAGAAAAAAAAGAGAGAAAAAAGAGAGAAAAAGAGAGAGAAAAGAGAGAGAAAAAAAAAAAAAAAAGAGAGAGGAAAAAAAAAAGAGAGAGGAAAAAGAGAGGGGAAAAAAAAGAAATTTTCTGGAATCTTCCACATTTTTTTCCATGGATGGAAAGGAACACTGTTCCAATATGAATTTTGGATATAGGGCAGAAAAAATTGGTCCAGAAATAAAAAAAAAAGTCAGGAGACCTAAAAATTCTTGGATTTTGGAAAGAATCATGGGGGATTTTCTGTAATCATCCAGATTTTTTGGTTTTTTTTTCCATGGATGGAAAGGAACATTGCTTCAATGTGGATTTTGGATACAGGGCAGCAACTTTTGGTCCACAATACAAAAAAAAAAACCAAAAAAACAGAAAGTGAGGAGACCTAAAAACTCCTAAAAATTTCCCTAAAAAATTCCTAATTTCCCTAAAAATTGGGAAGACCCATGGGGGATTTAAAGGCACAAAGGAGTCAGAGCATGGATGATCCCATGGGATAATCCCAGAGCTCTCCTTACCTGTGGATCCTGAATTATTTCCCTCCAGTAGTGACAAACCAGGCTCAGGTTCTGGTAGAGATCCAGCACTGGCAGGAAAGCAAAAATCTTCCTGAGGATTTCAGCAGGAAGATGATCCATGGATCCCTGAGGGATTTCCCAGTTCCTTGTGCCCAGGAGGCCAAAGTGGGAATCTGGGAGAGGCTCCACTTCCAGCTCTTCCCATTCCTGCTTGATCCCAGTTACTTTGGGAATTTTCTCCTCACTTGCCTCCCGAGATGCTGCTCTGGGGTGGGAATTGGTGGAGCTGGAAGAGTTCTTTTCCTGGGAGCTGGCACAAAGTCCTGGGAATGCAGGAGAAGTGAGGAATTGCTGCAGGAATGGGAAAAGGGATGCAGAGGTTCCTCCTTGATCCCACAGCTCTGCATCCCTGCAGGTTCCACTCGGGGCTTTGGGGTCCCAAAGAAATCCAGGATGTTCCTCTGCTGGCCTGGGGATGCACAAAGGGGAAAAGAGGGAAAGAATTCCATGGAAATCAGGGAATGAAGAAGAATTTGGGGAATTTGGGATTTTGGTGCTGGCCTGGGGATGCACAAAGGGGAAAAGAGGGAAAGAATTCCATGGAAATCAGGGAATGAAGAAGAATTTGGGGAATTTGGGATTTTGGTGCTGGGCTGGGGCTGCACAGAGGGGAAAAGGGGGAGTGAATTCCATGGAAATCAATGGATGAAGAAGAATTTGGGGAATTTGGGATTGTCCCAGCTCAGCCTGGGGCTGCACAAAGGGAAAAAGTGGGAAGGAATTCCATGGAAAATGGGGAATGAAAAAGAATTTGGGAGCAGAATTTGAGATTTTGGTGTTGGCCTGGGGCTGCACACAGGGGAAAAAGGGGAAAGAATTCCACGAAAATCAGGGAATGAAGAAGAATTTGGGAATTTGGGATTTTGGTGCTGGCCTGGGGCTGCACAAAGGGGAAAAGAGGGAAAGAATTCCATGGAAATCAGGGAATGAAGAAGAATTTGGGGAATTTGGGATTTTGGTGCTGGTGCTGCATACAGGGGAAAAGAGGGAGTGAATTCCATGAAAATCAGGGAATGAGGGAGAACTTGGGATTTTGGTGCTGGCCTGGGGCTGCACAAAGGGGAAAAGGGGGAATGAATTCCATGGAAATCAGGGAATGAAGAAGAATTTGGGGAAATTTGGGATTTTGGTGCCCAGCTTCAGCCTGGGGCTGCACAAAGGGGAAAAGGGGGAAGGAATTCCATGGAAAATGGGGAATAAAAAAGAATTTGGGGAGCAGAATTTGAGATTTTGGTGCTGGCCTGGGGCTGCACACAGGGGAAAAAGGGGAATGAATTCCACGGAAATTAGGGAATGAAGAACTTGGGGAATTTGGGATTTTGGTGCTGGGCTGGGGCTGCACAAAGGGGAAAAGGGGGAATGAATTCCATGGAAAATGGGGAATGAAAAAGAATTTGGGAGCAGAATTTGAGATTTTGGAATTAAAAAAAAATTTAAAATTAACAAGAAAATTAAAAATGGAAAATAAATAAAAATCTGTTAGAAAACGAATATAAATAAATAAAATAAAAATATAAAATAAAGAGATAAAATAAAAAGATAAAATAAAATAACAGAAATTTAAAAAATTAAAAAATAAACAAGAAAATAAAAAATAGAAAATAAATAAATATCTGATAGAAAATAAATATGAAAAAATAAAATAAAAATAAAATACAAATAAAAGAAAAATAAAAGAAAAAATAAAATCAATAAAAATAAAAATAAAATAAAATTAAAAATAAAAATAAAAGAAAAATAAAAATAAAATAAAAATAAAATAAAAATAAAAATAAAAGAAAAATAAAAGAAAATAAAAGAAAAATAAAAGAAAAAGAAAAAAAAAAAAAAGAAAAATAAAAGAAAAATAAAAAATAAAAAGAAAAATAAAAAGAAAAATAAAAGGAAAAATAAAAGAAAAATAAAAGAAAAATAAAAGAAAAATAAAAAAAAAAAAAAAGAAAAAAAAAAAAAAAATAAAAAAAAAAGAAAAATAAAAGAAAAATCAGTAGAAATAAAATCAGTAGAAATAAAATCAGTAGAAATAAAATCAGTAGAAATAAAATCAGTAGAAATAAAATCAGTAGAAATAAAATCAGTAGAAATAAAATTAAAATAAAAAGAAAATTAAAATATAAATAAAAATAAAACTAAAATAACAATAAAATAAAAATACACGAGAGAAGCAGGAAGAGCAAAGGCAAACCCCAAACCCCAGCAGGCTCAGGTGTCCCCAGGTGCCACCCCAGGATTGCCACAATCACCTCTGGGCTGCCTCTGCGGGCTGTGCCTGGGATTGGGATGAAGGCTCCGTGCTGCCCCTCCTCTGCCTCGGGCCAGGCTCAGGGGCTGCCTCAGGGGGACAAACCCTCCGAGCTCTGGGCCAGAGCTTGGCACTCTGGGGCTGCCAGGTGCCTCCTCTTGGACCCCCTCATCCTGAAAAATGCAAAATAAATCTCATTCTCAGCTGGAAAAATGAACCAGAAGATTAAAAAAAACCCAAATCCAAGCAATAGGGAAAAACAACACTGAATCCACATGCACAAAATTGAATTTTCCCCCAGTTTTTGAGATTTTGGTGCTTCACATTTTGGATTTTTAGTGTTTGGAGTGATGGTGGAGAGAAGATTATTTTGGATATGGGGAAGGAATTCCTGCCTGGGAGGAGCTGGGATGGAATTCCCAGAAAAGCTGTGGCTGCCCCTTGCTATAAATGAAATATAATCATTGATTTCACATTTAGGTATTGGCTTTTGAAAGTTATTATTAACCACAACAATTTTAATATAACAATATATACTATTCATATATATTTTTAAATATATAAAATATTTATATATATATATACATATATAAATATTTATATGTTATATATTATATATATAATATATATAATATACTATATATACAATATATTATATACACATATACATTATATATTTAAACATAATTATATATATAAAATATTTAGGTGTATACATATATATTTTATATACATATATATTGATATACATATATATAGACTTCTAAATTGATTTTACTAAATATAACTAATTAAATTTATTATTTGTATAATTATAATAATGTATATATATTTATATATACAATTTATAATCCCTTTTAACTACTTTATATGTCAGCTTTATATGCACTTATAGCCTATTAGATAGTAATTAGCCTATATAAATATATTTATATAAATAGCAATAAAATAAATATATTACCATATTTAGCTCACATATAATATATATATTATAGCTTAAACCTTTGCATAGTATTAAAATAGTAATTATGTAATATTAAATGCTTTTATTTATATGGAATAACTATGTTAAATAACATATTTGTATAAAACACATTATTTATATAAAATAATTATGTTAATTCAATGTATTTGTGGATTATCTTATCTAAATGATAAGATAAAATCAAGGCACCATGAGAAAAATTTAGCAGTAACTCTCCAGTTATCAACAGGTGTCAAAACAACAAAACAGAGCCTGGAGGAAAAATAAAAGATATTAATTTAATCTACAGGGCAACACAAAGACAAGTCAAAGGTGAAAACCAAGCAAAAGAATTCCCAGAATACATAAATTCACCAAAATACTTAAATATTTATAATCCTCATTAACTTGCATTTAAATGATGTGATAAAACAAACATAAGAAAATTATTTTAAGAAATTTTTAAAAAAGAAATGTAGCTCTTTTTCTGTTATGAAGCAGCAAAAATTATCCTGGGAATTATTCCAATAAAATAATCAAACCTTACTTGGAATAAGCAGAAACTCCTCTCTTCTGGCCATAAAAAAAAAAAAAAATTCCACAAAATGCAACTTTTTTTCCACTAAAATTGCTCAAAAAAGCCCAAAACCAGCAGGAATGGCTGAATCCTCCCTCCTGCAGGATCGGCATTTTCACTTTTGCTTCCTTTAATTTATTTCTATTTATTTCTCTTCCTCTTTAACACATCTGCAGCCACAAAAAATGTTCTACTTTCCTTACAGGGCAGGATGCAAGGATTAGATTTTTTTTTTTATTCCTTGGGATAATTCTTGAATTGGATGACTTTTGGTTTTGTTGTGTTTTTTTTTTGTTTGTTTGTTTGTTTTTGTTTTGTTTTTTTTCCCAACCTGAATCATTTTATGGATCTGCTGCTTCTTCCTTTTCAGCTCAGCAGAATCAAGAGCAGGATCAGAGCATGGGGAAAGTTCCAGAGGGACAAGAAATACTTGGGAGAAAGAAAGGAAAATTTGGGGAAAATGAATATTTGAGAAGTAGGAATATTTGGGAGAAAGGAAGGAATATTCAGGAGAAAGGAAGGAATATTTGGGAAATGGAAAGGAAAATTCGGGAAATGGAAAGGAAAATTCGGGAAAGGAAAATTTGGGAAATGGGAAGGAAAACTTGGGAGGAAGGAAGGAAAACTTGGGAGGAAAAAAGGAAAACCTGGGAAATGGAAAGGAATATTTGGGAGAAAGGAATATTTGGGAGAAAGGAATATTTGGGAGAAAGGAAGGAATATTTGGGAAATGGGAAGGAATATTTGGGAGAAAGAGAAATGTGGGAAGTAAAAATATTTAGGAAAAAGATAGGAATATTTGGGAAAAAGAAAGGAGTATTTGGGAAAAAGAAAGGAATATTTGGGAGAAAGTTGCAGTTGCTCCCCATTTCGCCCAGAAAATCCTTTCCAAACCCTTTTCCCACATGGATTCACAAACCTCATCCAGGTCTCCTCATTTCCAAACCCCCAATTCCAAGGATTCCCTCATTCCCAGGAATTCCCCTTTTAACCCTTTTTCAGCCCAGACTCCCTCTGCTCGCTCCCCCACCTCATTACCAGCATTATCCCTTTGCCAATCCCTCAATTCCAAGGATTCCCCAAAATTCCAAGGGTCCCCTCACACCAAAGGAGCCCCCATTCCCAAAGCGCCCTCAGTGCCAACCCCTCAATTCCAAGGAATTCCCTCATTCCCAAGGGGACCCCCAACATCAAGGAATTCCTTTTTTAACCCCTGTTCACTCCCCCATCCTGTTAAGGATTCCCAATCCCTCAATTCCAAGGATTCCCGAAAATTCCAAGGGTCCCCTCACACCAAAGGAGCCCCCATTCCCAAAGCCCCCTCAATGCCAAAGGTCGCCCGCAGTGCTAAAATCCCCTTGGATATCAATCCGTCGCCACTGCCATGGTTCCCCTCAATGCCAATCCCACAATTCCAAGGATTCCCTCATTCCCAAGGGCCTCCACATTCCCAAAAACTCATTTCCAAGGAAATCCCTCCCCTGTCCCCCCTGTCGCCCAGAAATGGTCGCGCCCTCCCCTCCCCAACCTCACCCGTTCCCGGCGCTCGCGGCCCCTCGCGCTCGCTGGCCCCGCCCCCTCCCCGCTGACCAATCAGAAGCCAGCACCGTCCCCACCATTGTCCAATAGAGCAGCACTTCCGGTTTGGGCGGGCTTTGTTTACTGCCCTTTATGATGACGTCACGCGCCCGGCGTATGACGTCAGGAGGGCTCTGCGGAGCGCGGGTGGGTTGGAAAAACCGGGAATTTTTCCCGCGGGAATCCAGCGCTTTGGGATGAGCTGGGGAGGGAGTATTGGGGTGGGGAGGATCCCCCTTTTTCAAGAGCCCTGAAGGAACCGGGAATTTCTGGGTTTTCGTGAGGGAAAAGAGAATTTCCCGTTCCTTTGGGAGGGAAAAGGGAATTGCTTCTTTACCTGCAGGAGAGGTTGGTGTCTGGCTGTCCGCAGGAAAAATGAAATTATTTTCCTGAGGGAAAAGGGAATTTCAAGCTTTTCTGACTGAAAAGGAAAATTTATGGATTCCCAGCTGCTTTCTGGCTTTCCTAAGAAGAACAGGAATTTTCGAGTTTTCCCAGGGGGAATGGGAACTTCTGCATTAACAGAGGAAGAGTTGGTTTTAAATTTTTCTGAGGGAAACAACAATTCTTGTTTTTCCTGAGGGACAATCCAATTCCTGGTTTTCCTTATGCAAAAACACAATTCTGTTTTTTCTGATGGAGTGGCTAATTCCTGAGGGAAAGGAGAATTTCTGTTTTTCCTGAGGGAAAGGTCAGATCCTGCATTTCCTTAGGAAAAAGAAATTCTGTTTTCTGAAGGGAGAGACTAGATCTTAATTTTCCCAAGGAAAAATGGAATTTCTGTTTTTACTGAGGAGTGGCTGCTTTCTGAATTTCAGAGGGAGAGGAAAATTCCTGGTTTTCCTGAAGGAGAGGCCAGTTCTCACTTTTCTGAAGGGAAATTTTTCATTATACTGAGGGAGAAGGAAATTCCTGCTCATCCTGAGGGAGAGGCCGGTTTGTGGATTTCCTGAGGGAAGAATTCCCATTTTTCTGGACCTAAATACCAGGCTCTACTTCTCCTGAGGGAAAACCTCATTCCTGCTTAAACCAACCCCCAGACCAACCAGGATATCTTGCAAAATCCTGGTTTTTTTACCTCTTTCCCCTCAGGCCAGGCTCCATGGCAGAACAGGAGAGGCCATGGCAGCTCCTGAGGTTGGTCCAGGAGGGAAACCTGGATGTGGCATGGGATTAATGGATTTCCTGAGGAAAAAAAATCCATTTTTCTGGAAGTAGACACCAAGCTTTGCTTTTACTGAGGTAAAACTCGCATCTCCTGAGGTTGGAGACCTGGATGTGCTGTGGGATTTGTGGATTTCCTGAGGGAAAAATTCCCATTTTTCTGGAAGTAGACACTGGGCTCTCCTTCTCCTGAGGGAAAACCTCATTCCTGCTTATCCCAAACCCTCAAACCAGCCAGGATATCCTGCAAAATCCCAGTTTTTTGTCTCTTTCCCCTCAGGCCTGGCTCCATGGCAGAGCGGCGGCTCCTGAGGCTGGTCCAGGAGGGAAACCTGGATGTGCCATGGGATTAATGGATTTCCTGAGGGAAAAATTCCCATTTTTCTGGAAGTGAACACCAGGTTTTGCTTCTCCTGAGGAAAAACCTCATTCCTACTTATCCCAATCCCAAACCAACCAGAATATCCCCCAAAATCCCATTTTTTTTGTCTCTCTTTCCCCTCAGGCCTGGCTCCATGGCGGAGCAGGAGAGGCCGCGGCGGCTCCTGAGGCTGGTCCAGGAGGGAAACCTGGATCTCCTACGGGATGAGCTGAGGCTGGATGAGATTCCAGAGGCTCCCAGCTGGCGCTGGGGACGTCTGGGAGACTCCCTGCTGCACCATGCAGCTCGCTCAGGACACCGGGATGTGCTGGAATTCCTGGTGCAGGAGCTGGGCATGGACATGGAGATGGCCAATGGGGACTACAAGAGGCCCATCCATGAGGCAGCTTCCATGGGACACCAGGAATGTGTGGCCTTCCTGCTGGAGAGAGGGGCGAGCGTGGACTGCTTGAAAAAGGCTGACTGGTAGGTGCTGGGATTTGGGATTGGGTGGGGAAGGTGGGAATGTGGCTGCTGGAGGTGGTGGTTGGCATTGTGGAATGGATGGGGAGGAGCTTAAAGATCCTCCAGTGCCACCTGGGAAACCTCACACTATCCCAGGCTGCTCCAATGTCCAGCCTGGCCTTGGACATTCCAGGGATCCAGCTTCTCTGGCAATTCCAGCCCAGCCAGCAATTCCTGCCCCAGTCTCCCCTTTCCCAATTCCCTGTGTCCTGTCCCTCCATCCCTTGTGCCCAGTCCCTCTCCAGCTCTCCTGGAGCCCCTCCAGGCCCTGGAATGTGCTGGAAGCTCTCCTTGGATCCTTCCCTTCCCCAGGGGAACATTGCCAGCTCTCCCAGCTCTGGAGCAGCTCTGGAGCAGCTCTGAGACCTCCTCTGGATTTGCTCCAGCAGCTCCAGGTCCTTATGTTGGGATCCCAGAGCTGGATCCATGCGTGGTCCCCTGGGTGGATTAGAGGGGCAGAATTCCCTTCTCCTGCTGCCCACACTGTGGATCCAGTTGGATTTGGGAGAAATTCCAGCTCTATCCCTGCTTTCCCCCTGTTTTGCCTAAAAGTTGTAAACTACTGCACCACTCTTCCCTTAGGGATGGGGATTTCTGGAAAAATAAAAGATTCCCAGCTCCCAGATGAAAGCCTGGGAATGTGCTTTGAAGCTGAACTGCCAAAAATCCAAAGGCAGCATTCCAGAGGTGGAAATTGAGGCTCAGCTTGGATCTGAGGCCAAGATTCCATGAGCCTGGATTTGTGTGGCAGTGCCATGGATTAAAACCAGGGAGCTCTGTGCTTCCTAAGGCATAACCAAACCTTTGGAAAAAATCTCATTTGCCTTAAAAAACACAGAATGCTCCAAAGGACTGCATGGAAAAAAAACCTGAGTTATTCCCAGCCTGGAAAAACTGCTGTAAAATCTCCTGGCCCCTCAGGCAAAGCACCTGAGTCCAGGTGGGACATCAGATTTGTTGCCCAGGTTCTCTTCCTCTTTCTCTTCCTCTTCCTCTTCCTCTTTCTCTCTCTCCTCTTTCTCTCTCTCCTCTTTCTCTCTCTCCCTCTCTCTCTCCCTCTCCCTCTCTCTCTCTCCTCTTTCTTCTCTCTCCTCTTTCTCTTCTCCTTCTAGGACTCCCCTGATGATGGCTTGCACCAGGAAAAACTTGGAAGTGATCAAAACTCTGGTGGAGCACGGAGCCAACCCTTTGTTGAGGAATAAGGATGGCTGGAATTGTTTCCACATTGCCAGCAGGGAAGGGCACCCCGAGGTGCTCCAGTACCTGCTGGATGTGTCCCCAAACTGCTGGGACACGGAGAGCACCACAGGGAGAACTCCTCTGCACACAGCAGGTACAGCAGCCAGGGAATCTGCCAGGTGGGACAGGGATGTTGTTCCAGCTTCGTTTGGAGAAGGGAAAACGTCAGGGAAAAGGGAGAGGTGGATCCATGCTGGGATCTGCTTTGGGATCCTTGGATCAGTTCATCTCTCCCTGGCATGGAGAGATCTGAGCTCCCTTCACTTGGAATGTGGAGATGATTTTCCTTCCTGCTGTGTAAAGCTGGGAACTGCTCCTGGAAAACCTCCCCAGTCACATCCCAGAGTGGGAATTCCTGAAAGCAGCAGAGCTTTCAAGAATTTCAAAGAGAGGACACTTTTGGGATCTGCCTGGGGATGTATTTCTTCTATCTTTATTTCTTCTATCTATCTTTATTTTTTCTATCTTTATTTCTTCTTTTTTTATTATCTTTATTCATTTTCCAGCTTCAGGCTGGACCAGGGGAGGTTCAGGTTGGATATTGGGAAAATTCCTTCATGGAAAGTGTTGTAAGCATTCCCCATTCCTGGAGGGATTTAAAATCCACCTGGATGTGGCACTTGGGGCCATGGGGCAGTGCTGGGAATGGTTGGGCTCGGGCAGTTTTCCAGCCAAAATGACTCCATGATTCCAATAATAAACTCCAAATTTTGGAATTTTGCTCTCATCCCATGGTGAGAATTCCAGAGAGTCTTCCTGCAAAGGTGGGGCCAATCCCTGCTGGGAATACACAGAAGCTGTTGTTGGAACCCACCATGTCCAATCCCTTTTCCTTGCTTTTCAGGGATATTTAAAGGGAATGGGCAGGTTTAGGGATCCCAGCCATCCTCAGGATTGTTGGGAAGCACTCAGACCACATCCAGAGTGGGAATCAGGCTGTGTATTCCAGGTTTCTACAGGAGAGATGAGCCCTGGCTTCCCAAACTCCTTTCCCAAAGAATTTAATCGGGATTGACTCCCTGGAAGAACCCGAGCTGTTGGGAGGAGCCCCTGCTGTGCTTTTCCAGCCCTTGTTCCTCACTCTTGGCTCATCAGCAGTGACAATTCCAGCCCTTGGGCACCACTGAGTCCTTCTGCTTGACCTGGGAATAAAAAACCAGGGAAGGAGTGATCTGTGGGATCAGAGCAGGTTGCCTGAAGTGGCTGATCCTGATTTTTTTTTTTTTTTATGTTCTCCCATCCCTGCCCAATTCCAGGTGTTGTTTCCATGGAGCTGGCAGCTGGAGGTGGATTTTGGGTTGGGATCTGGGACAGGCTCAGGAGCAGGGTGAGCTCTGGGATTTGGGATGATCCTGTGGGAAAGGGGGATTTTAACCTTGAGCCAAAGTCTTCTCCCTCCCTGCCTTGGGAGATGGGATTACAATTGGAATCCAGCAATTCTGCTTCCTAGGGGTGTCTTCACCTGTGGTTTTTTTGGCAAAGCCACCAGTCCACAATTTGGGTGGATTTCTGGAATTTCCTGATCCAGCCAGACCTTGGAGCAGCAGCTGGAGTGGGAATGGGAAAGGACTGGAATGATGGAATTAGGAATTCTGACTTAACCCCCCACTGCTCCCAGTGCAGTTTGATCCCAAACTGCTGCTCCCTGGTATCCCAAATTTATCCCAGTGGATATTCCCAGTTCCTGAGGCAGGAGTGAGGGGCCAGAGATGGTGCTGGAGCTGCCAGGGGAAATCATGTCAGGATAAGCCATTTCCATGGATTTCCATGGATTTCCATCCATCCCAGGGGTGTGGATTTGAGCACATTAACCCATGACCAGGCCAGCTGCCTCCCCAGATTGCTGAAAGGTCAGTATCTCCCTCCTGCAATTATTTTTTATATTAATAAGGGTTGAGTCCTTCAGCTTTGTTGCTTCTTCTATCCCAAGGGAAGAAAACTGGGAAGAGGTAATTGTGAATCCCAGCCATCCCCTGTCTCTGTTCTTGAGAAAAGTTGGAATTGTGTTGCCTGGAGGGATTTTTCTTCCCATGACTTGGGTTTTCCATCAGCTCAGGTGAAGAACAGGCAGAGAGCAGGAGCAAAGAGCCAAAATCTGGGAATCCCTCACTGGGATTCCAGCTGAAAGTTGTTCCTGGGAACACACATTTCCCAGGAGCCCTTTTTCCATCACCTGATGGAGCAGCTCCAGCCTTGGTTTGATATTATTTTTCTCTTGCAAAACAAATGGAATATATTCAAAATGACCTGCAGGGAAAAAAAAAACAAAACAAACAAAAAAAAAAAACAAAACAAAACAAAAAACCAAAACAAAACAAAAAACAAAACAAAAAAACAAAAAAAAAAAAAAAACCCAAGCTGGATCAAAGCTGTGTGAAGTGAAATGTTTAAAAAATCAGGAAAAAACTGATTTCAGTGCCTCAGGCTCAAGTTCTCCCCCTCAGTTGTTGTTTTCCCTCTGAGAGGGGTGAGGATGATGAGATGGGAGTGGCTGAGGAGGGCTGGGAATGTTATCCAGCATTTCCCCAGCTGCCTGCTTTGTGTTCCTTTTGCTTCTCCCACATCCCAATTCAATGAACAAACTGGGAGAAACCCTCTTTGTTCCAGCTGAACTCTGTGGCAGACAGAGCCAGGCAGTGCCCATTCCACACCTTTTTTACCTCACATTTCCCCATGGGATAGAGGAAGGGAAACCTTAAACCCTTTTTTTTTTTTTTTTAACCCCACCAAAAATAGACAGGATTAAAACCCCTTGGAGCCTCTTCCCTCATCCCAAAAGGATCAGCAACCTGAGTGTGAAGGATCACAGTGCCACAAATCCACATTTTTCCCATTTTTTCCCAGCAATGCACGGCTGTTCCCAGGTTGTGGAGCAGCTCCTGGAACAGTAAGCAGGCTCCTGCCAGCTTTTGCTTCTCCCACATCCCAATTCAGTGAACAAATTGGGAGAACCCCCCTTTGTTCCAGCTGAACTCTGTGACAGGCAGTACCCATTCCACATCTTTTCCCTGCTTTACCTCACATTTCCCCATGGGATAGAGGAAGGGAAACCTTTTTTTTTTTTTTTTAACCCACCAAAAAATAGGCAGGATTAAAATCCCTTGGAGCCCCTTCCCTCATCCCAGAAGGATCAGCAACCCAAGTGTGAAGGATCACAGTGCCACAAATCCACATTTTTCCTGTTTTTCCCCTTTTTTCCCAGCAATGCACGGCTGTTCCCAGGTCGTGGAGCTGCTCCTGGAACGGTAAGCAGCCTCCTTCCAGCTTTTCCTCCCCCACCTCCCATTCCCTGCCAGGCTTTGCACACAAAGGATGCTTGTGCTGCTCCCAGCCCAGCACAGCTGCCCTGCCCTCCCATCCCCAGGCTGTTTCCTCCTGCTCCAGGTTTTTCCCAGCTGGATTCCCTCGGGATGGGCTCCCTCTTGGTTGTGACACAAATCCCAGTTATGTAACTCAGCCCTGGCTCTGTTTTCCCTGCTGATTCATTCCCGATGTGGCAATGACCAAAGGGATTCCTGGGAGCTGCTTCCCTAGGCTGGGCTTATCCTTGATTTCCTGGGAAATTGCTGGGAAGCAATGCTGCTTAAGAAAAGAAAAAAAAATGCATTAAAGCAGTTCTATTCCTTTCCCAGAGCTGGAGCAGCTTTCCCTGAGAATTCCAGCTCATCTCAACCTGCCCAGCATAAACAGCCCTGTGATCTAAGCCAGGCTTTAATTCAGTTTTAATTCTGTTTTCTCTCATTTCACTGAATGAGATTGGTGAGCTCTTGGTTTTCTACATCATTCCATGAGGATCTGATTATTCCCTGCTTCCAGTGTACACCTGGGCTTTTGGAAACCCTCTGGTGAGGGAAAAAGGGAATGAATGATAATAAATAAGGGAATGAATGAAATAAATGTTCTGTAGAGCCCAAATGAGCTGAACCAGATCTCTGATTACCCAAAAAAGCCCCACAAATCATTCCCTAGGCCCTAAAACACCAGGACAGGTTTATCCATGAGCTTTATAAATTCCATTTTCAATCCCAGCTGCTGAGAGTCTCCTTCCATAAGGGTTTTGGAGCTGCCAACAGCTCTCTCCTGGTTTTTTCTCCTCTCATTTCCAGGTGCCAGTACAAAGCTGACAGCAGAGACAGCTGTGGGGTCACTCCCTTCATGGATGCTCTCCAGAATGGGCACATTGGAATAGCCCAGCTGCTCCTGGAGAAACACCAGGTGGGTGCCAAAATCCCTCCCTGCCCCTTCCAGGAGCTGAGCCAGAGCTGCCAGGACAGGTGAGCCACGTGTTGGTCATGACTGGAGTGCAAGGAAACAAATTCCCAAATTGTAAAGAAAGAAATTGTGTCAAAAGGCAAACTCCCCCTGGAGGTGGGAAGGATTTTGCTGAGTGAGGTCATCAGGAATCATGGAAAGACCTTAAAAACCATCTCATTCCACCATGGCAGGGACACCTCCCACTGTCCCAGGTGGCTCCAAGCCCCATCCAGGCTGGCCTTGGACACTTCCAGGGATCCAGGGACAGGAGCTGATGGGCTGGGATGGTGACACCAGGCAGTGGCAGGAGAGGACAGCACATTCCCAGCACTCCAGGGGCAGCTGTGTCAGAGCCAAAAGCAGCTCTTGGAATGCCAGGGCTTGGAGTGGAGGCTCCAGTGGCCATGGATAACGTGGAAATGTCCATCCTTGAGTTATCCAGAGCTCCTCCCTCCCTGCTGGCAGCTCTCTCCTGTGCTGTCTCCCAAAAAATGCCTGATTTCCTCCAGGGGAAGCCATTAGAGCCAATTGTCCACAGCAGGAACCAGAGCACTGCAATCAATAATTTATAAATGATTGATTGATTGATTGATTGATTGATTGATGATCCTAGCTGGGGCCCCCTCATGGCTGATTCTCCCAGAGGTTTTGGGAAGTTTGTCATGGTTTTAACCTCACATTCCAGGCACTGATGGTAGCAGAGGTGAGAAACCTCATGGAGGTTTCCTGGTGGTGCTGATCTCATTTGGGATGAGTGCACTTTGTGTTATTTCCATGCTGTTCCTCAATTGCAGGCCTGTCCCACAGCTGTGGATGCCCTGGGAGCTCAGGCCCTGCACAGGGCAGCTGTGACAGCCCAGGATGGCTCCATCCAGTTCCTGGTGTCCCAGCTGGGCGTGGATGTCAACGGGAGAGCGACGGCCCTGCAGCTGCCAGCCCTGCACTACGCAGCCAAGGTCTGAGCTGGGCCCAAAGTCCTGGGAAAAGCTGGGCCAGGTACCTTGTCCTGCTGGGAAGGACAGGTGTCTGCCAGTAAAGGCAGGAGCTTCTCTTTGAAATGGAAAATGTAAATCCCCTCTATCCAAATTACTAAAATTTCGAAATTGAGGGGCTCTCAGGCAAAGAGATGGGAATTAGGAAGAACAGTTCTTTACTAGGAAAATTAAAATAGAAATGCAGGATTACACAGAACAATCCCAAACCCTGCCAGAGTCAGAATCCAAGCTGACACCCGTCAGTCAGTCAGGGTCTTGGCACAGTCCCATTCCATGGTGGCTGCATCCTCCTGCAGTGGCAGATGTGGCTCAGCTGGAGCAGTGCTCCTGGAGAAGGTGCAGTTCCCTCTGAAGGTGCAGGGATGATGTGGCAGGGTCTGGTTTTCCTCTGGGATCCAGTGGCAAAGGCTGCTCTGCTGTTCCAAATGTCAGTTTTTCTCTGGGTAGGAAAGGCTTGGCTCCTGCCCTGGCTGGAGCATCTCCCATGGGATGATGGAATTTTATCAGCCATGCCCTGGGACTCACTGGCCATGAACAGGAGATCTCTCCTGGAGGAGGATGGGCTGTGGCAAAGATAAAGATGATTGCCCCAGCTGGTTTAAAGCTGGCCCATGAGCAGATAATGTGTGCCATGGAGGTAAGGAAATCACTATTCCACCCAGCTTCAACAGCTGGTTATAGAACACACATTGCTGCCACATAACCCAACACACACCTAAACCAGGTACCTAAACCAGGCTGGGTCAGGTGTTTGCCACCTTGGAGGATTTGCATTCCTGGCTCAGCCCCTGCCACTGTCCATCTGCTCCTGACCAGTCCCATTCCCTGTGTTCTGGCCATCAGAAGCAATGTGGGCAGCAGGGGGAGGGTGGGATTCTCCCCTGCTCTGCTCTGGTGAGATCCCACCTGGAGCACCAGATCCCAGGCCTGGGAACAGCAGCAGCAGCACCTGGAGCTGCTGAAAAGAGTCCAGAGGAAACCATGGAGCTGCACCAGGGCTGCAGCCAGGCTGGGAGAGCTGGGGGTGCTCACCTGGAGAGGAGAAGGATCCAGGGAGAGCTTCCAGCACATTCCAGGGCCTGGAGGGGCTCCAGGAGAGCTGGAGAGGGACTGGGCACAAGGCCTGGAGGGACAGGACACAGGGAATTGGGAAAGGGGAGATTGGGGCAGGAATTGCTGGCTGGGCTGGAATTGCCAGAGAATCCCTGGATCCCTGGGATGCCCCAGGAAGGATTGGAGCAGCCTGGGATGCTGGGAGGTGTCCCTGGAATGAGCTTGGAGCTCCCTTGCCAGGCAAGGCAGGCCAGGATTCTGGGATTCAGGACACTCAGAATCCATTGGCAGGGATTTGGATGGCAAGTGGGGAGAGAAAAGAGAGGAAAAGGGAAGGGAGAGCCTTGATGGTTCCCTGAGATTGCAAGGGAAGGCCCTGGATGCATCAATTCCTTGGAGAGGAGATGGATCCAATGGGAGCTTGTGGAGAGCTGGGAATTGCCAGGCTGGAGAAGGGAAGGATCCAGGGAGAGCTTCCAGCACATTCCAGGGCCTGGAGGGGCTCCAGGAGAGCTGGAATTTGGGAAAGGCACAGAGGGACAGGACACAGGGAATTGGGAAAGGGGAGATTTGGGCAGGAATTGCTGGCTGGGCTGGAATTGCCAGAGAATCCCTGGATCCCTGGGATGTCCAAGGTTGGACACTGGGGCTGGGAGCAGCTGGGACAGTGGGAGGTGTCCCTGCCATGGCAGGGTTGGCACTGGATGGGTTTTGGGGTCTTCCCCACCCCAGGAATTCCATGTTGTGTCCAGCTGCCTGCAGAGGAGGGACAGGAGATGCCCAAACGTGGGAAAAGGAGAGCTGGGAAAGTGGGGGGAGCTGCTGGGATTTTATCTGTGTCCTTCACACTGGAATTGTTTTGAATTCCAGAACCACTGGAGCTTTCTCCTCCTCCCAGCCCATGTGGGTTCTGCAACATTCCCTGGCAGTGCAGAGCAGATCCCAAAACTTGACCAGGATCCTTCCTGGGACCAGCTGGCAGCACAGGAATTCCCTGCTCAGATCCAGGGATGTTAAACCCAGGATTTTAACAGCACTCTGAGCTTTGTAATGGGAATAAAACCTCATCCCAGTGCCCTGCTCCTCCAAAGCCATTTGTGCCACTCCCTGGGAATGCTGGCAGCATCCAGCCCTGCCTGCTCCCACAAAGGAGCCCTTTCTCCCATTTTCTTGGCCTCCTGCTCCCAGAAACCACGTTCCAAGCCCTTCTGGTTGCCAAGGGCACATTGAACAGCAAGGCTCTGGGCTAATACAATGTGCCTTGGAGGAATTCCCAGCTCCTGGATGGTTTGGGAATGGCTGGATGGGATTCTCTCCCTTCCCCAGGCTTGGTGTCACTTTGTATTTACAGCACTGTTTGTTTTCCTGGTGAGTTGTGTTTTTATTTCCCCCCGTTTTCTTATTCTTTTGCATTTATAAACACATGAAAATCAAGGTTTTTTTTAAAAAAATCAATTTGCTGCCAGGGCTGTGGCAGCTACAGCAGTTCCTAGCTCAGTGTCTTTACCATGGAATTGGGTTTGCAGGGAAATGGGAGACTCTGGAGTGGGGAAGATGCTGTGAGTGGGTGGGGGGGGATAAAAATCAAGAGTTTTCCATTTCCAGGCTGAAGGACAAAGACTAATGCATGGCATTGAGGATGTAATTCCAAAATCAGGCGTGTTATTTTAGGGAGAAAAGAGGGATTTCTGGAAAAGCCTGTGCAGGGAGCTGGGGCTGTGCTGGGTTTTTCCTGTGGAATTTCAAATTGGTTCCTGGCAGAGGAAGGAGGGAGGAACACTGGATCCTGGCTGGGTTTTCTCCCAGGGCATCACAAATCCTGGAGGAATTCTTTGGGAAATGTTGGTGCCTGAGGGAGGCAGATGAGCAGCAGCCCAGATCAGCAAGAGGTTCTGTTCCTTGAGCTGGAATAACCCTGGGAAAATGAACTCCAGATCCCCTGGGAATTGGAGGGATTTGAGACCCAAAGCTGGAGAGAGCTCAGAGCCCCTGGGGACAAGGCCTGGAGGGACAGGACACAGGGAATTGGGAAAGGGGAGATTGGGGCAGGAATTGCTGGCTGGGCTGGAATTGCCAGAGAATCCCTGGATCCCTGGAATGTCCAAGGCCAGGCTGGAGCAGCCTGGGATGCTGGGAGGTGTCCCTGCCCATGGCAAGGGTTGGAATTTGATGATCTTTTAAGGATTTTTTCCAACCCAAACCATTCTGGGATTTTAGGGATTTTTTTCTGATAATTCCCATGGGATAACAGCAGCTGGAGCAATTCCTGCCCTCATGGATCTGATCTTCCCTGCCACAGGCAGCTCAGCCTGGTTTCCATCTGCTCCAAGAGCTCCTGGTGCCCCCAGAGCTGAGCAGGACAGAGCAGATCTGTGCAATTCCAGCTTGGGGATGGATGTGAGCACAGAGCTGATCCCAAATCCCACATTCTGCAGGAAGGACATGGACACACCATCCAGACCCTGCTGTCCCTCGGTGCTGATATCCAGGCCAAGGATGGGAAGGGCCGTTCTGGTGAGAATTCCAAACTTTTTCCAGTTTTTTTATGTGACACCAAGAGCTTCCATGAGCACATCCCAACCTCACATGTCAAATCCATGGATACATTTGCTCTGGGAACAACATGATGGATCATCCCAGGGATTTTTTGGTTTTCAATTTGCTGGAATTTCTGCTGGTCCTTTTCCCTTGGGGGAAGAACAGAAACACAAATTGGGAATTCCCAGCTTATTTTTCACCTGAGGAATTCCAGTGCTGCCTCCTCCCCGTCAAATTTGCCTGGAATGATCCTGTTGGAAGCAGGTTGGATGGACAAACACAAGGATTGAGCTCTCCAGCCTCAACTCTTTAGCAAACAGCCTGGAAATGGCTGATGAGCAAATAACAGCAGAGAGCTGGCACGGAAATGGAGTTGCTATAGCGATGCTGGAGAGTCGGCATTCCCAGCGGGAAAGGCTCAGGCAGCTCCTGCATCAGCATCTCCCCCCAGCAAATATATTTACATTTCAAAAATAAAGCACAAATGGTTTCATCAATTGGCAAAATTGGCAAATTCTCCAGTCCTGGGGTTTGGTTAGAGCCAGGTTTTAGTGCTGCCATCTCTCCCTCCGCCCCCTCAGTGATTAAATCTGAGCTCTGCTGAGCTCATCCAGCCCTGGGATTTTTTTTTTTTTTTTCCTGTGGTCCTTCCTTGGCTGGCTTTGGGTCACTGCGTCCTTGGGAAGCTTCTCATCCACATCAGGATTATCCAGAGCAATCAGGATTGGATTAGATGGAAGAAAGATTTTTTTTTTACAAGTGAGGGTGAGGAGGGGCTGGGATGGGATGGAATTCCCAGAGAAGCTGTGGCAGGCCCTGGATCCCTGGAATTGTCCCTGGAAGGTTGGACAGGGCTTGGAGCAACCTGGGGTAGTGGAATTTCCCTTTCCACGTCAGGAGGGTGGAACTGGATGATCTTTAGTGTTAGACTCAATAATCCCAACATTCATTCTTTGATTCTAACCCAAAGATAGAATTCTTTGATTCTATTTCACACCATGAAAACTCATTATTCACCAACCCCATCGATCTGACAGTTCTGTTTTCACCCCAATCAGGATGGGCCAAGGCCAGGAGGTGACCCCAGCTCATTCTGTGTGTGTGTCCCCAGCCCTGCATGTGGCCAGCACTGGGCAATGCTCAGAGGCTGCTCAGATCCTGCTCCAGGACACTGCTGGAGTCAGTGAGTCAGGGATCTCTCTGAATTCTTCAGAGAGAAATCAGAGTGCAGGGATTGAATAAGTCTTAGAGTGAGTTCTGATGGTTTTAGTGAGTGAAAGGTCTGGATTCCACAGCAGCAGTGAGTGTTCTAGTGAAGGTTACAAACACACTGATACCCTCAGTAGAGGCTCCAGGCCCACAGCTGCAGACAGTGCTCAGACAGAACAGAGCTACAGTGAGAATATTGCTGACATTTCTTAGATAGAACACAATAGATTGTGTGTGTAGTGTTATATGTAACCTGGTGTGCCAAGAAACCAGAACTCTAATAGGTTAGGGAGTGGTGGTCTGAGCTTGTGTCTTAGCTTGTTGGAAAAATCCTATATAACAGTATGGATTGGGAGAGTTGGTGCTTTTAGCTGTTCAGCTTTTAGCCATTGTTGCTTTAGCCATTCTGGCTTCCAGCCATTTGCTTATTGCTGCTGCTTTTGCCATTGCTTTTGCTATTGCCTGTTGAGACTGATGTGCTTTGTAAGAAATAACCTTTTTAACTATTAGCTGCTTTGCTTATTTAAGATTACCTGACAAGTAGGAGCCTCTAGAGCTCCAGGGGTCAGAAAGAACCCCCACAGGCCAAGGGCAGGAGGTGACCCCAGCCCTGCTCTGTGTGTCCCCAGCCCTGCACGTGGCCAGCGCTGGGCAGCACGTGGTGGCCACTCAGATCCTGCTCCAGGCTGGACTCCAGGACACTCCAGATGCCACAGGAATGCTGGCACAGCAGCTGGCCAGGAGGCCAGAACTCATCCAGCTCTTCCAGGCAACACAAGGCAGCACGTGAAGAAGAGGAATGTATTTCCACATGGTACATTGGTTACCCCTTGCCTGATTTAAATGTTGGGATTTTTACCTAAAATGGAGCAGAGGAGCCAAGCTTGGCACTTGGGAAATAGATTCAAGAGAAATGTTTGAAGTAGGATTATCTCAAATTATGATGGAGGTGATGGGAGGGTGAGAAGGCTCTGGCACAGGTTTCCCAAAAAATTGTGGCTGCCCCATCCCTGGAAGTGTCCAAGGCCAGGTTGGAGCAACCTGGGATAGTGAAGGTGTCTAATTTGGAATTAGATAATCTTTAGGCCCTTTCCCACCCAAACAATTCCATATTTTTGTCACATCTCTCTTCTGATCCATTTTTAAATTTATTTTCTTCTTTCACTTCCAAATTGTAGGGCTGAGCTTCCCCTCTTGCTGTGCAGCTCCCTGAAACAACCATCCAAGGGAAATTCCACTTCTAGGGATCCAAATGGCTTTTCCTGGGAATTCCCACACACTGAACATCCCAATGGAGAAGATCCATCTGGATCATTGATTTTCCAGCTCTTCATGGACCTGCTCTCCACTAATCCCTTCACTTGCTTTAATTTCCAACCTCTTGGAAAGACTCTTGAAGCTGCATGAACTTTTTAAATCCTTTTTGTGGCCCTCAGCTGATCCCAAAACCTGCAGGAATCTGTAGTGGGACCTCAACTTTGTGAGGACGTCAGACTAAAATAAGGAGGTGTTTTATTCCATTTATTCCACTTTATTCCATATTGGAATGCTGGGCAATTCCCAGCACTGATGAACTTTAAATCCCAATAATCTGCTCTTGGAAGCCTGGAATACACAGCAAGGTAAGAGCAGCTGTTGGATTTGTGCAGCTGGAATTATAAATTCCATAGAAAAAAAATGATGTGTCCTTGTCTGTTCCTAATGCCAAGACTTAAAAATTGGTGGAATTCTGCTTTTTTGGGGGATGGCAGATGTTAAAAATCAGAAAGGGATCTCTGGGTTTAAATAGGAAATTCCCACCTTGCTATTCCTGGAGCAGGAATTTTGGCTGGAGCTGGATCAGCCCCTGGCTGGCTGAGGAGGAAATGGTTTTATTCCTCTAAAAATCCTGGATCCTTCCATAAATCCAGCTCTGGAAATGCAAGGAACTGCTTCATTCTCATTATTTTATTCTTTTGTTCTCATAATTTTAATAAACCATGAAATAGCTGGAATAATAAACTGGAATCTCAGTATCCCTGCTGAGGAGCTGGGATTGCTGATGAGCCTGAGAGAAAGCAGCATTTGGGAAATGTTCCCAAATATCCACAGAAATACGAAAGGGAAACTCCTTAAAAACATGGAAACTCCCTCAAAACACAAAGTGCATTATTTTGAGGGTCAGAAAATGATTCAGCTTTATTCACCCAGGGAAGGTTTTTTTTTCCCCAAAATGGGGTTTTGGGAAGTAGGAACACAGCTTAATTATGGGTTTTTAGCAAATTTCCCATCAGATTTGGTTCATGGGGTGCCTGGGATGGGCTGGAAAAGCACTGGATGTGGAAGGATTTGGGGTCCAATTAAACCCCCACTGAATGAGGAACCCCCTAATTTAAGGACCCCACTAAACTGACAAACCCCCGAATTTAAAGACCTAAATTGAGGATGCTCCCCAGAGCACCCCTAATTGAGGACCTCCCCAATATTAAGAACATCCCCAAACTGAGGACCCCCCTTTAAATTAAGGATCCCCCAAATAAGGAACTTTCCCCAAACAGAGAATCCCCTTAAATTGTAGCCCCCACTAACTAGAGGACTCACCCAAACAGAGGACCCCAAAATTTAAGAACCAACCCCCAACAGAGGATCCTCCCCTAAACTGAGAAACCCCCCCAATTTAAGGACCCCCTAAATAGAGGTTAAGAAGAACCCTCAAACAGAGATGTCCCCAAATAAAGAACCCCACCATAAACTGAGGGCCCCACTCCAAGTGGAGAAAATGCCCTACACTGAAGCATCCCCTAAGTTTGGGATCCATGAAAATTGAGGACCCCCATTAAAGGACCCCCCCTAAAATGAGACCACCCCAATAAAGAACTCTCCCAAAATAAAGGACCCTCCAAATTAAGAGCCCCCCAAACTGAGGGCTCCCTAAACTGAAGCGTCCCCCCAATTGATGAACCCCCAAATTTAGGACCACCCCCTCCTCCCCGCGCAGTCCGAGCCCGTAGGGGCGGCCATTGAACTACGCATGCGCGCCGCGCCCCCACCACGGTGGCAGCGCCGCTCGCGCGCGCAGCTCTCCCGCCCCTTAATTGACGGAGCCGCCAGCCAATGGCGTGGCGGATCAAGCTGTGATTGACAGCCGTGTGGGCGGGGCGCGGGTAGCCCGGCCCCGCCCCTCCCGGCGCGGTCCCCTCACGGCGGCGGCTCCATTTTCTCGCGCTCCCGCGGCCCCCGCGTAGCGCCCGGTTCGCTTCAGCCCCGGCCGAGAGACCCCCGAGACACCGCGCGCCGCCATGAATGAGGAGTACGACGTGATCGTGCTGGGCACCGGCCTCACGGTGAGGAGGAGCCGCCGCCCGCTCGCCTCTCGGGCCTGCTGCGGGCGGCCGCCGCCCTGCCCCGCCCCGCCGCCCCCCCTCCGCCATCCCCCGGTTCCTGCGGCTGACCCCTTTCCCCATCTCTCACCCACCCCGGCGCCGCTGTCCTTTTGCTGGTTTATCACCTGATCCTCCCCCCCAGCCTGGGTTTAAGATCCCCCCGCCTCGGGCCTCGGGTCTTTATCCCCTCCCCCAGGGTGTGCGGTCCCCTCCCCAGTCTCTCACCTGATTATCACCCCACTCTCCCCATTCAGGTCGTTTCCTTCAGCTGTCACCTGGCCATTGTAGCCCCCCCCGCCTCTGTCTGGGTGCTTCCCCCCATCCTTGTCCCCAGTATTACCGGGGGTCTGGTGTATGTGACCCCATTGGGGGCCGCTGTGTGCTTTCCCCTGTCATTAATTATCACAGCACCCCCGGCTTCAGTCCCACCCCCACCCTGGATCCTTTCCCATTCATCTCCAGCCCAGCCTGGGATCCTCCCCCTCCTCCCCTCAGCATTGCCCGGGGGGTCTGGTGTCTATGACCCCCGTGGGTCATTTCCCCATCATTGATTCTTAATTCTCTAATCCCATCCCCACCCTGCATCCTTCTCCCCATCCCGACCTGTACCTCCGGGTGGGGTTTTTATACGATTTATATATTATTTTACCACAGCCCCTCGTGTTTGGATATCCCCCCGTCCCCGATCCCCGCCGTTCTCAGCGGGCCCCAGGAAATGCGGTTGTTTTGCGGATGGAGGGCGTGGGGAGACTCGGACAACAAAACGCCCACGGGCACTTATTGCCTTTTATTTATTTTTTACATTATTACCTCATTTTTTCCCCTTCACACATCTCTTCCCCCACCCCCGTAGCACAAACCTAAGGTGGCTGCAGGTCCGTGCAGGGTGGAGGCAGCCGTGTTATCCCCCCCCTCTCCATCCCCATTCCCGCTCCGCCTTTGCAGCCTTCGGCTCCATCCAGCCCTGACTGCAGCAGGAGGGGGATGGGAGGCTGGCGAGCCTGTCAAATTTCCCTTATTCCCCCCTCCAAAAAAAAAACCAACCAAATAACCCCTTTCCTGCGATGTCGCTGCATCCCGGTGATCCCTAAGGAAAGCTGACAGCTGATGGGGGTGCGGCGCAGGGAGGGGGATGCGCCGTGCTGGGGCTTTGTCCTATTGTGGAGGATGCAGCCCGCGCCGCAGGCAGCCCTGGGGATAAAAAACATGGCAGTGCCGCTGCCCGCCGGGCTTGAGGGAGGATTTCTCCCGGTTCCTGCATCCCTGAGGCAGGGAGATGCCGCGGGAGGGCGGATTGCGGCTTCCAAACGAGAGGCATTGTTTGGAGAAAGGGGGAAGAAAATCCAAAATGGTGAGGAGGTTTTCCTCCTTGTGCATCAGGCCTTTCCTGCTTTTGTTCCCTCCCGTTGGTGGGGAAAGGTGGCTGGACAAAGGGATCTCTTTGGGGTTCCCCCATTTCCCCTGGGGATGGTTAAATTAAATTGAAATGCACGCGTTTCCTCCTGTGGTTTGGGCGCTGTGATTGATGGGTGCTGACACAGAGCTGCATTATCACCCCCCTCTTTTGGGTCTGGGAAGAAGGGGAACAAACCTGCAAGGTGGCACAAAGGAAATGGGTAATGTCTGGGAGTGTCTGCTGTAGGGGACACCCAACTTCCCCAGTCGCTTTCATTCCTTTCAAGGCTCTTCCTTTGAGGTGGAGGAAAAAGCTTCTTCCCTTTGATAGGGAGAGCTGGAGTCTGTCCTAAAGCCTGGCCCTGGCTCAGCAAAGCAGGGAAAGGGACTTTTGGGGAGGTGAAATTTAATGAGCTTGTAGTGAAGGGGCCTCCAATAGATCGGAGCTCCATTAAAATGTTAATTTATGCTTTAGTGTGAGCAGGGTATCAAGTTGGTGAACACAGGGCTTAATCTTAAATTGACAAATGCCAGTGTAAATTTGACAAAAGGCCTCTTGTGAAATCACTTTTAAGACAAGCTCCTGCTAATGAGCAGCAGTTGAGTTAAAAGGAATAAATTATGGCCATATTTAAGGTGTGCTGACCAAACTCCAGAGCCTGGGAATATCCAGGAGTGCGGATTTTGTGTCTGGTGTGCTGGCTTTCCTCTGAAATACCAATTAGGGTGGACTTCATCTAGTCTTGAGCAGCTCACATGGAAAAGAGTGGAAAGCAGAGATCCTGGTGCAGCCATCCTGGAATTGCTGGTGTTGGCTCAACCACTGTGGCTGTCAGAGGCTGAAGGATGAGCACTGTGGGCTCATCAACTCAGATGAGGCTTGATCTGAGTTGGTACCAACTCCAGCTTTGCTACCAGTGCTGGCATAGTCTGGCTTCCTGAGGAAAAGGGGCTGGAAACACATCCAGTCGTTCCTTTTCTATTCCAAAGGAGCTGTCATGGAAGTTCTGGTGATGTTTGCAACCTTTTTTTTCAGGCTGGTCCTGGATTCTGCTGCTGGAGCCCCATCAGGCCCCTGTTGTAGCTCTGAGGTTGTGTCTCTGCTGCTGATCTGGAGGTTTGAAAGGGAAAGTTGAGTTGGTTTAAAGAGGAAGAATGAGTCTTTGGAGGCTTTGTGAAAGAGTACAAACACATCCATTGTAGTGGTCATTCTGGTTGGGTCTGTGGGGCCAGTGAGTGCTTGTAAATTCCACCGGGATGGATCTGGAAGTGCAACATGAATATTTCAGGTGTTAATCTCTTCCTCAACCAGTAATGAAGGACTAAAGGCAGCTTTAGGACTGGGATTACTGGCACTCAAACTATTTCAGCTTTTCCCTTCTGTGTGTTAATCAGAGACCCCATTGCAGTGCCAGCTCAGAGAGATGCCTCAGCCCTGTGAGAAAAATAATCCTGAATTACTGCTGGTAGAACCCCTCAGACTTGCACCAGCTGAATGAACTCCTCCTGCATGGAGCAGTGTGAGGTGCCAGGCCCTGTTTGCAAGGCCCTGGCTGCCTGAGAGCTGCTGGATCTTCCAGCTGCCTCTTTCCTGGTGGGAATGGCTTCTCCAGGTTATTAAAGCTGGAGCTTTAATAGCTTTAAGGTCCTTGTCTTAGGCTTTCCATGTGCGTCGTGTGTGGCAGATTAGGGATCATCTTCCTGCAGACCTAGTGCACAAACTAGTTTTTAATCTGGTGCAGTGCTCACAGACTGGAGAGCTCCTCATGGCTGTGTTTTCACAGCTCTCTTTTCAGTTCACTGTAATTCCCCAGGTCACTGTAATTTCCACCTCTCTGGTGGAAGTGGCTCAGTACTTCCTCACTGGATTATTTCAGAGCAGGGTTGTTATACCCAGTGACAGGCTCTGTTATGTGCCCTCTGTGCTTCTACAGAGTTATTTCCCATGGATTTTGGGGGTAATTAAACCCTGCAGTTCAGCCCCAGGAGGTGAATGCTGTGTTCCTGCTGAGGTTTCACTCTTTGCAGACTGAACTAAGCTTCTTACCTGCCAGCTGCCTCCCCATGTTAAAGCTATTCCAATCCATCACAAAGATACAGATTCACTTTCTGTGGGAGCAGGGGAGCCAAACTCACTGGTTCAGGACTTATTTATTCACACAGGCCCAGAGCAGCCTCAGAGTGGCTGTGGGGACCATGTGGAGTGTCAGTGTGTCATCCCCTGGCAGCAGAGGGGATTGTGGCAGAGCAGTGAGGAGCTGTTTTGTGGGATGAGCAGAGCGTTGGCGCAGGCGGTGACAGATGGAATTGCCTGTGTCACCTGCCCCAGGTGACCCTGTGTGGCTTGGCCCAAGCATCTCCAGAGGTCCCTCCAAGCCCAGTGTGTGGCTCTGTGGGCCCAGCTCAGCCCTGCCTTTCGAAGAACAAGCCTGGCAGTGCCAGAGCTCGCTGCTGCAGGGATTGTGCTCGGTGCTCAGTGCCCAATCCTCCCCTCGGCGCCGGCACAGGAGCGCCGCTGGCTCCGTTTCCACCGGGCTGTCTGAGCCTTTCTGAGCTGCCGCCCTACTTGGAGAAAATCCACGGGAACCTCCCTGCTTCCCTCCATTCCTCAAGGCTGTGCGTGCCCAAGGTCTGCTCAGGACCAGCTCCTGCACTGCAGGGAGGAGCTGAGGGTCTAAAGCAAGCATGGAAACACCGATACCTCCAATCACTCCTTTTTTATTTCCACGGATCCCCACTGGATGTGCTGTCTCCACGTTCGAAGAGCTGCTTTCTCCCAGGTTCCCCGGCCATTTGCAGAGACATCGATGGCTCTCAGACTTCATTCAGCAGCACAATGAGCTCCTGGGAGCCTCGTAACCTGAGCTGGCTGAGGCAGTGCATTGTAGTAGCAGCGTGACTGCAATTTGCATGAGATTCTCTTGGATCTGGCTACCCGGAGCTCTCCCTGCTGTGTCCTGCTGCTGCTGTCAGCAGCTGCTCCCTGTTCCTGTTTGCTGCTGGCCACGTTTAGAAAACAGCAAAAAACGCACAGATTTGAACTCTTAACGCTTCCCCTTTTTGTTTGCACTCCGAGCTCTTCTCAGCCCTCCCCTTATCAGCACAGGCTGTTTGTTTTCCTCATCCCTGCCCCAAATGACAGCGTCACACATCAAGCGATTCCAGCATCCAAAGGAATTGCTGAGCTGAGGATAAATGCATTGTGCAGCCCGTGTGCTTTCTGGCCATCGTGGCTGCAGAGGGAAGTGCTGGGCAGGATTTCAGTTCCTGGCTGGTGGAAGGGATGTTCAGCAGTGTAATAGCTCCACCTCGGTGTTTAATGGGTGTGAAAGAGGAGTGAAGAGCTACTTAAAGCCTCTTGGATCTTCTGCTGGTGCTCAGATTCACTCCAGGGGATGCTGGTGGTTTGGACAGGTGACCTGGAGAAGGGATGCACGCTTTCTTCTGGGAAGACAGCAAGGAATGCTTTGAGGTTAGGTGGGTGACTGAAATCAGCTGACATCCACACCAAGGGATGGAGCTTGTGCAGCTTTTACTGGAGCTCCAAATCCTGCTTGGCTTCCTTGTGGCTCAGCATGGACTCTTGCAGTGCTGTGCCACCATCTGGCAGGGTTCTGGGAGATAAATCACAGGGAAGAGCAAGGAGTCCAACCACAGAGCTGTGTGAATTTAACTGGCTGGTGATGGTGTGACACTCCTGCCTTGGGTGTGGTTAATCATTAGCTCTGCACCCACTTTCACTCCTGCGGTTACTCAGCGTTGCAGGCCTTGAGTAGTGATTTCACACGGGGTTTGGTGCAGCTGTATCTGCTGGGAGGGTCTCTGTTTGCTCCAGCCTGTGGGAAAAAGCAGCAGGGACCTTGTAGGATCCTTGGAAGGAGCAGCTGATGGATGGTGGAGAGCTTTTGTGGGAAGCACTGTGGCTCACTATCCCAGTGCACGTGGTGATCATGAAGCCTTGTGGGCACCGTGCTGGAAAACTTCCATGGCTTGAGGCACTGAATTCAGAGCAGCCTTGCTGTGCATGAGGCAGCTCCAGCCTTGCTCCTCAGCTCCTTGGCTGGGTTTTGGTGACATCCTGGTGGGTGACAGACCAGCCAGCAGTGCCCTGCTGTCTTAACAGAGAAGGTTTTTCCACAGCAAATCCTCAGGCAGCCATCCCTGCCAAGCATCCCTGCACCTCCAGATGTCTGACCTTCAGCACAAACCAGCCCCTGGGAGCTGCTGTGGCTGGGGAAGTTGATTTTACAGCTTCCTTTGCACCGAGGATTGACTGGAGTCAGGATTTATATGAACAATCCCCAGTGGGAAACTCCTGGTGTTGGTGCTTTTCCTGCCTGACACCTGCACTGCTCGGTCTGGAGCTGGAAATGAACCTCCTGCACCCCAGGGGAGGGGGAAGTGACACAGGAGGAGAATCCTGGCTGAGCTGCTGGTGGAGTAAACAGGAAGGATCTCCTGGAGACTCCAAACCTTGCCTGCAGGAATCCTGTCAGATGGCTGGGGGTTTACAAACAATGAAAGCTTTGGGTGTAAATGACCACCCAAAACCTTAAAAACCATCCTGCCACTGTTGGGACACCCTCCAGTGGAGCAGGCTGCTCTGAGCCCCTTCCAGCAATCCCCACCCATCACATGAGATGTGGCAGGGACCCGCCAGCGAGGTGGTGAAGCTGAAGCAGAGCAGTAAAAGCTCCAAGATAAGCTGTGCTAAGCACACAAACATTGCAGTTTTTGTTGAGCTCTTTGGCTGGGGAATGGCAGCGCCGGTGCAAAGTCTTGTTTGAATGGGGATTTAGTTGTGCAAGGCCTGAGCTGGTTCTGCAGCCTGGCTGTGCTCAGACACAGCAGCTGAGCTCGGAGCTCTGCTGCTCCAGGGAGCCTCAGTGGGGACAGAGCAAAGCAAAGCTCAGCTCATCATGCACCCAAATGCCTTCATTTATTCTTTGTGCTGCTCTCTGAGAGAAGCTGTTGATTATCCTGAGTGTCCCAGTGTGGCAAATAATAGTAATTGAAGTTCTGAGCAGACTGATTGAAGTCCAGGTAAGATTTCATCAGCTCCTGCTGCCTCTCTGTGGACATGCTTAAACTGATAGCTGGTGCCTTAAAGGACAGATTTTCCTTTGGCTCAAATGCATGGAATTCCCTAAAAATTCCTCTGGGAATCCCTGATAGATGGTGGTTGTGTAGCTCTAACCCCTTGCTTGGCTTGCCCAGAGCAGAAAATAAATTTATTAAGAGGTTAATCTGCCTCCAAGAGATGCCTGAGTTCTGGAATGAGGCGACTGCAGTGCTTGTTTGCAGAAGGCTGTGTAGGTACCTGAACATGCTCTTCCTTTGGAAAAAAGGGGAAAGAGGAGGCTCCAGTGCAGCTGACCTGTCCCTTGCATCCTTTCCTTGCTGCAGGAATGCATCCTCTCCGGGATCATGTCAGTGAATGGCAAGAAAGTCCTTCACATGGATCGGAACTCGTACTATGGAGGGGAGAGTGCATCCATTACACCCCTGGAGGATGTAAGTGTGCAGAGACCCAGCCACAGAGAGGGGATTTATTCCCAATTAGCCTTGGGGTGATTCTAATTAACAACTCTAAGGGTTCCCTTTGAGTGAGGAAGTTTTATGGCACAGTGTGGGGTGTTTGGGGTTAGTGGATTGTGCTTGTTCCCTGTAATTCCCAGTTGGGATCTGAGCAAATCCTAGCACAGAGCATTCCAGAGCTGTTACAGCTGGTTGTTAAAAACTCTTCAACTAAATTGTAAATTGGACTAAGAAATGTCACGTCAGACAGTTCATCAGGTTCATAAATTCCCAAATCCTTGGATGAGCTGAGTTACACTGCCTGGTTCTTGCTGTAACAATTCACTGGATGTGTTTGTGTGTTCCAAACTCAGACTGGAGCTGAAACTGCAGCCAGAAGCTGCCTCTGAAGAGCCTGTGTTCAGCCTGGAGCTGTGGGGGTGGAAAGTGTGTGCATGTGTGGGAGAAATGACACCCAGACAGATTTCCTGGGCTATAATAAGTTCTGTATTCTCTCTCCAAAGCTCTACAAAAGGTTTAATCTCCCGGGAACTCCACCAGAATCTATGGGGCGGGGAAGAGACTGGAACGTGGACCTCATTCCAAAATTCCTTATGGCTAATGGTGAGTAAATTCCTTATGGCTGATGGTGAGTGACCCTGAGCTCCCACATTTTCCTTGGGCTAGTGCTGGGTGCTGGAATAGGACAGGACTGTCATTCCTTACCGTCCTCATCCTTGAATCTGTGTATTCCAGTACTGGCCTGGCCTAGACTAAATCAGGGAAGGTGTTACCAGTGCAGGGCCAGCTCCTGTGCCTAAAACCAGTCCCTGGCTGCTGGAATCTCATCCTGGAGCACAGGGATGGATGGATGGATGGATGGATGGATGGATGGATGGATGGATGGATGGATGGGTGGGTGGATGGATGGAAGGATGGGTGGGTGGATGGATGGAAGGAGGGATGGATGATGGATGGATGGATGATGGATGGGATGGATGGATGGATGGATGGATGGATGGAAGGATGATGGATGATGATGGATGGATGGATGGATGATGGATGATGGATGGAAGGAGGGATGGATGATGGATGGAAGGGAGGGATGGATGATGGATGGATGGAGGGATGGATGGATGATGGATGGATGGATGATGGATGGATGGATTGGATGGATGGATTGGATGGATGGATGATGGATGGATGGATTGGATGGATGGATTGGATGGATGGATGGATGGATGGATTGTGCAGTACCTGGCTCAGGGCTACTGCAGTGGAAGAGCTGAGAGATCCCAGCCAAGCCTTGCTTGCTTTAGTCCCAGACTATCTTCAGCCTGCTGTGGGAATTGAGCACGGGGAGGGGTTTGCTGTGTGTGTCTGTGTCTGACTGTGCCAACCCCCCTGCAGGTCAGTTGGTAAAGATGCTGCTCTACACAGAAGTCACTCGTTACTTGGACTTCAAGGTGATCGAGGGCAGCTTCGTCTACAAGGGAGGGAAGATCTACAAAGTTCCTTCCACTGAGGCAGAAGCTTTGGCCTCCAGTGAGTAGCTGCACCATTTCTGTTCCCTCTGAATCCCCTAAACACAGGCAAACCCATTCCTTGGGCTATTCCTGATGCTCCTCATGTGTTCAGGAGGTTCTCCTGGACCTCTTGGACTTAAAACACCCTTTGGGATTGCTGAGCCCTGTTTTCCTGCAGCTTCCAAGCTGCCTGTTCAGTGAGATTCTGGTGAGAACCTGGCAGTGTTTTCCTCCCTCAAGAGGTTCCAGCTCTGCCATAAATATTTGATGTCATGTCCTTGTTGGAACAGTGTGTGTGAAAAACATTGCAGGCAGATTGGAGTGACTAATTCTGACATGTGGCACCTCAAACCTTAATTGTTGCCTACTTCAATTTCACTCCTCAAATAAAACTAAAAACAGTGTGGTGAAATCCATTAGGATCTAGAGGGCATCCCATGAGCTCCAGACTGGGATGTGTTCAGCAGCACGTCTGAAAAATCTGCTAAAGAGACTCCTGCAGTTAAGGCCCTAAATCTGCAGGTCTGAGCCTCCCTCATGGCAGATATTTCTGAAGGAGTCAGGAGTTCCTGCAGTTTGGCCTCAGTGCTCTCCAGGACACTCATCCTGGCAGGAGTGGAAGTGCTGCCTCTGCCCTCACATTTCAGCAGGTCCTGTCTTGTTTCTGCAGTTTGTGGAGAATTCAAGTGCAGAAATGGTGCCTTGTCCAGCCTTGTCTTTGGGGTTTGGGGGACAGAACAAAGGGGAATGGCTTTAGGCTGAAGGAGGGCAGGGTTAGATGGGATCTTGGGAAGGGATTCCTGGCTGGGAGGGTGGGGAGACACTGGAATGGAATTCCCAGAGAAGCTGTGGCTGTCCCTGAAACCCTGGGATTGTCCAAGGCCAGGCTGGACATTGGGGCTTGGAGCAACCTGGGGCACTGGGAGGTGTCCCTGCCATGGCAGGGTCCCTTCCAACGCAAACCATTTCTTGTTTGAACACTCAGTGGGTTCTTATCCACTGCTGATAATGGAAAAGCCACAAAAGTCACTGATTCTGGATCCTGCTTCTGCTGGATTCTCACAAAACCTTGGTTCTGTTGAGTTCTGCCAAGCCCCAGGCTCTGCTGGGCTCTCACAAACCCCAGGCTGTGCTGGGCTCTCCCAAACCCCAGGCTGTGCTGGGCTCCCACAGACCCCAGGCTCTGCTGGGCTCTCACAGACCCCAGGCTGTGCTGGGCTCTCACAGACCCCAGGCTGTGCTGGGCTCTCCCAGACCCCAGGCTGTGCTGGGCTCTCACAGACCCCAGGCTGTGCTGGGCTCTCCCAGACCCCAGGCTGTGCTGGGCTCTCCCAGACCCCAGGCTGTGCTGGGCTCTCACAGACCCCAGGCTGTGCTGGGCTCTCCCAGACCCCAGGCTCTGCTGGTCTCTCACAGACCCCAGGCTCTGCTGGGCTCCTCAAAGACCCCAGGCTCTGCTGGGCTCTCCCAGACCCCAGGCTGTGCTGGGCTCTCCCAGACCCCAGGCTCTGCTGGGCTCTCCCAGACCCCAGGCTCTGCTGGTCTCTCACAGACCCCAGGCTCTGCTGGGCTCTCCCAAACCCCAGGCTCTGCTGGTCTCTCACCAACCCCAGGCTGTGCTGGGCTCTCACAGACCCCAGGCTGTGCTGGGCTCTCCCAGACCCCAGGCTGTGCTGGGCTCTCACAGACCCCAGGCTGTGCTGGGCTCTCACAGACCCCAGGCTCTGCTGGGCTCTCACAGACCCCAGGCTGTGCTGGGCTCTCCCAGACCCCAGGCTGTGCTGGGCTCTCCCAGACCCCAGGCTGTGCTGGGCTCTCCCAGACCCCAGGCTGTGCTGGGCTCTCACAGACCCCAGGCTGTGCTGGGCTCTCCCAGACCCCAGGCTCTGCTGGTCTCTCACCAACCCCAGGCTGTGCTGGGCTCTCCCAGACCCCAGGCTCTGCTGGGCTCTCACAGACCCCAGGCTCTGCTGGGCTCTCCCAGACCCCAGGCTGTGCTGGGCTCTCACCAACCCCTGGTTTCAGGTTTGATGGGGCTGTTTGAGAAGCGCCGGTTCAGGAAGTTCTTGGTGTACGTGGCCAACTTTGACGAGAACGACTCGCGGACCTTCGAGGGCGTGGACCCCAAGAAAACCACCATGAGGGATGTGTACAAGAAGTTTGACCTGGGCCAAGATGTCATTGACTTCACAGGCCATGCCCTCGCTCTCTACAGGACTGATGAGTAAGTGGGGAGTCAGAATTTTGGATTGTGATGGGATTGGTTGGTTGGTTTAAATTTTGAGGGTTCCTGAGTAAAACTTGTGCCACTGAGTGCTCCTAAAGGGGAACTCCCAGAAAAGCAGCTGGAGGGTGGGGAAGGAAACATCATGGGAAGTCAGTGTTTTGCTTTCCAGAGTATTCTGCTGGAAGTGCTGCTTAGGGAAACATCCCAAATGGTCTAACTGTCCTTCCCAGCTATCTAGATCAACCCTGCCAAGAAACAATCAACAGGATTAAGCTGTACAGCGAGTCGCTGGCTCGATACGGGAAAAGTCCCTACCTGTACCCCCTTTATGGCCTTGGAGAGCTGCCCCAGGGCTTTGCAAGGTGAGAACTGGGCTGGGACTCCGGGGTTCCTCCAGTGGGGTGGGGAGCTGGGTGTGTGGAACTGAGCTGGGTGTGTGGAGGTGAGTGTGGAGCTGAGCTGGGTGTGTGGAGTCAGTGCTTGACCTTCCAGAATGTGGTGTTGCATAAAACACTTTTGTCCTTAATTATTTTATTCGCTTAATTAAGAGGTGGTTCCTCCACGTGAGATTGTTTCTTTGTGGTGTTTACCTGTGGGTTTGCTCAGAGATCTGTTGCCCCCTGTGTGTAGGCAGAGGCTTTTGAAGCCTGGGGTGGGGTTTATCCAAGTGAAGCAGAGCCTGAGGCTGAAGGGCTGTCAGATGCTGCCCTGGAGGTGCTGAGGGTGTGTTCCTGTTGCAGGCTCAGTGCAATCTATGGAGGCACCTACATGCTCAACAAGCCCATCGAGGAGATCGTCATCGAGAACGGCAAAGTGGTCGGGGTCAAGTCCGAGGGGGAGGTACAGACCCTTCCCCCTTCCCTGCTCCCCACCCAGCCCTGCCCCTCACAGCTCTGAGCTTTTGGGCAGATACACAGAAAACCCTTTTGAAGGGTTTTTAAGGGGCTGGTGTCCCTGTGGCAGCTCGCTGAAGGCACAGTGTCCTGCTGGCCAGGAGCTGGGATGGAGTCTCCTGGGCTGGCAGTGAATAAATCAGGGTGGGAGCTGCTCCTTGTGTCTGACCTTGTGACAGCTGGCACATGGCCTTCCTGCAGCTCCTCCTGCACCTGCCTGCATCAAACTGGGAGTGCTGCAGGGAGGCACTCACAGCACACTCCAGCACCTGGGTGTCCCTCGGGGTGGGAATGACAGGTCCTGGCCTGGAGCAGAGGTGACAATGCGCCGTGTGCAGCCTGCAGGCTTCAGATTGATTGGTATGAAATGGTTGCTGTTCAGTCAGTTTTGGGTGTGACTTGGTGGTTTTGGTGCTCAGGTGGCTCGCTGCAAGCAGCTCATCTGCGACCCCAGCTACGTGTCAGACCGTGTGACCAAGGTGGGCCAGGTGATCCGGGTCATCTGCATCCTCAGCCACCCCATCAAGAACACCAACGATGCCAACTCGTGCCAGATCATCATTCCACAGAACCAGGTCAACCGGAAATCAGGTACAGCTGCTGCCCCGGGCTCCTGGCTGTGCTCAGGGAAATGGACACCTCGTGGCTGCTCCAGCTTTGTGGGGTTTAGTTCTCAGCCAGCAAGGCTGAGCTTCAGTTCAGAGCAGTTACAGGAGGGGGGAGGAGCCTGTGGTTGGAAACCTTGTGAGGAACCTGCGGCAGAAGTGCCCCAGACTGGGAGAGGTGGGTGAGGGGTGTCTCGGGGGGGAAGGGGCTGCCTCAGCCTGGGACACAGCCCTGGGAGTGCCAGTGGATTGCAGGAGCCATGGTGGGATACAGAATGTTGGGGATGTCTGTGTGCAGGAGATGAGAGCAGTGGGGCAGGGATGGGGCTCACTGCAGGGGCTCTGAACAATGCAGGGGTGCCAGGGGTCAGGGCAGCAGCAACAGGGGTGGGCAGGGGTTTGGGATGGGGCTGAGGAGGCTTTGGGATGAGGTTGAGGGGGTTCTTGGGATGAGGCTGAGGAGGTTTTTGGGATGAGCATGGATGAAGTGTTGGGATGAGGCAGGAGAGGTTTTGGGATAAGGTTGAAGAGATTTTGGGCTGAGGCTGGAGGTTTTGGGCTGGGGTTGAGGAGACTTTTGAGATAAGGCTGAGGAGGGTTTTGGGATGAGGCTGGAGAAGGTCTGGGGTGAGGCTGGGCTGGAGGTGTGTGCTGAGGCTGTGCCCTGTCCCCCAGACATCTACGTGTGCATGATCTCCTCTGCTCACAACGTGGCGGCGCAGGGCAAGTACATCGCCATCGCCAGCACCACGGTGGAGACGGCCGAGCCCGAGAAGGAGATCAAGCCAGCGCTGGAGCTGCTGGAGCCCATCGAGCAGAAGTGAGCCCCAGGGAGCCCCCTGGGCTGGGGAGCTGCACCCTCGGTGCCAGGAGCTGCTCAGACTCAGCTTCCATCCCAGCCTAACCCCACCCTGAGCTCTGTGTCCTTTTGCAGGTTTGTGAGCATCAGTGACCTGTACGCACCGACCGACCTGGGCACCGAGAGCCAGGTGAGTGGGGCTGGGCCGGCTGGGAGGGGACAGGGACAGGCTGGGAGGGGACAGGGACAGCTGGGAGGGGACAGGCTGGGAGGGGACAGGGACAGGCTCAGGCTCAGCTCGGGCTCCAACGCCGCCTCTGCCCCAGATCTTCATCTCACGCACCTACGACGCCACCACCCACTTTGAGACGACGTGCGACGACATCAAAGATATTTACAAGAGGATGATGGGATCAGAGTTCGACTTCGAGGAGATGAAACGCAAGAAAAATGATATCTACGGGGAGGAGGAGCAGCAGTAATGAGAGGCTCTAATTAGGAGGAGTTTAAATCGGCTCATATGAATATATAAGGAACTTAATGAACACTGTACGAAATTCAATATTGTAAGGCCTGCTTTTGTAATCCCATCTCTGAGAGATTGAAGAGTACTGCACTGGTAATGTTCCCTTTTTGGATATCATGTGTTAATTATTTCATTCTAGTAGGGCTGCTGTCCAGAATCTGGCAAATTCCTGACTGATTCCTGACTAACCTCGTAAGTGAAAGGCAGACTGAACTTATTATTATTATTATTATTTTTGCAGACGTAGACGTGGGTGCAGATTTGAAATAACTCATTGACAGCTGTGTCTTACCTTGTCTTTTTAATCATTTGTAAAACATCCTTCACAACCCTGTGCTTCTGGTGAGCTCGTAGATGTGACGCTGATGTCACTCAAACCTGATATCAAGGAAAATAGAATCTGAGCACTCCATTATTGTGGACAGCATCCCTAAAAGTCTCTCCCATCAATCTTAACTCTGTGGCAAAGTTGTATCATGGACAAAGCCCACACCTATTGTAGCAGCAAATGTTGGCTTCGTTCTGGGCACAGAACTTAACCTCCACTTAAGCTTCTAAACCTGTTTACATCGGTTGGGACACAGCTGTGCCTAAGGCTCCTTTGTGTTTTAATCTTAATAAAATTGAGAGAACAAATTACAGAGCAGGCAAGATGTGGAAGTATTTTGTGTCCCCTGGCGGCTCCTCGGATGGACCAAGCGGCGCTGCGGTACCGGCATGACAGAGCCTCTGCTCCGTGTCTGCTCAAGGCTCCACATGATTTCTGTACTGCCAAGTAAAGCCAAACTCTGGAAACCAGTCCTGGCTCTGGTCTGATCACTGCAGCTCCGGGCTGGGACCCTGCAGGGGCTCTGCAGCAGCGTTTCCTGCAGGAAAGCCTTTCCTGCTGGAAAACATTTCCTGCTTCCGTGGTTGTGTCCAGGCTGTGCTGCTCTGCAGGGCAGGTGTGGCACAGTCCCTGTTCCTGCAGCCACAGCAATGGGTAATTCCTGTTCCTGAACTTGGGCTGTTCCCGTCTGGAATGATCCTGCCCCGTTCCCCCGGGCATGGGGCAGAGCTGAGGGGAGCCTTGGAGCAGCTCCCACAGGAACTGGGGTTTGATCCATCCCAGCCCAGCCCATCCCAGCCCAGAGCTGAGCCCAGCCCAGAGCTGAGCCCAGCCTGCCTGGGGCCTCCCCTCTGCTGCCCAGGCATGGCCCCTGGCACTGCCTCCTCTGAGCTGCCACTTCCAGGGACATTTCCTGAGGTGCCGCTTCAGGAACAACTCCTACAGTGCCATTTCTGGGAAAAATTCCTGAGGTGCCACTTCCAGGGACAATTCCCAGGTGTCACTTCCAGGGACACTTCCCAAGGTGTCACTTCCAGGGACAATTCCCAAGGTGTCACTTCCAGGGACATTTCCTGAGGTGCCACTTCAGGAACATTTCCCCCCCCTCAGCTGCCAGAAGTTCCCCCCATGCAGTGCCCACCAACCAGGCCAGACCCAGAGCAAATGGAAAGTAAATCCTTGCCTGATCCCATTATCCCCACCTGCTGTAACCTCGTTTTCCCTCTGGTTATTCCGTCCTTCCTGTGATGGGATCCAGCACCAGGAACCCACCCTGCTCTTGCTCGCTCCTTGCTGATTCCCACCCTCTGTCCCAGCTGGAAAATCCCCTGCCCTCCCTTTCCCAGTTGGAAAATGCTGGATGCTGAGCAGGATCCCCTCTCCAGAAAGCAGAGCTGTGTGAAACGTTGTTGTTTTGGAGGTTTTATTAATCAAACTTTTACAAAGTTTGTACACAAGGGGCTGGCAGTCTCAGATTTAAAAAGGAACTCAAAGGCTGCCCCTGCCCCGTGGAGCTGGGCTGGAATGGGGCCCTTCCCCCATAAATAAAAGCTTATTCTGTTCCTGCATCCCAGCTCCTGCTATTTACAAGGATTCCACCTGCTGGAATGTCCCAGCAGGGAACTGGAACCAGGAGGCAGCAGGGCTGAGCTGAAATGTAGTGTGGGCCTGCATAGCAACAACCACTTTGTTTATTCTGATTCCTGACCTTCAAGTACATTTTGAGAAATTAATCTGCTCCATGATAAACCTAAAACCACTCCAATAATTTACTGGTACCGTTAAAAAACCTTTCCTATGTGAGGCAGGGAATGAACCCCCGAGGATTTGCATTTCCTACCTTTCAGTAAAATTCATGTACAGAGCTAAAACCGACCTTCCCCCAGCCCCAGCACAGCCAATATCTACTGGGATGGAGCTGGGGATCCACTGGGATGGATGTGGGGATCCATTGGGATGGATGTGGGATCCACTGGGATGGAGCTGGGGATCCACTGGGATGGATGTGGGGATCCACTGGGATGGATGTGGGATCCACTGGGATGGCTGTGGGGTGTCCCCCACAGAACTGGGATGCCCAAACTGGTGCCACAGAGTCCTGGCTTTGTCACCTGCAACACAGAGAGGTGGCCCAGTCAGTGCCAGCTCCCTCAGGGCAGTGCCAGCCTCCTGCAGGGCTGCCCCAGGGCCAGGCCTGGAGCTGTTCCCATTTCCCAGCAGTGCCAAGCGTGGCTCTCCTGGCTCCAGCTGCAGGAATCAGCTCTGGGTGCTGGCAGATCCCACACCCAGCACTGTGGGATGCTCCCTGCTCTGCTGTAGGATCCCTGCTGGCCACCCCACACACAGCTCTCAGCTGCTCCCAGCGTTCTGGGATCCATCCCAAGCTTTTCCCCCTTACCAGTAGCTTCTTCTGAAGGGAGCAGCCACTTTCTGCATCGTCCCCAGGAAGGTGTTGATGTCAGCCACGAGAATTCCTCTGCTTTCCAGGATCTCCCTGCTGCTGCCAGGATTCTCTGCAAGGGCAAGAGCAGCAGCTCCATTAATTCAAACAAACCTGTGGGAAATATCCCTAAATCCCAAAATGGCTGCTCAGGTGCTTTGCCAACAGCCTCAGCCACCCACAGGCTCCAAAACCCACTGGAATTTATCAACCTCCAAAAATCCGTTTGTGTTCACAGCTCAAACCCTGAACAAGCGACTCCCACAGGAAAATAAGGATTGTTTACCCCTCCTCCATCCCCTTCCAGGGCAATTCCAGCCCTGCAGGGGTTTGGGATTGTTGTGGCAGCAATGTGTGTTCTGTCCCCATCTGTCCCCAGGTGGGGCAGTGCCCCTGATCTCCTGGCACACATTATCTGCTCATGGGCCAGCTTTAAACCAGCTGGGACAATCATCTTTATCTTTGCCACAGCCCATCCTCCCTCCAGGAGAGATCTCCTGTTCATGGCCAGTGAGTCCCAGGGCATGGCTGATAAAATTCCATCATCCCATGGGAGATGCTCCAGCCAGGGCAGGAGCCAAGCCTTTCCTAGCCAGAGAAAAACTGACATTTGGAACAGCAGAGCAGCCTTTGCCACTGGATTCCAGAGGAAAACCAGACCCTGCCACATCATCCCTGCACCTTCAGAGGGAACTGCACCTTCTCCAGGAGCACTGCTCCAGCTGAGCCACATCTGCCCCTGCAGGAGGATGCAGCCACCATGGAATGGGACTGTGCCAACACCCTGACTGACTGACGGGTGTCAGCTTGGATTCTGACTCTGGCAGGGTTTGGGATTGTTCTTTGTAATGCTGCATTTCTATTTTAATTTTCCTAGTAAAGAACTGTTCTTCCTAATTCCCATCTCTTTGCCTGAGAGCCCCTTAATTTCCAAATGATAATAATTTGGAGGAAGGGGGTTTCCATTCTCCATTTCAAAGAGAAGTTTTCTGTGTTTACTGGCACACACCTGTCCCTCCCCCAGCACAGGATCCCTTACCTGTGAGGAACACAGCAAACCTGCTGTGAATGTGCTGCAGCTGCAGCTCCTGCAGGCACTGCAGCCGCCGGGGCTCGGCCGGGGCTGAGTCGCAGCCGTGGAAGGGCAGCAGCTCCAGCAGCTCCTCGCCCTGGCACCACCTGAGCAGCAGCTGCTTCCTCTGGGCACTGCCCTCGGCCCTGCTGGGACAGGGACAGGGCTCAGCAACCCTGGCAACTGGAGATTCTCTGTGCTGACAGGCACTGACCCCCAGGAGAACTCTGAGGATGTGGAGAAAACTTCCAAAATTCAATGATAGAACTGGGATTATGGGTGTGCAGTTTGAATGGAGGTGTGTGATAGCACAGGGTGGAAAACTCAGAATTTAACTTTTTATAATACAGTAATACATAGAGAACAAGGTGCTTTTGTCTTTCACCTCCTTCTTCCTGGTCCAGGTGGGATTTTGTAATTGGACAGAAAAATCCACAGGTGGTTGTTTATCCCCCAGGCAGGAGGGATGTGCTGGGTGAGCACTGAGAACACCCAGAGATGTCCCAGCTGGGACAAAACCCAGCTGAAATCCAAGCCCAGGTGCCTGTGGCACTGTGGCTGCTTGTTGGAAACTGAGAATTGGAGATTCTCTGTGCTGACAGGCACTGACCCCCAGGAGAACACAGCTTTTGACCTGAGGCTGGAGAAAGCTTCCAAAATTGACTGACAGAACTGGGATTATGGGTGTGCAGTTTGAATGGAAGTGTGTGATGTCACAGGGTGGGAAACTCAGAATTTAAGGTTTTAGAATACAGAAATATATAGAGAACAAGATGGAGGTTTTGTCTTTCTTTTCACCTTCTTCATGGTCTAGGTGGGATTTTGTAATTGGACAGAAAAATCTACATTGCCACAGGTGGTTGGTTATTGGGTTCAAATTAAAAACAATTGAGGTTTTTCTTAATTGGGCAATTTGCCCATAAAAGGCTTTGCAGAGAGAAAAATAAGATTCCATTTTTTAGTCTGTTAGCTTGAAGTGCTGTAGCACTCACTGCAACATAGATAAGAATTAATAAACATCTGAGATAAGAATTAATAAACATCTGAGTCTGAACCAGAAATACCTTTCCTGCTCATTTAATCCCAAGGCTGGAAAATAAAGAAAAGCCTCAACATTCCCTGTCCCTCCCTCCCCAGGGAATGAGCAGGGAGGATGGATCTGCCCTTCCAGGTGTTTTTTCCAGCCCCACAGGTGATTTTTGCTGCTCTGTGGGAATCAAAAGGGACAAATCCCTTTGGCCCAGGACTGCCTGTGCTGGTTTGGGCTCATTTTCACCTCGGGGTTTTTGGGGTTTGTGCTGGGAGCTGTGGGTCAGTCAGGGATGTTTTGTTGCTGCTGAGGAGGGTTTGGGAAAGCCAAGGATGCTCCATCCCAAAAATCCCCAATTTCCAGGCAGAGCCCCTTACCTGAGCTCTCCTCTGAGCTTCTTGCCCTCCCTGTGGTGCAGGAACCATTTCCACCTCCCATTCCTGTTGAGCTTCTCCAGCACCTTCACCACCTCCTGCAGCTGGGCTGGGGACACAAGAGCCAGGGATCCATGGGGAGGGGACAAAATGAGCCAGGGATCCATGGGGAGGGGACAAAATGAGCCAGGGAAAGTGTCACTCACCCAAGAGGGTTTGGGAAGGTGTCACTCACTCAGGAGGGTTTGGGAAGGTGTCACTCACCCAGGAGGGTTTGGGGATGTGTCATTCACCCAGGAGGGTTTGGGGATGTGTCACTCACCCAGGGTGGGCACAGGAGGGTTTGGGAAGGTGTCACTCACCCAGGAGGGTTTGGGAATGTGTCACTCACCCAGGAGGGTTTGGGAAGGTGTCACTCACCCAGGAGGGTTTGGGAAGGTGTCACTCACTCAGGAGGGTTTGGGAAGGTGTCACTCACCCAGGAGGGTTTGGGGATGTGTCACTCACCCAGGAGGGTTTGGGAAGGTGTCACTCACCCAGGGTGACCCTCTCCAGCAGCTCCTCGTCTGACACCACGAAGCCTCCGGCCTGGAAGAGCTCCTGGAAGGTGTCCCCTGTCACATCCTGGGCATCATCCACCCCAGCAAACACCACACTGGGACACAGCTTCAGCTGCAGCAGGCAGGGCACCTGCCCCAGGACAGAACAGAGCAGAGCAGGGGCTGTGGGAGGGTCCCTGTCAGCAATATTCTCACTGTAGCTCTGTTCTGTCTGAGCACTGTCTGCAGCTGTGGGCCTGGAGCCTCTACTGAGGGTATCAGTGTGTTTGTAACCTTCCCTAGAACACTCACTGCTGCTGTGGCATCCAGACCTTTCACTCACTAAAACCATCAGAACTCACTCTGACTTATTCAATCCCTGCACTCTGATTTCTCTCTGAAGAATTCAGACACCCTCCACTCACTGACTGCAGCAGGTTGGGAACAGCTACCAGCCCAGGGAGCCCAGCCCCACATCCCAACCCCAAAAATTAAACATTCCCTTAATCAGGCTGGACAAGGGCAGCCCAACCTCACTGCTTTGAGCTGGGCTGCTCCCATTTTTTTTTGGAGAGATGCTGTGTTGGGAAGGATGATTCAGGAAAACCTTATAAATGTGAGTGCTTAGCAAAAGATTTTGAGAATATGGAAACCATAAGTGATATTGCAATAAAAGCCACCTTTGAGATCCAAACCTTAGTTACTGAACAATTAGAAGACAACAGTATGGCCAAAAGTATTCCCCTCTTGATAGAACAGAGCAGCTCCAAAGGGCAGAGCAGACCCTGCTGGCTTGGCAGAAGGGTCCAAAGAGTTTTTAGGATTTAAAGTATAACCCATGATGGTAATGTAGTGATTCTTACAGGCTGTATGGAAATGCTACAGGATTTGTATCTTGTGTTAGATTGGTCAGTGGGAATTAGAATATTCAACAGAGAAGGTTTATTGTGCTGTCCAGGACTTTGAGAATATGGAAACCATAAGTGAGATGGAAATGAAAGCAGTTTGTGACTGAGTGGCTGAGAGCAGCAATGTGGATGGTGAAGATCTTCTCCCTTTGTTAAGATAATTCCAATTGCTGCAAAAACACCAAAAAACCAACAGAGACCCTCTCCAGGCATGGCAGGAAGGGCCCAAGATAAGGTTTAGAGATAAGAAAGCAATAAAACATGGTAATGTAGCAATTCCTATAGGCTGTGTGTAAATGTTAGAGAATTTGTATCTTGTATTAGGCTGGTTAGTGGAAATTAGAATATTCAACATAGAAGGAGATTTATTGTGCTGTAAATGGGAAAATCTCTGTCTTGCATTGCTCCCTTCATTCTCTTGCTCCCCTCTCCCCTCTCTCAGCACTCTCACACCCCCCACTCTCTCCCTGCCCTGCTCTGAGCTGTGGCTGCAGCTCCCAGCTCAGCCCTTTTCACCCACGCCCTGTGCAACAAACTGCAAACTTCAACCCCAGAGCACAGAGAGAGCCTGAGCTTGTGCTGAGCACTGTCCCCACCCCCGGGCTGCCCAGGGCTGGGATGGGGGAGTGACCCCAAATCCACCCCCAGGGCTGGGATGGGGGAGTGACCCCAAATCCACCCCCAGGGGTGGGATGGGGGAGTGACCCCAAATCCACCCCCAGGGCTGGGATGGGGGAGTGACCCCAAATCCACCCTCAGGGGTGGGATGGGGGGAGTGACCCCAAATCCACCCCCAGGGATGGGATGGGGGGAGTGACCCCAAATCCACCCACAGGGGTGGGATGGGGGGAGTGACCCCAAATCCACCCACAGGGATGGGATGGGGGGAGTGACCCCAAATCCACCCCCAGGGATGGAATGGGGGGGAGTGACCCCAAATCCACCCCCAGGGGTGGGATGGGGGAGTGACCCCAAATCCACCCCCAGGGATGGGATGGGGGGAGTGACCCCAAATCCACCCTGGGCTCCCCTGCTGTGCTGAGCACTGTCCCCCCCAGGCTCCCCGGGCAGGGCAGGGGCTCTCACGGTGTGGATGTGGCAGGGGATGTCCTGGTTCCTGACGATCACCAGCAGCCGCCGCCCGCCGCGCCGGGCCCCGCACAGGCCGGGGGGGTCTGTCCTCACAAAGCCCTGAGCCCTCAGCACGGCCTGCAACACACAGGGGGGCTCTGGGGGATCCTCTCTGCGAGTCCCCAACCCTGCAGGATCCCAAAGCCACGGGGATGTGGCACTTGGGGACACAGCAGGGCTGGGGGGTGCCTGGACTCCAAACTAAACCTGGACTAGAGAAGGTTTAGATGGGATATTGGGGAGGAATTCCTGGCTGGGACAGAATTCCCAAAGCAGCTGTGGCTGCCCCTGGAGCACCCAAGGCTGGGTAGAGCAGCCTGGGATAGAGGTGTCCCTGCCCATGGGGTGGGAATTGGATGATCCTTAAGGCCCTTCCCACCCAAACCATTCCGTGAATCTCCAGTGACTCAATCCCAAGGCTCCTGCCCAACCTCAGTGCCTGTGATTCCAATCCTGGCTTACAGAACCCAAGTGAGGTGGAACCAAAGCCGAGGTGGCTCCCAGTCTACAGAACCCAAACCCTCCCTGCCAGGCTGCCCGAGCTCCCTGCTCCTGCCACCCCCAGCTCTGCCCTGGAGCTGCCCACCCCAATCCATCCCCATCCATCCCATGGATCCCATCCCATCCCAATCCATCCCAATCCCATCCCATGGATCCCATCCCATCCCAATCCATCCCAATCCATCCCATGGATCCCATCCCATCCCATCCCAATCCATCCCCATCCATCCCATGGATCCCATCCCATCCCATCCCAATCCATCCCAATCCCATCCCATGGATCCCATCCCATCCCATCCCAATCCATCCCAATCCCATCCCATGGATCCCATCCCATGGATCCCATCCCATGGATCCCATCCCAATCCATCCCCATCCATGCCATGGATCCCATCCCATCCCATCCCATCCCATCCCATCCCATCCCATCCCAATCCATCCCAATCCATCCCATGGATCCCATCCCATCCCATCCCAATCCATCCCCATCCATCCCATGGATCCCATCCCATCCCATCCCATCCCATCCCATCCCATCCCATCCCATCCCATCCCATCCATCCCAAGGATCCCATCCCAAGGATCCCATCCCAAGGATCCCATCCCATAATCCCATTATCCCATTACCCCACCCCACGGATCCCCCCCCTACCTTGACCCTGTTGAAGAAGGGCTCCTGGCTGGTCTCCAGCAGGTAGAAGGGGCCGGGTCCTGTGGCCGCCACGCGCCGCAGCCGTGAGTGCAGCGCTGCCACCATGTCCTGCACTGCCACCGTGTCCTGCGCTGCCACCATGTCCTGCGCTGCCACCGTGTCCTGTGCTGCCACCGTGTCCTGCACTGCCACCGTGTCCTGCGCTGCCACCATGTCCTGCGCTGCCACCGTGTCCTGTGCTGCCACCGTGTCCTGCACTGCCACCATGTCCTGCACTGCCACCATGTCCTGCACTGCCACCGTGTCCTGCGCTGCCACCGTCTCCTGCGCTGCCACCGTGTCCTGCACTGCCACCGTGTCCTGCACTGCCACCGTGTCCTGCGCTGCCACCGTCTCCTGCGCTGCCACCGTGTCCTGCACTGCCACCGTGTCCTGCGCTGCCACCGTGTCCTGCACTGCCACCGTGTCCTGCGCTGCCACCGTGTCCTGCGCTGCCACCATGTCCTGCGCTGCCACCGTGTCCTGCGCTGCCACCATGTCCTGCACTGCCACCGTGTCCTGCGCTGCCACCGTGTCCTGCACTGCCACCGTCTCCTGCGCTGCCACCATGTCCTGCACTGCCACCATGTCCTGTGCTGCCACCGTGTCCTGCACTGCCACCATGTCCTGCACTGCCACCATGTCCTGTGCTGCCACCGTGTCCTGCGCTGCCACCGTGTCCTGCACTGCCACCATGTCCTGTGCTGCCACCGTGTCCTGCGCTGCCCCCATGTCCTGTGCTGCCACCATGTCCTGTGCTGCCACCATGTCCTGTGCTGCCACCGTGTCCTGCACTGCCACCATGTCCTGTGCTGCCACCGTGTCCTGCGCTGCCCCCATGTCCTGTGCTGCCACCATGTCCTGTGCTGCCACCGTGTCCTGCGCTGCCACCGTCTCCTGCGCTGCCCCCATGTCCTGCGCTGCCACCGTGTCCTGCACTGCCACCGTGTCCTGCACTGCCACCGTCTCCTGCGCTGCCACCATGTCCTGCACTGCCACCATGTCCTGTGCTGCCACCGTGTCTTGCACTGCCACCGTGTCCTGCACTGCCACCGTGTCCTGCACTGCCACCGTCTCCTGCGCTGCCACCATGTCCTGCACTGCCACCATGTCCTGTGCTGCCACCGTGTCCTGCGCTGCCACCGTGGCCCGTGCTGCCACCGTGTCCTGTGCTGCCACCATGTCCTGTGCTGCCCCCATGTCCTGTGCTGCCACTGTGTCCTGCACTGCCCCTGCCCTGCTGGGCTGCCCCGGCCCAGCCTGGCCTCCCTGGGCCTGTCCCCGTGCCAGGGGGTCCCTGCTGGCCCCAGCCCTGCCCAGCAGCACCCTCTGCAGGTGGCAGTACTGGCCCAGGATGGTGGCCAGGTCCCCTGGCGCGGGCTGGGGCTGGTACCGCAGCTTGCCCAGGTGAAGGGGAGCCCTGGGCCGGTGGCTGCTGGCCCCAAATCTGCCCCTCCTGCTGCCCCCAGGCTCCCTGTGCCACTGGGGCCCTCCTGGCCACGTGTCCCAGGGGGGAATGGTCACCTGCAAGGGGCTCCTGCTGCGTGGGGACAGCGGGGCGGGGGACGGGGCTGTTGGGAAGATGCTGCTGCAGGTGGGAAAGGGGGGTTTGCCCTTCCTCAGGATTTCCTTCAGCTTATGGTGGAAGCGCAGACACTCCATGTCCAAAGTGTGCTGGGTCACCTCCTCAGAGCCCCTCCAGGTGCCCAGCAGGGACTGGGCCAGGTGGGACCCCCGGGCGCGGCGGCCGCGCCTCCTGGGCAGCTGGGGACTGTCCCTCCTCTCCTGGCACTGCCTGGTGACCACAAAGCCCCTGGCATGGCTGGGGGTGTCCCAGCCCCAGCCCCAGCCCTGCTCCTGCTCCTGCAGGGAGCCCCTGGAGGAGCTGTCCCGGTGAGTCCTTGCTCCTGCAGCACCCAGGCATCTCACGGTGCAGCGGCTCCTGCTGGGGAAATTCCCCTCAAAATATTCCTGCTCTGAGTCACCCAGGGAATCCTCCAAGGGATCTTCCAAGGACAAGTCCTCGTGTGTGTCATGGTTTGGAGTGGTATCCTCAGCATCACTGAACTCCAGGTCTTCTCCAGAGGGATCCCTGTGCTCATCCCATGGTGACACTGGAATTTCTGCCTCTCCCACCTGAGCACAGTTGGGATCAGGGAATGCCTGGGATTCCTCGGGGCTGGGCTCAAATCCATCCCAGGGCTCAGGGGGACATTCCCAGGCTGGGACAGGGGCAGGGCTGGGAATGCTGCCTGCTTCCAGATCCTCAGGGGAGAAGGGATCCTGGCCAGGGCTCCCTCTGGGGTCCCCAGCCTGGCTCCTGGGGCTGTCACAAATCCTGGGGCTGCCACAGCTGGGAATGTCACAGTTCCTGGGAATATCACAGCTCCTGGGGCTGCCATAGGTCCTGGGAATATCACAGCTCCTGGGGCTGCCATAGCTTCTGGGGCTTCCACAGCTCCTGGGGCTGCCATAATTCCTGGGAATATCACAGGTCCCAGGGCTGTCACAGCTCCTGGGACTGCCACAGCTGGGAATGTCACAACTCCTGGGACTTCCACAACTCCTGGGACTTTCACAGCTTCCGGGGCTTCCACAACTCCTGGCAATGTCACAGGTCTCAGGGCTGCCACAGGTCCCAGCCCACTGGGAGTTGCCAGGCCCAGGGAGCCCCTCGGGGAGGGGTGACCCCGGCCCTGCAGCCCCCAGCTCACTGCATGGATCACAGGGGGAAGGAGGAGCAGAGGCTGGCTCTGCTGGCACAGACACAGCCCGGGGGGAGCAGGGAGCTGGGGCTCTGCTGGGCTGGAAGGAGCCCTGCAGGCTGGGCTGGGCAGCTCTCCCCTCCCGGCTGGGGCTCCAGAGGCAGCACAGCACCGAGCCCCGAGTGCCAGGAGCAGAGCCAGAGCCCCCAGCCCCGGGACAGGCAGGAGCTGAGTGCCTGGGGAGCCCCTGGATGGCTGGGATCTCCTCCCTGCTGGAGGAGGAGGGCTCTGACTCCAGCAGCTGATGGTGGACAGGGCTCTCCGTGCTCTCTGCCTCCTCCTGCCTCTGCTCAGCCCTGCAGTCACCTCTGGTGTCTGTGCACTCCGAGGGGGAGTCCCGGCCAATTCCTGCTCCCATGGGATCATCCAGCTCCTCCCTGCAATCAGCAGAGGGGTTTCCCTGCTGCTCTTCCACCAAGAGCCCGTTCCCAGCTGGGTTTGGCTCCTCAGCACCCAGGGAATCCGGGCTGGGATCAGCCTCAGCCCCACCCAGCTGGTGGCTCTGGGACGGAGCCTGGGCGCTGTCCTTGTGCTGGTGCTCTGCAGCATCCCAGGGATGCAGGGATCCCTCGGGAGAGCTGGAGCCTGGGGACAGCCTCGGGGCCACTCCCTGCCCCCGGGGACACTCCGTGGTACTGCCAGCACGTGCCTGATCCCACATTTCCTGCTCTGAGCTGCTCCCTGTGCACCCTGGGCTGTGTGTGCCACCCCCTGGGCTGTCTGTGCTGCTGTCAGGCTGTGCCCCAGGGCCAGGGCCGGGCTCAGGGGGGCACAGCAGCCCCCCAGAGCCGCTGTGGGGTGAGCCCAGCTCGGCTGCTCCAGCCCTGCTGGTGTCCGGCTCCGGCGCGGCCGCAGCATCCCGGGGATGCTCGGGGAGCTCGTCCTGCTTTGGGGAGGTGCCCTCAGGGTCAGGCCTGGCCCCTGGGGAGGATCTGGGGGGGCAGGGGGATGCCAGTGAGGTGGGGCTGGGCACGGGGTCCCCCTGAGGAGCACCCAGCTGCTCTGGAGTCGCCGGGTTCTGCTCGTACTCCATCTCGGCATCGCTGCTCTCCGACAGCACCAAACCCCCGGCGCCCAGGAAGGGCAGCTCATCCTCCAGCTCCTCCTTCTCCTCCTCCACCTCCCTCCTCTCCTCTTGTCCTGAGGGCTCAGGGGGCTCCTGGGGCTGCTCCCCTTCCTCTGTGGCTCCCCCAGGCTCAGCACTCCCAGGATTTGTTTCACATGGATCAGTTCCATCCTCAGCTCCCAGGGAATTCCCAGAGTCTTCCATTCCCTCCTCATCCTCAGGAGGGCCAGGGCCACTCCCTGAGCCTCCTTCCTGCTGCTCCCCCTTTTCCTGGGGTGCCCAGGGTGGGTCTGTCCATGGAGCTGTGCTGGAATTCGGGGTTGGGCTCCCGGCGTTTTCCAGGGATTTGCTGGGCTGCTCCGAAGGGCTGGGGGTGATCCTGGCATCCAGCAGCTGCTCCTTGACTGGCTCCTCCTGCAACACAAGCCACATGCTCTTTTAACAGCAAAATCCTGCTCCTTAAAGAGGGAAATCCTGTTTCTCTAACAGGAAAATCCTGCTCTTTAAACTGGAAAATTCTGCACCTCTAAGAGGAAAATGCTGGTCTTTAAACAGGAAAGTCCTGCTCTTTAACAGGAAAATCCTGCTCCTCTAACAGGAAAATCCTGTTCTTTAAACAGGAAAACCCTGCTCTTTTAACAGGAAAATCCTGCACCTCTAAGAGGAAAATCCTACTCTTTTGACAAGAAGATCCTGCTCCTCTAACAGGAAAATTCTGCTCTTTTAACAGGAAAATCCTTCTCCTCCAAGAGCAAAATCCTCTTCTTTAAACATGAAAACCCTGCTCTTTTAACAGGAAAATCCTGCACCTCTAACAGGAAAATCCTAGTCCTCTAAGGGGAAAGTTCTGCTCCTCTAAGAGCAAAATCCTGTTCTTTAAACATGAAAATCCTACTCTTTTTATCAGCAAAATCCTGCTCCTTTAACATGGAAACAGCCCTGGAGCCCCCAAACCCCGACTCACGTTGGTGCTGCTGCCGACACTGAGTGTGCGCTCCCCGAGGTGTGCCTGCTGCTCCTGCTCCTCCAGGTGTGCCTGCTGCTCCTGCTGCTGCTCCTCCAGGTGTGCCTGCTGCTCCTCGAGGTGTGCCTGCTGCTGCTGCTCCTGCTCCCCGAGGTGTGCCTGCTGCTGCTGCTGCTTGGGCTGTGCCTCCTGCTCCTCGAGGTGTGCCTGCTGCTCCCCGAGGTGTGCCTGCTGCTCCCGAGGTGTGCCTGCTGCTCCCCGAGGTGTGCCTGCTGCTCCCCGAGGTGTGCCTGCTGCTCCCCGAGGTGTGCCTGCTGCTCCTGCTCCTCGGGGTGTGCCTCCTGCTGCTGCTGCTGCTCCCTGGGCTGTGCCTCCTGCTGCTGCTGCTGCTCCTCGGGCTGTGCCTCCTGCTCCTGCTCCCTGGGCAGCAATTCCTGCTCCTCCTGCCCCCTGGGCTGTGCCTCCTGCTCCTGCTCCCTGGGCAACAACTCCTGTTCCTCTTTCTCCCTGAGCAGCAATTCCTGCTCCTGCTCCCTGGGTAGTAATTCCTGCTCCCTGGGCAGCACCTCCTGCTCTCTGGACTGTGCCTCCTGCTCCCTGGGCTGTGCCTCCTGCTCCCTGGGCTGTGCCTCCTGCTCCCTGGGCTGTGCCTCCTGCTCCCTGGGCAGTAATTCCTGCTCCCTGGGCAGTAATTCCTGCTCCTTGGGCTGTGCCTCCTGCTCCCTGGGCAGTAATTCCTGCTCCCTGGGCTGCACCTCCTGCTCCCTGGGCAGCACCTCCTGCTCCCTGGGCTGTGCCTCCTGCTCCCTGGGCAGTAACTCCTGCTCCTTGGGCAGTGCCTCCTGCTCCCTGGGCTGTGCCTCCTGCTCCCTGGGCTGTGCCTCCTGCTCCCTGGGCAGTAATTCCTGCTCCTTGGGCTGTGCCTCCTGCTCCCTGGGCAGTAATTCCTGCTCCCTGGGCAGTAATTCCTGCTCCCTGGGCAGTAATTCCTGCTCCTCCTGCTCCCTGGGCAGTAATTCCTGCTCCCTGGGCAGAGCCTCCTGCTCCCTGGGCAGTGCCTCCTGCTCCCTGGGCAGTGCCTCCTGCTCCCTGGGCAGTAATTCCTGCTCCCTGGGCAGAGCCTCCTGCTCCTTGGGCTGTGCCTCCTGCTGTCCGCCTGTCACATCCAGCTGCTCCCTGGAACAATCCAGCAGGGCCAGGCTCTCAGGACAGCTGGTGGAGGAAGGTTCCTCCTCCTCCTCCTCGTCCCTGCAGGGCAGCTCCCCCGAGGAGGAGGAGACGGTGCTGTCCACGGCTGCATCCACCTGGGAATGCGCAGGGCTCTTGTGGGGCTGGGCAGGGGGGCTGGGATCCTGGGAGCTGCTGGGAGCCTGCTCAGCCTCCGAGCCCGAGTCTGCAGGACACGTCTCCAGCCCAAAGCAGTCCTGGCTGTCGTCACTGAGCTCCAGGAAGGCGCTGGAGCTGTTGATGGAGACGAATTTCCTGGGGTTGCTGTGCTCCACCACCTTGCGGGAGCTGCTGAGCAGCTTGCTGGGCTTGCGGTAGAAGAGCGCGACCCAGGTGTGCAGCACCAGCTTCATCCCCTCCACGTCGTCCGGCAGCTCGGGGTCACAGGGGCTGCGGGGGAGAGGGGGAGAGAGGGTGAGACCCATCCCTGCCCGCCCCTGCAGCTCCGGGGATTCAGCCCTGGGATTCATACCAGGGATTCACCCCTGGGAATTCATACCAGGGATTCACCCCTGGGAATTCATACCAGGAATTCATCCCTGGGAATTCATACCAGGGATTCACCCCTGGGAATTCATACCAGGGATTCACTCCTGGGAATTCATTCCTGGGAATTCACCCCTCGGATTCATACCAGGGAATTAATCCCTGGGATTCACCCCTGGGAATTCATACCAGGGAATTCATACCAGGGATTCACCCCTGGGAATTCATACCAGGGATTCACCCCTGGGATTCATACCAGGGAATTCATACCAGGGATTCAATCCCCTGGGAATTCAGCCCTGGGATTCACCCCTGGGATTCATACCAGGGAATTCACCCCTCGGATTCATACCAGGGAATTAATCCCTGGGATCCACCCCTGGGAATTCATACCAGGGAACCAATCCCCTGGGATTCAGCCTAGGGAATTCATACCAGGGATTCACCCCTGGGATTCATCCCTGGGATTCACCCCTGGGGATTCATCCCTGGGAATTCATACCAGGGAATTCATCTCTGGGATTTATCCCTGGCAATTTATACCATGGAATTCACCCCTGGGATTCACCCCTGGGAATTCACCCCTGGGAATTCATCCCTGGGATCCAATCCCCTGGGAATTCATACCAGGGAATTCACCCCTGGGATTCACCCCTGGGAATTCACCGCTGGGAATTCACCCCTGGGATCCAATCCCCTGGGATCCAATCCCCTGGGAATTCACCCCTGGGAATTCACCGCTGGGAATTCACCCCTGGGATCCAATCCCCTGGGATCCAATCCCCTGGGAATTCACCCCCGGGATTCAGCCCTGGGAATTCACCCCTGGGATTCAGCCTAGGGAATTCATACCAGGGATTCACCCCTGGGATTCATCCCTGGGATTCACCCCTGGGGATTCATCCCTGGGAATTCATACCGGGGAATTCATCTCTGGGATTTATCCCTGGCAATTTATACCATGGAATTCACCCCTGGGAATTCACCCCTGGGAATTCACCCCTGGGAATTCAGCCTAGGGAATTCATACCAGGGAATTCATCCCTGGGATTCATCCCTGGGATTCACCCCTTGGATTCACCCCTGGGAATTCATACCAGGGAATTAATACCAGGGAATTCACCACTGGGATTCATCCCTGGGATTCACCCCTGGGAATTCATACCAGGGAATTCATCCCTGGGATGCATCCCTAGAATTTATCCCTGGAATTCATCCCTAGAGTTAATCCCTGGAATTCACCTCTGGGATTCATTCTAGGGAATTCACCCCTGAAATCCATCCCTAGAGTTAATCCCAGGGAATTCATCCCAGGAAATGAATTCCTAGAATTCATCCCCAGAATTTACCCCTGGAATTCATCTCAGGGAATTCACACCAGGGAATTCATCTCTGGAATTCATCCCTAGAATTCATCCCAGGGAATTCATCCCTAGAATTCATCCCAGGGAGTTCACCTCAGGGAATTCAGCCCTAAAATTCAGCCCCAAATCAACCCCTAGAATTCCTATCTAGAATTCACCCGAGGGAATTCATCCCTAGAGTTAATCCCAGGGAATTCATCCCTGTGGATGACACATCCCTGGGATTCATCCCTGGGATTCACCTCAGGAATTCACCCCTGGGATGCATCCCTGGAATTCATCCCAGGGAATTCATCCCTGGGATTCCACCTAGGGAGTTCAGCCCCAGAATTCACCCCTAGAATTCCTATCTAGAATCCACCCCAAGGAATTCATCCCTAGAGTTATTCCCAGGGAATTCATCCCTGGGATTTATCCCTGGGATTCACCCCTGGGAATTCATACCAGGGAATTCATTCCTGGGATTTACCCCTGGGATTCACCCCTGGGAATTCATACCCGGGAATTCACCTCTGGGATTCACCTCAGGAATTCATCCCTGGAATGCATCCCTAGAATTTATCCCTGGAATTAATCTCTGGGAATTCACCCCAGGGATTCAGCCTAGGCAGGTCAGCCCCAGAATTCACCCCTAGAATTCCTATCTAGAATTCACCCCAAGGAATTAATCCCTAGAGTTAATCCCGGGGATGAGTCCCAGGGAATTAATCCCAAGGTATTCATCCTTAGAATCCACCCCTTCCAACAAAACCACCCCAAACACAGCCAACCAACCCAACAACGATGGGCAAACAAAATGCTCCAATTAAACCCCAAATGCCCAAATGCCCAAACCCCCCGGGGCTGGGCTCACTCACCCGTGCAGGGCCCGCACCACGGCCTTCTCCAGGGGGTTGTTGGTGTACCTGCTGTCCAGGTGGAACAGGTACTTCCCTCTCCAGAGGCAGGTGACCTTGATGGAGTCCCCCCAGAAGTGCACGGCGTGCCTCCTGCCGAACTGCTCCCTCCTCCTGGGGGCGGCGCCGGGGGCGGCGCCGGGCCGGGCCGGGCCGCTGCTCTGGTGCCGGAACGGCAGCACCTTCCCCACCAGGGGAGGGGCCCTGCAGGGGGGGCTGGGCTGGGCTTTGGGGGGTTCCGTGGGGTGCGGGGGGCCCCCGGGAGCCTCGGGCAGGGGGGAGGCGTAGGAGTGCTCGGCTGAGATGAGGGAGTGCGGGCTGGGCTCGGGGGGCTCCGGGGGCGGGGCAGGGATGGGGCTGACAATTCCAGAGGGATTCTCCACGGGGAACAGGAATTGGGGCTGGGGAGAGCCTGGGGTTTGCTGCTCGGGGATCTCTTGTGGTATTTGTGGTCGGATTTGGGGTCGGGTTTGGGGGTGGCTTTGGGGTCAGATTTGGGGTTGGACGTGGGGTTGGATTTGGGGTCAGATGTGGGATTGGATTTGGGGTTGGGTTTGGGGTTGGATTTGGGGTCAGATGTGGGATTGGATTTGGGGTTGGGTTTGGATTTGGGGTTGGGTTTGGGGTTGGATGTGGGATTGGATTTGGGGTCGGATTTGGGGTCAGATTTAGGATCAGATCTGGGATCAGATTTGAGATCAAATTTGGGGTCAGATTTAGAATCAGATCTGGGATCAGATTTGGGATTGGATTTAGGATCCGATTTGGGATCAGATTTAGGATCAGATCTGGGATCGGATTTAGGATCAGATTTGGGATGGGATTTAGGGGATGGATTTGGGGTCAGAAGGGTTTTGCTGCTGCCCAGGGCTGACCCCAGTACCCCCAGGGGATCTGGGGATGGATTTGGGGTCGGATTTGGGGTCGGATTTGGGGTCAGGTTTGGGGATGGATTTGGGGTCAGATTTAGGATCAGATTTGGGATCAGATTTGGGATCAGATTTGGGATCAGATTTGGGGTCAGATGTGGGGATGAAGGCAGGGATGCAGGAGCTCAGGGCCAGCTCAGCCAGCAGGTTCAGGGCGTGGGGCTCACACGTGTCCCCCTGCAGGGGGGGCTGGGCCAGGCACGGAGCTGGGGGGGAAGGAAGGGAAAAAAAAAAAAATCAGTTTAGAAAGGGAAAAAATGATCTAAATTTCAACTGAAATTTTCAAAGGGAAAAATGGATTTAGAAAGGGGAAAAAAAAATTTAAAAATTCAAATTTCAATTTAAATTGGAATTTTAAAAGGAAAAAATGGATTTAGAAAGGGGGAAAAAATCAATTTAAAAATTCAAATTTCAATTTAAATTGGAATTTTAAAAGGAAAAAATGGATTTAGAAAGGGGGAAAAAATCAATTTAAAAATTCAAATTTAAATTTAAATTTGAAAAAGGAAAAATCGATTTAGAAAGGGAAAAAAATCAATTTAAAAGGGGAAAAAAAAATCAAGAGTGGCTCATTTTGCTCTGAGGGAGGAAAAGGGAAAAACTAAATTTTAAAAGGAAAAACTAAATTTTAAAAGGAAAAACTAAATTTGAAATGGGAAAAACTAAATTACAATAGGGAAAAAAATCCATTTAAAAAGGGGGAAAATTCAATTTTAAAAGGAAAAACCAATTTAAAAAGGAAAAACCACGGGATGTTTTTTTAAATTCATTTTTTTCCTCTCACCATTCTGTTCCTGCTGGGCCTCTGCAGCTTTTGCTGCTTTGTTCTCCAGGTTTTTCTGCATTTTATTTTTCCCTGCCTTGGTTCCACTCTCAGGGATTTTCCTCTTTTCTGGGTTTTCCTGAGTTTTTGGCCTCTTTGCCTCCAGCCCAGGAGGAGCTGGGATTTCCTTCTGTGCAGCCTCAGGGGGGGTGAGGATGATTTCTGCTGCCAGCACCTCTGCACCTGCACAGGGAAAAAAATAGAATTTAATTGGATTGAATTTAAATTTAAATTTAATTTAAATTTAATTGGGGAGGGAGGGATGCAGGAAAGGGGTTTGGAGTGGTTTTGTTTGGTGGTTTGACTGGGGGGAAAGGAAAAAGGAGAAAAGTTAAAAAAGGAAAAAGGGGAAAAAAGATAGAAAAAAAGGAAAAAAGGGGAAAAAATGACAGAGGGGGGAAAAGGGGAAAAGGAATAAAAGGAGAAAAATGGAAAAAGGAAAAAAGGGGAAAAATGGAAAAAGGAAGAAAAAGGGGGAAAAAGGAAAAAAGGAAGAGGAAGGAGAAAAGAGGAGAAAAAGGAGGAAAAAGGAGAAAAAAAAAAAATAAAAAGGAAAAAAAGGAAAAAAGGAAAGGAAAGGAAAGGAAAGGAAAGGAAAGGAAAGGAAAGGAAAGGAAAGGAAAGGAAAGGAAAGGAAAGGAAAGGAAAAATGAGAAAAAAGAAAGGAAAGGAGAAAGGAAAGGAGAAAGGAAAGGAAAGGAAAGGAGAAAGGAAAGGAGAAAGGAAAGGAGAAAGGAAAGGGAAAGGAAAGGAAAGGAAAGGGAAAGGAAAGGAAAGGAAAGGAGAAAGGAAAGGAAAGGAAAGGAAAGGAAAGGAGAAAGGAAAGGAGAAAGGAAAGGAGAAAGGAAAGGAAAGGAAAGGAAAGGAAAGGAGAAAGGAAAGGAGAAAGGAAAGGAAAGGAAGGAAAGGAAAGAAAGGAAAGGAAAGGAAAGGAAAGGAGAAAGGAAAGGAGAAAAAGGAAAGGAAGAAAGGAAAGGAGAAAGGAAAGGAGAAAGGAAAGGGAAAGGAAAGGAGAAAGGAAAGGAGAAAGGAAAGGAGAAAGGAAAGGAAAGGAAAGGAAAGGAAAGAAAGGAAAGGAAAAAGGAAAGGAAAGGGAAAGGAAAGGAAAGGAAAGGAAAGGGAAAGGAAAAGGAAAGGAAAGGAAAGGAAAGGAAAGGAAAGGAAAGGAAAGGAGTTTCAGCATGGCCTGGCTGGCCCTGCCCGTGCCTGCAGCATTTTTGGGAGCAGCAGCAGCAGCAGCAGCAGGAACTGTGCATTTCCTCCTGCCTGCCTCCCTGGCCCTGCCTTCCTCCTCCTCCTCCTCCTCCTCCCTCCCTGCTCCCTCTGTGCCCGCAGGGGGGACGGATCCTTCCCCAGATTCCTGCGGGATCTCCTCCTGCCCACCCTGCCCCAGGGCTTGCTGGGGGAGGTGACACTTTTGGTGGCTCTGTCTGCAGCAGCAGCAGCAGCAGCACTGGGGGGTGATGAGGATGATGATGAGGATGATGAGGATGAAGAAGAGGAACTCCCCAGCCCCCTGCCTGCACTCAGGCACTGCAGAGCCACGGCCACCCCCAGGCTGAAGGCGCTGGGGTCACTCAGGTACCGCTGCAGCTGCTGCAATTTTTGGGTGGCATCAGCTCCTCCCCAGGGATTTTTGGGTGGGATCAGCTCCCCCCAGGGATTTTTGGGTGGCATCAGCTCCCTGCAGGGATTTTTGGGTGGGATCAGCTCCCCCCAGGGATTTTTGGGTGGCATCAGCTCCCCCCAGGGATTTTTGGGTGGGATCAGCTGCAGCTCCCCTGGGCTGGGCTGGGCTGGGAGAGGAGGGGGGCTGGGGGTGTCCCTGTGCTGGGCTGGGAGGGGGAGGGGAGGGGGGCTGGGGGCTCTCCTGGAGGTTTCTGGAATATTCCTGCAGGTGCTGCAGGATGCAGGAGCTGCCCCAGGAGCTGCCCCAGGAGCTGCCCCAGGAGCTGCCCCAGGAGCTGCCCCAGGAGCTGCCCCAGGAGCTGCCCCAGGAGCTGCCCCAGGAGCTGCCCCAGGAGCTGCCCCAGGAGCTGCCCCGGGCTCTCTCTCTCAGGCCCTGGCACAGCCCTGAGCTGGTCTGTAACGAGAGGCTGCTCCTGGCTCTGCTCTCCTTGGCCTTCCTGGGCTCTGCTTCAACTAAGAAAAAAACAAAATTAGAATTATTTTTAATTCCTTTCAAGAATTTCTAATCATATTGAAGAATTCTTTGTTATTTTTAATACTTTTAATTCTTTAATTATGAATTATTTGGATATTTTTAAGTATTATTTAGATATTTTTAAGTATTATTTTTCTATTTTTAATTATTATTTTTCTATTTTTAATTATTATTTTTCTATTTTTAATTCTTCGAATTCTTTAATTATGAATTATTCTGGTATTTTTAAGTATTATTTTTCTATTTTTAATTATTATTTTTCTATTTTTAATTCTTTTAATTTTTTAATTATTATTTTTCTATTTTTAATTCTTTTAATTTTTTAATTATTAATTATTTTTCTATTTTTAATTATTATTTTTCTATTTTTAATTCTTTTAATTTTTTAATTATTAATTATTTTTCTATTTTTAATTATTATTTTTCTATTTTTAATTCTTTTAATTTTTTAATTATTAATTATTTTTCTATTTTTAATTCTTTTAATTTTTTAATTATTAATTATTTTTCTATTTTTAATTATTACCTTTCTATTTTTAATTATTATTTTTCTTTTTTTAAATTCTTTTAGTTTGTTAACTATTAATTATTTTTCTATTTTTAATTATTATTTTTCTATTTTTAATTATTAATGTTCTACTTTTATGATTATTTTTCTATTTTTAATTCTTTTAGTTTGTTAACTATTAATTATTTTTCTATTTTTAATTATTATTTTTCTATTTTTAATATATTTATTATTTTGAATAATATTAATATTTTAATTATTTTCATAATATTAATAATTTTAATATTAATAATTTTAATAATATTAAATTATTTTAATAATTTAACTCCAAATTATTTTAATTATTTTTAATACTTTTGACAATTTTTATAGATTTTTAATAATTTTAATTATTTAAATAATTCTAATATTTTAATAATTCTAATATTTTAATAATTCTAAATGCTTTAAAATTATTTTAAATAATGTTCATTAATTTTCATTATTTTATATAATTTTTAACATTTTTCCTTATTTTAACTTCTTTTTAATCCCATTAGGATTATTGAATTCCCCTAAATCCTTTTTGTGGTGCAGGGAAGGAAAATATTGAAAGGAAAAAGTCACCCCCATCCCCTAAAATATCATTTTTTTGTCACCCCCATCCCCTAAAAATTCATTTTTTTGTCACCCCCATCCCCTAATAAAATGTCATTTTTTTTGTCACCTCCATCCCCTAGAACTCATTTTTTGTCACTCTCACCCCCTAAAAATTCTTTTTTTTGTCACCCCCATCCCCTAAAAATTCATTTTTTTGTCCCCCCCATCACATGCAGCGACCCAGCAAAGCCTGGTTTAAATCAGGTTTAAACCAGCTTAAATCTCAGCAGAGCTGAGGATTTTTTTCTCCCCCCTTTGAACAGAAAATTCAGATTTTGCAGATTCCAACCTGGGGGGCTCAGGGCCCGGGGGGAGCTGAACAGGAACAGGGCCAGGAGGGTCAGGGGCTCCTTTGGGTCCAGCCCTGCAGGGAAAAAAAAAACAAATTTGGGTTTAAAATCCTGATTTGGGTTCAAAAACCAAATCTGGGCTCAAAAACCAAATTAGGGTTTAAAATCCTGATCTGGGTTCAAAAAAACAAATTTGGGTTTAAAATCCTGATTTGGGCTCAAAAACCAAATTTGGGTTCAAAATCCTGCTCTGGGCTCAAAAACCAAATTTGGGGTTCAAAATCCTGCTTTGGGTTCAAAAAACCAAATTTGGGTTCAAAACCAAATTTAGGTTCAAAATCCTGATTTGGGTTCAAAAACCAAATCTGGGTTCAAAATCCTGCTCTGGGCTCAAAAACCAAATCTGGGCTCAAAAACCAAATTTAGGTTCAAAATTCTGCTTTGGGCTCAAAAACCAAATCTGGGTTCAAAATCCTGCTTTGGGCTCAAAAAAACCCAAATTTGGGTTCAAAAACCCCCAGGATTTAGTTAATAAAGCTGGTTTAGTTTAGTTTAAGAAAGCAGGTTCAGTTCAAGAAACCAGGCTTAGGTTGAGAAATCAAGTTTTGGTTCAGAAACCAGGTTTGGGTTGAGAAACCAGGATTTGGTTTAGGTTGAGAAACCAGGTTTAATTTAGGAAACCAGGTTCAGTTTAAGGAACAAGTTTTAGTTGAAGAAACCAGGCTTAGGTTGAGAAACCAGGTTTAGTTTGAGAAACCAGGCTTAGACTGAGAAACAGGACTTTGGTTAAGAAACCAGCTCACTTTAAGGAACAAGTTTTAGTTTAAGAAACCAGGTTTAGTTTAAGAAATCAAGGTTTTGGTTAAGAAACCAAGTTAAGTCTAAGAAACCAAGTTTTGGTTCAGAAACCAGGTTCAGTTTAGAAAACCAGGTTGGTTTTAGAAACCAAGTTTAGTTGAAGAAACCAGGCTTAGGTTGAGAAATCAAGTTTTGGTTCAGAAACCAGGCTTAGGTTGAGAAACCAGGATTTGGGTTCAGAAAACAAGTTTAGGTAAAGAATCCAGGATTTGGTTGAGAAACCAGGTTTAGTTTGAGAAACCAGGTTTAGTTTAGGAAACCAGGATTTGGTTTAGGTTGAGAAACCAGGTTTGTGTTAAGAAGTAAAGTTTTAGTAAAGAAACTTAGTTTGGGTCAAGAAACCAGGTTTAGCCTGAGAAACCAGGTTTAGCTTAGGAAACCAGGTTTAGTTTAAGGAACAAGTTTTAGGTTAAGAAACCAGGTTTAGTTTGAGAAACCAGGTTTAGTTTAAGGAAGCAGGTTCAGTTTGAGAAACTAGGCTTGGGCTAAAAAACTAGGTTTAATTTGAGAAACCAGGGTTTTGGTTCAGAAAACAAGTTTAGTTTAAGAAACCAGGTTTAGTTTGAGAAACCAAGATTTGGTTTAGGTTGAGATACCAGGTTCAGTTTAAGAAACAAATTTTAGGTTAAGAAACCAGATTTAGGTTCAGAAACCAGGTTCAGTTTAAGGAATAAATTTTAGGTTAAGGAACCAGGTTTAGTTCTAGAATCCAGGTCTGGGTTAAGAAATCAGGCTCAGTTTAATGAACAAGGTTTAGGTGAAGGAACCAGGATTTGGGCTAAGAAACCAGGATTTGGTTAAGAAGAGCTTTTGGTTCAGAAACCTGGTCCAGTTTAAGGAAACCAGGTTCAGTAGGTTCCACTTAAGAAACAAGTTTTAGGCTACAAATAAGTTTTAGGTTAAGGAACAAGTTTTAGGTTAAGGAACTAGGTTTAGGTTAAGGAACCAGTTTCAGTTTAGGAATCCAGGTTCAGTTTAAGGAACAAGTTTTAGGTTAAGAAACCAGGCTTAGGTTGAGAAGGCACATTTAGTTCAGAAAGCAGGTCTGGGTTAAAATGTGGTTTCAGCTCAGAAACCAGGTTTAGTTTGAGACACCAGGGTTTGGGTTAAGAAACCAAGTTTAGGTTAAAAAACCAGTTTCAGTTTTAGTTTGAGAAACCAGGTTCAGTTTAAGAAACCAGGCTTGGGTTAAGAAACCAGGTTTAGTTTCAGGAGGAGTTTTAGGTTAAGGAAGCAGGTTTTGGGTTAAAAAAAACATGATTTGGTTAAGAAGAGCTTTTGGTTCAGAAACCTGGTCCAGTTTAGGAAACCAAGCTGGTCTGAGAAACCAAGTTTAGGTTAAGAAACCAGGTTTAGTTTGAGAAATCAGGTCCAGTTTAGGAAACCAGGCTCAGTTTGAGAAAGCAGGTCTAGTTTAAGACGTGAGGCTTCGGTTCAGAAACCAGGCTCAGTTTGAGACACCAGGTTTAGTTTAAGAAACCAGAGTTTTGGTTTAAGAAACCAAGTTTAGGTTAAGAAATCAAGTTTAGGTTAAGAAATCAAGTTTAGTTTAGGAAACCAGGTTTAGTTTAAGAGACCAGGCCCAGTTTAAGAAATCTGGCCCAGTTTAAGGAACCAGGCCCCGTTTAAGGAACCAGGCCCTGTTTAAAGAACCAGGCCTGATTTAAGGAACCAGGCCCAGTTTAAGAAACCAGGCTCAGTTTAAGGAACCGGGCCCAGTTCAAGGAACCAGGCCCAGTCTAAGGAACCAGGCCCAGTTTAAGGAACCAGGCCCAGTTTAAGGAACTAGGCCCAGTTTAAGGAACCAGGCCCGGCTTAAGGAACCAGGCCCGGCTTAAGGAACCAGGCCTAGTTTAAGGAACCAGGCCCAGTCTAAGGAACCAGGCCTGGTCTAAGGAACCGGGCCCAGTTCAAGGAATCAGGCTCAGTTTAAGGAACCAGGCCTAGTTTAAGGAACCAGGCCTGGTCTAAGGAACCAGGCCCAGTTCAAGGAATCAGGCTCAGTTTAAGGAACCAGGCCTAGTTTAAAGAACCAGGCCCAGTTTAGGCTCCTGAAGCTCCAAGGCCAGAGTTAAGCCCAGCCCAAGCCCAGCTTTACCCTCGTCCCGGGCCAGGGCTGAGGAGGCGAGCAGGATCAGAACTCCCTGGTCCTGGAGGAATTTGATGATGGCCTGGAACAAACAGAGAAATAAAAATAAAAATAAAAATGAAAATGAAAATGAAAATGAAAATAAAAATGAAAATAAAAATAAAAATAAAAATAAAAATAAAAATAAAAATAAAAATAAAAATAAAAATAAAAATAAAAATAAAAATAAAATAAAATAAAATAAAATAAAATAAAATAAAATAAAATAAAATAAAATAAAATAAAATAAAATAAAATAAAATAAAATAAAACTCTGCCCCTCCCATGGCCCTGTGCCAGCTGGGACCAGAATTCCTGGAAATCTGGGAATAGCCTTGTCAGGATGGCTGAAGATTAATTAATGAGGATTAATTAATGAGGATTAATTAATGAAGATTAATAATCCATCCCTGCCAGAAATTGCAGCACAAAGGGGAAGGTTTTTCCCAGAATTTCAGGAAAATACAAAATTCCAGAATCCTGGGAAAACACAAAAATCCAGAATTCCAGGAAAAACACAAAAATCCCAGAATTGAAAACACAAATCTTGATCTTTCAAACCCAATAAATAGAAAAACCAACATTGAAAGCAGAAATTAATTCCATTTCCATTAAAAAAAAAAATCATCAAACTCAACTGAAATTTAAATTTTTCCAAGGAATCTCTCACAAATCCAGAATTTCAAGGAAACACAAAATCCAGAATTCCAGGAAAAACACAGAATTCAGAAAATACAAAACCCCAGAATTCAGGAAAACACAAAATCCCAGAATCACAGAAACAGAAAATCCCAGGAGCTGGGAAAACACAAAATCCCAGAATTCAGGAAAAACACAAAATCCAGAATTCAGGAAAAACACAAATCCCAGAATCTGAGAAACAGAAAATCCAGAATTTCAGGAAAACACAAAATCAAATACAAAAATCCAGAATTCCAGGAAAAACACAAAATCCCAGAATTCCAGGAAAACACAAAATCCCAGAATTCCAGGAAAAACACAAAAATCCAGAATTCCAGGAAAATACAAAAATCCAGAATTCCAGGAAAACACAAAAATCCAGAATTCCAGGAAAATACAAAATCCCAGAATTCCAGGAAAAACACAAAAATCCAGAATTCCAAGAAAACACAAATCTTGATCTTTCAGAGCAATAAATAGAAAAACCAACATTGAAAGCAGAGAAATTAATTCCATTTTCCATTAAAAAAAAAAAAAAAAAAAGAAAATCATCCCAAACTCCAACTGAAATTCCCAGAATTTTTCCCAGGAATCTCTCACCAATCCCAGAATTTCAGGAAAACACAAAATCCCAGAATTCCAGGAAAATACAAAACCCCAGAATTCCAGGAAAACACAAAATCCCAGAATTTCAGGAAAAACACAAAAATCCAGAATTCCAGGAAAATACAAAATTCCAGAATTCCAGGAAAATACAAAAATCCAGAATTCCAGGAAAAACACAGAATTCCAGAATTCCAGGAAAACACAAACTCCCAGAATTCCAGGAAAACACAAATCTTGATCTTTCAGAGCAATAAATAGAAAAACCAACATTGAAAGCAGAGAAATTAATTCCATTTTCCATTAAAAAAAAAAAAAAAAAAATCATCCCAAACTCCAACTGAAATTCCCAGAATTTTTCCCAGGAATCTCTCACCAATCCCAGAATTTCAGGAAAACACAAAAATCCAGAATTCCAGGAAAAACACAGAATTCCAGAAAAATACAAACCCCCAGAATTCCAGGAAAACACAAAATCCCAGAATTCCAGGAAAACACAAAAATCCAGAATTCCAGGAAAACACAAAATCCCAGAATTCCAGGAAAAACACAAAAATCCAGAATTCCAGGAAAATACAAAATCCCAGAATTCCAGGAAAATACAAAATCCCAGAATTCCAGGAAAACACAAAAATCCAGAATTCCAGGAAAATACAAAATCCCAGAATCCCAAAAAAAACCACAAAGTCCCAGAATTCCAAGAAAACACAAATCTTGATCTTTCAGAGCAATAAACCAGGAAAACATCATTAAAAACTGAGAAATTAATTCCATTTTCCATTTAAAAAAAAAAATAAAAATCATCCCAAACTCCAAGTGAAATTCCCAGAATTTTTCCCAGGAATCTCTCACCAATCCCAGAATTTCAGGAAAACACAAAATCCCAGAATTCCAGGAAAACACAAAATCCCAGAATTCCAGGAAAACACAAAATCCCAGAATTCCAGGAAAACACAAAATTCCAGAATCCTGGAAAACACAAAATCCCAGAATTCCAGGAAAACACAAAAATCCAGAATTTCAGAAAAACACAAAATTCCAGAATTCCAGGAAAAACACAAAAATCCAGAATTCCAGGAAAATACAAAAATCCAGAATTCCAGGAAAAACACAGAATTTCAGAAAAATACAAAATCCCAGAATTCCAGGAAAACACAAAATCCCAGAATTCCAGGAAAAACACAAAAATCCAGAATTCCAGGAAAATACAAAATCCCAGAATCCTGAGAAACAGAAAATCCCAGAATTTCAGGAAAACACAAAATCCCAGAATACTGGGAAACACAAAAATCCAGAATTCCAGGAAAATACAAAAATCCAGAATTCCAGGAAAAACACAAAAACCAAAATTCCAGGAAAACACAAAATCCCAGAATTCCAAGAAAACACAAACATTGATCTTTCAGAGCAATAAACCAGGAAAACATCATTAAAAACTGAGAAATTAATTCCATTTTGAATTAATTCTGGGTAACGACACCAAAAAAAAAAAAACCAAAAAAAAACAAACCCAAAATTCATCCCAAACTCAAACTGAAATTCCCTTTTCTCCCAGAAATCTCTCACCAATCCCATAATTTCAGGAAAACACAAAATCCCAGAATTTCAGGAAAACACAAAAATCCAGAATTCCAGGAAAATACAAAATCCCAGAATCCCAAAAAAACCCACAAACTGCCAGAATTCCAAGAAAACACAAATCTTGATCTTTCAGAGCAATAAATAGAAAAACCAACATTGAAAGCAGAGAAATTAATTCCATTTTCCATTAAAAAAAAAAAAAAAGAAAAAAAATTAATCCCAAACTCCAACTGAAATTCCCAGAATTTTTCCCAGGAATCTCTCACCAAATCCTTCTCCCTCAGCTTTTCCAGCAGCTGATCCATCTTGGATTGATCCCTCTTGGAAATTTCCACCTCGTAGAGACTGCAATAAACACCCTGAAAGCAAACTGGGGGGGAAAAAAAAAAAAAAATTAAAATTTGGGGTTGGAATTTTTTTTTTTTTTTTTTAATTCATTCTATCCCAGAATTTTTGGGAATTTGGGAATTTCACCCCCACCTTCGTTGCCTGTGTAGTTTTTTTTCCCAAATGCAGCTGCTGGGAGTTTTTTCCTGAGGTCAGATAATCCCATCACGTGTTTGATGTCCAGGTTGGGAGGGCTGGAGGAGGAAAAAAAAAAAATCAAAATTTTGGGATTTTGGAGAGATGGGAACAAAAAAAAAAAAAAAAAAAAATCTGGGAAAGGTGGAGCTTGGAGAATTGGGGGATGCTGGAAATGCTCAAATTCCAAATGCTGGGAGCAGCAAATCCCCAAATCCCAGTTTTTTGGGGATGTTTAAAACCAGGTTTAGAGCAGCAAATCCCCAAATCCCAGTTTTTGGGGATGTTTAAAACCAGGTTTAGAGCAGAAATTCCCCAAATCCCAGCTTTTGGGAATTTTTAAAAGCAGGTTTGGAGCAGAAAACTCTCAAATCCCAGCTTTTAGGAAATATTTAAAACCAGTTTTGGAGAAGAAATGTCTCAAATCCCAGCTTTTGGGCATGTTTAAAACCAGGTTTAGAGCAGCAAATCCCCAAATCCCGGTTTTGGGAAATGTTTAAAGTCAGGTTTGGAGCAGCAAATCCCCAAATCCCAGTTTTTGGGGATGTTTAAAACCAGTTTTGGAGAAGAAATGTCTCAAATCCCAGTTTTTGGGCATGTTTAAAGCCAGGTTTAGAGCAGCAAATCCCCAAATCCCAGTTTTTGGGGATGTTTAAAACCAGGTTTAGAGCAGAAATTCCCCAAATCCCAGTTTTGGGAAATGTTTAAAGTCAGGTTTGGAGCAGAAAATCCTCAAATCCCAGTTTTTAGGAACATTTAAAACCAGTTTTGGAGAAGAAATGTCTCAAATCCCAGTTTTTGGGCATGTTTAAAACCAGGTTTGGAGCAGAAATTCCCCAAATCCCAGCTTTTGGGAATTTTTAAAAGCAGGTTTGGGGCAGAAAATCCTCAAATCCCAGCTTTTAGGAACATTTAAAACCAGTTTTGGAGAAGAAATGTCTCAAATCTCAGTTTTTGGGCATGTTTAAAACCAGGTTTAGAGCAGAAAATCCACAAATCCCAGTTTTGGGGATGTTTAAAACCAGGTTTAGAGCAGAAATTCCCCAAATCCCAGCTTCTGGGAATATTTAAAGTCAGGTTTGGAGCAGAAAATCCTCAAATTCCAGCTTTTGGAATGTTTAAAGCCAGGTTTGGAGAAGAAACTTCTCAAATCCCAGTTTTTGGGGAGGTTTAAAACCAGGTTTAGAGCAGAAATTCTTCAAATCCCAGCCTTTGGGGATGTTTAAAACCAAGTTTGGAGCAGAAAACTCTCAAATCCCAGCTTTTAGGAAATATTTAAAACCAGTTTTGGAGAAGAAATGTCTCAAATCCCAGCTTTGGGGATGTTTAAAACCAGGTTTAGAGCAGAAAATCCCCAATCCCAGATTTTGGGGATGTTTAAAACCAGGTTTAGAGCAGAAATTCCCCAAATCTCAGCTTTTGGGAATCTTTAAAACCAGTTTTGGAGAAGAAAATCCTCAAAATCCAACTCCTGGGAATATTTAAAGTCATGTTTGGAGCAGAAAATCTTCAAATTCCAGCTTTTGGGAATGTTTAAAGCCAGGTTTGGAGAAGAAATTTCTCAAATCCCAGTTTTTGGGGAGGTTTAAAACCAGGTTTAGAGCAGCAAATCCCCAAATCCCAGTTTTGTGGATGTTTAAAGTCAGGTTTGGAGCAGAAAATCCTCAAATCCCAGTTTTTAGGAACATTTAAAACCAGTTTTGGAGAAGAAATGTCTCAAATCCCAGTTTTTGGGCATGTTTAAAGCCAGGTTTAGAGCAGCAAATCCCCAAATCCTGGTTTTGGGAAATGTTTAAAGCCAGGTTTAGAGCAGCAAATCCCCAAATCCCAGCTTTGGGGATGTTTAAACCCAGCTTTGATCACTCTGCCCCAGCTCCAGGTGTCCCCAGGGAATGCCCAAGGACAGGATTGTCCCTCCTCATCCAGCTGGGGGGGAGGGGCAGGAAAAGCCAGAGCTGCCCCCAAACCCCAAAAAGGGGCTGGGGGAGGGGCACTCACAGCTGGGTGGGGGTGGGTGGGGGAGGGGCACAGGGTGGGGGCGGGTACAGGGTGGATGGGGGAGGGGCACAGGGTGGGGGCGGGGCACAGGATGGGGCGGGGCAGGATGGGTGGGGAGGGGCACACACTCACAGCTGCGCGGGCAGGGGGTGGATGGGGGAGGGGCAGACACTCACAGCTGCGCGGGCAGGGGCGGGGCACAGGGTGGGGGAGGGGCACTCACAGCTGCGCGGGCAGGGGGGGGCACAGGGTGGGTGGGGGAGGGGCAGGCACTCACAGCTGCGCGGGCAGGGGGCGGGGCACAGGATGGGGAGGGCACTCACAGCTGCGCGGGCAGGGGGCGGGGCACAGGGTGGGGCGGGGCACAGGATGGGGGAGGGGCACACACTCACAGCTGCGCGGGCAGGGGGCGGGGCACAGGGTGGGGCGGGGCACAGGGTGGGAGGGGCACACACCCACAGCTGCGCGGGCAGGGGCGGATGGGGGCGGGGCAGACACTCACAGCTGCGCGGGCAGGGGGCGGATGGGGGAGAAAAAGAGAAGAGAAGAGAAGAGAAGAGAAGAGAAGAGAAGAGAAGAGAAGAGAAGAGAAGAGAAGAGAAGAGAAGAGAAGAGAAGAGAAGAAGAGAAGAGAAGAGAAGAGAAGAGAAGAGAAAAGAGGGGGAAGAGAAGAGAAGGAAAGGGAAAAAATGGAACAAATGGAAAAAAGGGAGGAAAGGGAGGAATGGGAGGAAAGGGGGACAAGGGGGACAAAGGGAAAAAGAAGGGAAAAGGGGGAAAAAGGAGGGAAAAGGGATGAAAGGGAAAGAAGGGGGGAAGGGGAAAAAGGAAATAAAGGGAGTAAGGGAGGACAGGGGAGAAAAGAGGGAAAAGTGAATGGATGAACCCAAGGCCAAACCCAAAATGCACAACACAAAACAAAAAGCACAACCCCAAACCCAAAAACTACAAACCAACCCCAAAACCCAAAACTCCAAACCCCAAAAACCACAGGCCAAACCCAAAAACTACAACCCCCAAAATCCCAACCCCAAAACCAGAACTCCAAACCCAACAAAAACCAGAACTCCAACCTCCAAATCCTCAACCCCAAACCCAAAAACCCCAAAACCTCAAACTCCAAAAATTACAACCCCAAACCCCACAAACCCCAAATTTAACCAAAACCAGAACCTCAACCCCAAAACCCCAAATCCAAACCCTCAAACCCACCTTGGTGGTTCTGCTCTGCTCTGCAGAAAAGAGACAAACAATCAAGAAATAAATTTTATATTAAAAAATACTCAATCAAAGTTAAAATATTCAATATAAAAGTATAAAGTAAATTAATAAATAAAGCATTCAGGGATGGGAACAGCAATAAAAGGAACATTCCCAGATGGGAAAAGAGGGAAAATGGGGGGGGGAAAGGGGGAAAAATTTGGGATTAGCAATAAGAGGAATATTCCCATATAGGAAAAAAGGAGAAATTTGGGATTAGCAGCAAAAGGAACATTCCCGGGGACAGCCCCAGGCAGGAGCAGGAGCAGGGACACTGGGGACAGCCCCAGGCAGGAGCAGGAGGGACACTGGGGACAGCCCCAGGCAGGAGCAGGGGACACTGGGGACAGCCCCAGGCAGGAGCAGGGGGCAGGGGGACACTGGGGACAGCCCAGGAGCAGGCAGGAGCAGGGGGACACTGGGGACAGCCCCAGGCAGGAGCAGGGGGACACTGGGGACAGCCCCAGGCAGGAGCAGAGGGACACTGGGGACAGCCCCAGGCAGGAGCAGGAGCAGTGGGACACTGGGGACAGCCCCAGGCAGGAGCAGGAGCAGGGGGACACTGGGGACAGCCCCAGGCAGGAGCAGGGGGACACTGGGGACAGCCCCAGGCAGGAGCAGGGGGACACTGGGGCCAGCCCCAGGCAGGAGCAGTGGGACATTGGGGACAGCCCCAGGCAGGATCAGGAGCAGGGGGACACTGGGGACAGCCCCAGGCAGGAGGATCAGGGGGACACTGGGGACAGCCCCAGGCAGGAGCAGGGGGACACTGGGGCCAGCCCCAGGCAGGAGCAGGAGCAGTGGGACACTGGGGACAGCCCCAGGCAGGATCAGGGGGACACTGGGGACAGCCCCAGGCAGGAGCAGGGGGACACTGGGGACAGCCCCAGGCAGGAACAGGATCAGGGGGACATTGGGGACAGCCCGAGGCAGGATCAGGGGGACACTGGGGACAGCCGGGTCCTTACAGGGCGCTCATGGGCCGCTCGGGGCTGGCGCGCGGCTCCCGGTGCAGGACAATGTACGGACACACCTGGCGGGGGCGCTCGGCAGCGCTGCCGCCGCTCACCTCGTACACGTAGTACTGGGGAGAGAGGGGGGATGGGATGGGGCTGGGAGGGATCCACAAACACAGCCCCAAAAATACAGCCCCAAAAATACAGCCCCAAAATCACAGCCCCAAAATCACAGCCCCAAAACACAGCCCCAAAACACAGCCCCAAAATCACAGCCCCAAAAACACAGCCCCAAAAACACAGCCCCAAAACACAGCCCCAAAAACACAGCCCCAAAACACAGCCCCAAAAACACAGCCCCAAAAAACAGCCCCAAAAACACAGCCCCAAAACACAGCCCCAAAAACACAGCCCCAAAAATACAGCCCCAAAATCACAGCCCCAAAAATACAGCCCCAAAAATCACAGCCCCAAAATCACAGCCCCAAAAACACAGCCCCAAAACACAGCCCCAAAATCACAGCCCCAAAAACACAGCCCCAAAACACAGCCCCAAAACACAGCCCCAAAAACACAGCCCCAAAATCACAGCCCCAAAACACAGCCCCAAAACACAGCCCCAAAACCACAGCCCCAAAACACAGCCCCAAAAACACAGCCCCAAAACACAGCCCCAAAACACAGCCCCAAAAACACAGCCCCAAAATCACAGCCCCAAAATCACAGCCCCAAAACACAGCCCCAAAACACAGCCCCAAAACACAGCCCCCAAAACACAGCCCCAAAACACAGCCCCAAAACACAGCCCCAAAACACAAAACACAGCCCCAAACACACAGCCCCAAAACACAGCCCCAAAAACACAGCCCCAAAACACAGCCCCAAAACACAGCCCCAAAAACACAGCCCCAAAACACAGCCCCAAAACACAGCCCCAAAACACAGCCCCAAAACACAGCCCCAAAAACACAGCCCCAAAACACAGCCCCAAAAACACAGCCCCAAAAACACAGCCCCAAAATCACAGCCCCAAAACACAGCCCCAGAAACACAGCCCCAAAATCACAGCCCCAAAATCACAGCCCCAAAACACAGCCCCAGAAACACAGCCCCAAAAACACAGCCCCAAAACACAGCCCCAAAACACAGCCCCAAAAATACAGCCCCAAAAACACAGCCCCAAAACACAGCCCCAAAAAGCACAAACACAACCCCAACAAAAACCACAACCCAAACCCCAACAAGCACAAACACAAAAAGCACAACCCCAAGCCCCAAATCCCCAAACCCAAACACAACCACAAAAATCCCAAACTCAAAAACTACAACCTCAAACACCACAACCCCAAACCCAACAAAAAGCACAAAAACTACAAACCAACCCAAAAACCAGAACCCCAAATCCCAAAAGCCCCAACCCCCAAAACCCAAACCTCAACCCAAAAGCCCCAAGCCCAAAAATCCCAAACACCACAACCCCAAAATCCCCAATCCCAACAACTACAAATCAACTCAAAAACCAGAACCCCAAACCCCCAAAACCACAACCCCAAGCCCAAAAACTACAACCCAAAAACCAGAACCCCAAACCCCAAAAATCCCCAACCCCCAAAATCCCCAACCCCAAAATCCCCAACCCCAAAATCCCCAACCCCAAAATCCCCAACCCCCAAAATCCCCAACCCCAAAATCCCCAACCCCAAAATCCCAACCCCAAAATTCCAACCCCCAAAATCCCAAACCCCAAAATTCCCAGTTTTGGGTTCCCATTCTCAGATTTTGGGGTTCCCATCCCAGTTTTTAGGGTTCCCAGCCCATTCCCAGTTTTTGGGTTTCCCATTCCCAGTTTTTGGGGTTCCCATTCCAGTTTTTGGGGTTCCCATCCCAGCATTCCCAGATTTTTTGGGGTTCCCACATTCCCAGATTTTGGGGTTCCCATCCCAACATTCCCAGATTTTGGGGTTCCCATTCCCAGTTTTGGGTTCCCATTCCCAGATTTTGGGGTTCCCATTCCCAGATTGTTTTTGGGGTTCCCATTCCCAGATTTTGGTTCCCATTCCCAGATTTTGGGGTCCCATTCCCAGATTTTGGGGTTCCCATTCCCAGATTTTGGGGTCCCATTCCCAGATTTTGGGGTCCCACCTGGCTGCTGGACACGTGGCAGTCGTAGCCGGGCGAGGGGGGGGCGCAGCCCTGGGAGCTCTCGGCGATGGCTCTCACCTTGCCCTGCACCAAAAATCCCAAAAATCCAAAATTCCCAACTGGAATTAACACTGCTGGGAAATCAAAATCCAAATTTTCCCTTGCCCTGCACCAAAACTACCCAAAAAATCCAAAATTCCCAACTGGAATTGCCATTTCTGGCAAATCAAAATCCAAAATTCCCAACTGGAATTGCCCTGCACCAAAAATCCCAAAAATCCAAAATTCCCAACTGGAATTGCAGCAATTGCAGGAATTGCCAGTGCTGGGAAATCAAAATCAACATTTTCCCTTGCCCTGCACCAAAACTACCCAAAAATCCAAAATTCCCAACTGGAATTGCCAGGAATTGCCACTGCTGGGAAATCAAAATCCAAAATTCCCAACTGGAATTGCCACTGCTGGAAATAAAATCCAAAATTTCCAACTTGCCCTGCACAAATTGCCACCCAAAAAAATCCAAATTTTCCCTGCCCTTGCCAAAAATGCTGGGAAATCAAAATCAACATTTTCCCTTGCCCTGCACCAAAATCCCAAAATCCAAAATTCCCAACTGGAATTACCAGGAATTGCCACTGCTGGCAAATCAAAATCCAAAATTCCCAACTGGAATTAACACTGCTGGGAAATCAAAATCCAAATTTTCACTTGCCCTGCACCAAAACCACCCAAAAAATCCAAAATTCCCAACTGGAATTGCCACTGCTGGGAAACCAAAATCCAAATTTTCCCTTGCCCTGCACCAAAAATCCCAAAAAATCCAAAATTCCCAACTGGAATTAACACTGCTGGGAAATCAAAATCCAAATTTTCCCTTGCCCTGCACCAAAACTACCCAAAAAAATCCAAAATTCCCAACTGGAATTGCCAGTGCTGGGAAACCAAAATCCAAATTTCCCAACTGGAATTGCCATTGCTGGCAAATCAAAATCCAAAATTCCCAACTGGAATTGCCCTGCACCAAAACCACCCAAAAATCCAAAATTCCCAACTGGAATTGCCATTGCTGGGAAATCAAAATCCAAATTTTCCCTTGCCCTGCACCAAAACCACCCAAAAATCCAAAATTCCCAACTGGAATTGCCACTGCTGGGAAATTAAAATCCAAATTTTCCCTTGCCCTGCACCAAAAATCCCAAAAAATCCAAAATTCCCAACTGGAATTGCCACTGCTGGGAAACCAAAATCCAAAACTCCCAACTGGAATTGCCATTGCTGGGAAATCAAAATCCAGAATTCCCAACTGGAATTGCCATTGCTGGCAAACCAAAATCCAAATTTTCCCTTGCCCTGCACCAAAAATCCCAAAAAATCCAAAACTCCCAACTGGAATTGCCATTGCTGGGAAATCAAAATCCAAATTCCCAACTGGAATTCCCATTTCTGGGAAATCAAAATCCAAATTTTCCCTCCCAGCTTTGGGCTTGGGCACAGAGAGGGAGGTGGGGAAAGAGTTTGTTGGGGTTTGGGGTGGGAAAAATAAAAATCAGGAGTTTGGGGTTGGAAAAAGATCCAGAGGGAAGGAGGATGGGAAAAATCTCAAATGCCAAAATTCCTGAGAATTCCAGGAAAAATTGGGGGGGGGAAATTCTCAAATTTCCCAAAATTCCTGAGAATCCAAGGAAAAATGGGAGGGAAAAAAAAATTTCAAACCTCTCAAAATTCCTAAAAATCTAAGGAAAAATTTTGGGGAAAAAAACCCCCTCAAATCCCAAAATTCCTGAAAATCCAAAGAAAATATTGGGGAGGAAAAAATAAATTCAAATCTGCCAAAATTCCTAAAAATCCAAGGAAAAATTTGGGAAAAAAAAATTCCTCAAATCCCAAAATTCCTGAAAATCCAAGGAAAAATTTTGGGGAAAAAAAATCCTCAAATCCCAAAATTTTGGAGACTCCAAGGAAAAATTGGGGGAGGGAACCCTCAAATTTCCCAAAATTTCTGATAATCCAACGAAAAATTGGAGGGAAAAAAAAAATTCAAATCTCCCAAAATTCCTAAAAATTCAAGGAAAAAATTGGGGGAAAAAATCTTCAAACTTCCCAAAATTTTTGAAAATCCAAGGGAAAATTGGAGGGAAAAATAAATTTCAAATCTGCCAAAATTCCTAAAACTTCAATGAAAAATTGGAGGAAAAAAAATTCCTCAAATCCCCAAATTCCTGAAAATCCAAAGAAAAAATTGGGGAGGAAAAAATAAATTCAAATCTCCCAAAATTCCTAAAAATCCAAGGAAAATTGGGAGTTTGATTTCACATCAGCAAAATAAAATAAAAGAAAAAAAAAAAAGAAAAAAAGAAAAAAAAAAAAGTAAATAAACAAAATAAATAATTGAATGAATAAAATTTTAAAAATAAAAAAATCAATAATAAAAATAAATGCATAATGAAAATAAATAAATAAATAAACAAAATAAATAAATGAATAAAATAAATTAAATAAATAAATAATAAAAATAAACAATAAAAATAAAAATTAATTAATTAAATAAGTTAAATTAAATAAATAAATGAATAAATAAATAAATAAAATAAATAAAATAAAATAAATAATAAAAATAGATAAATATTAAAAATAGATAAATAAATAAAAATTTTAAAAATAAAAATTAAAAATAATTAAAATAAATGAATAAATAAATTTTAAAAATGAATTAATAAAATAAAATAATAGAAATAAATAAATAATAAAATTAATAGATAAATTAATTAAATAAACAATAAAAATAAAAATTAAAAAATAAAGAAAATAAAAAATAAATAAAAATAAATAAACAATAAAAATAAATAGGTAAATAAATAAAATAAATAATAAAAATAATAAATTAATAAATAAATAATAAAAATAAATAAGTTTTAAAAATTTAAAAAATTAAAAAATATTAAAAGAATAGAATAGAATAGAATAAAATAAATAAAGTAAAATAAAATAAAATAAAATAAATAAAATAAAATAAAATAAAATAAAATAAAATAAAATAAAATAAAATAAAATAAAATAAAATAAAATAAAATAAAATAAAATAAAATAAAATAAAATAAAATAAAATAAAATAAAATAAAATAAAATGAACCTTTAGTTTTTTACCTTGATGAGTTTGCAGATGACAATGTATCCTGATTTCCTGGGGGGCCAAGCTCTGGGCTGCAGGCAGTCAGAATATTTGGAAATGTAAACCCCTGGAAAAAAAAAAAAAAAAATAAGAATGGAAATTATTTGGGATCAGGAAAATTCTTCCCAAAAAATGGTGAAAAAATGGGATTTTTTTTGTTGTGGGAATGGGAAAAGAGGCATCGAGAGAAAATGAGAAATATTCACAGAAAATCAATTTTTGTGCTCTTGTTAATTGAAAAAAAATGAGATCTAATGGCAGAAAAGGAGAAATATTCCCCAAAATATGAGGAATATTCCCCAAAAAATGAGAAATATTCCAGAAAAAATGAGAAATATTCCCCAAAAAATGAGAAATATTCCCAGAAAAGAAGGATGCCCAAAAAATGAGAAATATTCCAGAAAAGGAGAAATAGTCCAAAAAAAAAGAGAAATGGTTCTAAAAAATTAGAAATACTCCCAGAAAATGAGAAATATTCCCCAAAAAATGAGAAATATTCTGAGGAAATGAGAAATAGTCCCAAGAAATGAAAAATATTAAAAAAAAAAAAAAAAAAAAAAATTCCCCAAAAAAAAGAGAAAAATGCCCCAAAAAATGAGAAAAAATCCCTCAAAATGAGAAATAGACCCAGAAAATTGAAATATTCCTAAAAAATTAGAATTACTCCCAAAAATCAGAAATATTCCTAAAAAAGGAGAAAAATTCCCAGAAAATCAGAAATACTCCAAGGAAATGAGGAAAAATATTAAAAAATATTTTAGAAAAAGAAAAAAAAATTCCCCCAAAAATTAGAAATGTTCCCAAAAAATGAGAAATATTCCCAGAAAAGGAGAAATATTCTCAGGAAATGAAGAAAAAAATCCCAGGAAATGAAAAATATTCCCCAAAAAATGAGAAATATTCCCCAGAAATGAGAAACATTCGCAGAAAAGGAGAAAGATTCCCAAAAAATTAGAAATGTTCCCAAAAAATTAGAAATATTTTGAGGAAATGAGAAATAGTCCCAAGAAATGAAAAATATTTAAAAAAAAAAAAAATTCCCCAAAAAATGAGAAATAGACCCAGAAAATAGAAATATTCCTAAAAAGGAGAAAAATTCCCAGAAAATCAAAAATACTCCAAGGAAATGAGGAAAAATATTAAAAAATATTAAAAATATATAAAAATGTTAAAAAAAAAAGAAAAAAATTCCCAAAAAAAAGAGAAAAATTCCCCAAAAATGAGAAAAATTCCCAGAAAACACCAAAAATTCCCAGAAAATCAGTTTTTTTGGGCTGACAAATGTTGTCAATGTTCCCAAAAAAATAAAAAATATTCCCAGAAAATAAAAAATATTCCCAGAAAATTCAGTTACTGCCAATTTGGAAGTTTGAAATTTTGGATTCTGAATTTTCAATTTTTGAATTTTGGATTTTGAATTTTTGAATTTTGGATCTTGGATCTCGAATTTTGGATTTTGAAATTCTGGATTTTGAATTTGGAATTTTGGATTTTGAAATTTGAAATTTTGAATTTTCAATTTTTGAATTTTGGATTTTGACTTTTGGATTTTGAAATTTTGGATCTTGAAATTTTGGATTTGGAATTTTCAATTTTTGAATTTTTGACTTTTGGATTTAGGATTTTGAAATTTTTGATTTTGATTTTGAATTTTGGATTTTGAATTTTGGGATTTTGGAATTTGGATTTTGGATTTTGAATTTGGAATTTTGGATTTTGAAATTTTGGATTTGGAATTTTTGAATTTTGGATTTTTGAATTTTGAAATTTCAATTATTGAATTTGGAATTTTGAATTTTGGATTTTGAATTGTGAATTTTGGATTTTGAATTTTGGATTTTGAATTTTGGGATTTTGAATTTTGAATTTGGAATTTTGGATTTTGAAATTTTGGATTTGGAATTTTTGAATTTTGGATTTTTGAATTTTGAAATTTCAATTATTGAATTTGGAATTTTGAATTTTGGATTTTGAATTGTGGATTTTGGGTCTGGAGTTGTGGATTTTGGGTTTGGAGTTGAGGATTTTGGGATTGGGGTTGTGGATTTTGGGATTGGGGTTGTGGATTTTGGGTTTGGGGTTGTGGATTTTGGGTTTGGGGTTGTGGATTTTGGGTTTGGGGTTGTGGATTTTGGGTTTGGGGTTGTGGATTTTGGGTTTGGGGTTGTGGATTTTGGGTTTGGAGTTGGGGATTTTGGGTTTGGAGTTGAGGATTTTGGGTTTGGAGTTGAGGATTTTGGGGTTGGAGTTGAGGATTTTGGGTTTGGGGTTGTGGATTTTGGGTTTGGGGTTGTGGATTTTGGGCTTGGAGTTGAGGATTTTGGGTTTGGGGTTGTGGATTTTGGGATTGGGGTTGTGGATTTTGGGTTTGGGGTTGTGGATTTTGGGTTTGGAGTTGAGGATTTTGGGTTTGGAGTTGAGGATTTTGGGATTGGGGTTGTGGATTTTGGGTTTGGGGTTGTGGATTTTGGGTTTGGGGTTGTGGATTTTGGGTTTGGGGTTGTGGATTTTGGGTTTGGGGTTGTGGATTTTGGGTTTGGAGTTGAGGATTTTGGGTTTGGAGTTGAGGATTTTGGGTTTGGAGTTGTGGATTTTGGGTTTGGAACTGTGGATTTTGGGTTTGGAGTTGAGGATTTTGGGTTTGGAGTTGAGGATTTTGGGTTTGGGGTTGTGGATTTTGGGCTTGGGGTTGTGGATTTTGGGTTTGGAACTGTGGATTTTGGGTTTGGAGTTGAGGATTTTGGGTTTGGAACTGTGGATTTTGGGTTTTGAACTGTGGATTTTGGGTTTTACCCTTGGCTGGGTCCCCCAGGGTGGAGCTGGAGCTGCTGTTCACACGGAGCCCGCTCTCACAAACCTCCTTTGCCTTCAGCAAAAAAAGGAAAAAAAAAATTATTTTTCTAATTTTTTTTTCCAGGATTAGGGAAAAAAAATATGGCTGGAAAAAAGATCTGATTGTGGTGGAAGTGAATTATTGA